>CANTUZ010000016.1:6781155-7252489 GCA_947846985.1 Fratercula arctica
CCACATGTGGCCCCGGACCACGCTCCATCCCGCTCTGCTGAGCAGACCCTGCTGCCGGGGGGGCACCTCCGAGCCCCATGAAGCAGAGGGATGTCCGGCACCTTCCTCCACACTCACATTAGCCGGGCGCTGCAGGCAGGACCTGCGCGTGGGGAAGACGAGGCTGGCTCCGGCGGATGCACTTAAGTCCTCCCCGCAGAGCCTCTAAGAGGAGCGGGCGGCTCCGGAGCCCATCAGCCTGGCTAATAGCCCACTCAGCCACCCCCACCCCAGCAGAGCCCAGTTCTCGGCTGCGAACAAGGGGAGTAGCCGCAAGGCTGTAAATTGCGAGCACGGAGCTGCTGAAGGGGAGCAGGTCTGAAGGAGAGACGGGAGAGGCAGAGCCCCCCCGCCCCCCCACTGCAGCCGGGTGCCGGCTTGGGGGCTGCGGGAGGAGCGGTGGGTGCTGGAGGGGTTTTCTCGCAGGGTGGAGGGGTGGCAGGGCTGGTTTGTGGGTGCTGCGGCAGGGATGGGGAATGCGTGCTCGCCAAGGGCAGCCCTTCTGCAGCCACGCGTCCTGGCCCCTGCTTTACCCGCTGCCCAAGGACGCTCCGCCGTTTACCCACACATCTCTCCCTTCCTCTGCTTCCCCCAGATGAGAGCACCCTACTCGCTGTCCTGCCTCTTCCTCCTGAGCCTGGGGGCCTGCTTCCCTCCCAGCGAGCGGCAGGAGCCCGGAGACCCCGGGGAAGGGACCCCGCTCAAGCCCAGCTGGCCGGCGGGGGCTGAGGACCCGGGCAGCTGCTGGAGGGCAGGAGGGAGGCGGAGGCGCAGCGAGGAGCTGAACGTGCTGCTGGGCATCGCCCGGGAGCTGCAGGGCTACGGCAAGGAGGGCAATGGGCAGCGGCTGGGCAGGCAGGGGGGCTCCGAGCTGCTGCCGGCGGGAGGGGAGAAGCGCAGCAGCACGCTGGGCAACCTGGCTGAGGAGCTCAACGGCTACAACAGGAAAAAAGGGGGCTTCACCTTCCGCTTCGGGAGATGAGGGCCCGGACTGGACCCCCCCACACCTCCTACGGGTCACCCCGTCCCATCCTTCCCTTCCATCTCGCCTCGATTTGCTCAGACAAAAGGGTATTGGGGGGTTTTGCTGCTGGCATTCCCTTGGGGAGGGGGGGACACCGCGTTTGCTCCACTTGCAGCCCTGCTCCAGATCTCCCATCCCTGTTCTCAGACAGTGCAATGGAAGAAGAGGACACCGCCTTAAAAAGAAGCCACCGCATCCCTTCCCCGACCAGACGTGGCCTTTGCTGGGGCACGGGGCAAGGACCCTGTGCTGGGTCCCCAGTGACACGGTGCCGGCAGAGGGCAGGGATGCCGCCCCAGGACAGGCAGAGGTGGCAGGGCCAAGCGTCGAGGCTGGAGGGAGGAGGGCTGAAGGGGTGCAGCGGGATAGTCCCGGTGGTGACAGTCCCCTGGGCACTGCCTGTAGCTGCCAGGGCAGGGCTGTCGGGAGGAGCAGGTCCCTCAGAGCTCTCCGCGGAGTCACTGCTCTCCTGCCTATTAGGGAAAAGTCCCTCTGGCAGCAAATTCTGCTTAATGTCAAGATGCCACTTACAAGAGCCAGCTCCTGCAGGCAAACCAGGACAGTTTGAGCCAGCTCCTGTGTGCAAACCACGACGGAGCAGCGGGGTTCGAGAAAATCTTGTCCTTAGAAATCCCTGGCATGAGCACAGAAACCTGCCCCGGCATCACCAGTCCTGCTGCAGTCCCACCGCCCCGCTCACGCCCTGACCCCGAGACCCATCCTCAGGTGCCACCAGAGTCCTTGCGAGGGTGAGAAAGTGATGACCGACCTTCAGCATTCTTGTCCCATCACCCCAGCGCTGGCCTGAAAGCCTGGCCCTTCCTAACCCCCTCCCGGCCTCATCACCACCTATTCCTAGCTGTAGCCACTGCAGAAACTTGGGTGCAGAGGGGCTGAAACAAGGACCCCCGCACCTGCCCGGGGCCACCAATGGGTGCTCGGTGTCCTCCTGCTCTTTGGTCCCCTCTGCTGCCAAGGGTGCGGCTTGGGGAATCGCTAGCCCCAAAACCCAGCACAGCCACGGCTGCAAAGGACAAGCCCCACTCCAGCGACTGCCTTCTCCTCCTTTGGGCACATTTAGCTCTGCCAGTCCCAACGACAATGTTTGCCTTTGTGCCTGCTGCTGCAGGCAGAGGTATTAGTAATCAGCGATCTAACTACCTCACTTGCAGGCCGTAATGGCAAGTCAGGGGCCTAATGACTGCTAATATTTCATTGCAGGTGCAAAAATGAAGCAGGGCAATTATTTGCAAGCACTAAATTGCACCCTCAAAATCAAAGACCATGGCAGGACTTGGTTGGGAGGGGGGGAAATAAAAATCAGGCTCCAAGAAGTGCATTGTAATATCCCTCAAGCAGACAGACCACTTAGTGCAGCGCTGCCAGGGCTGGTGCGAGCTGTTCTCACAGCAGGAGCAGTGCATAAGCGAAGGCTGGATGGAGGTGAGCTGGAACCCGCAGGCGAACACCAGCCATGGAGCAGCCAGGTCCAGGGAGGAGTGATGGGGCACAAGAGGAGGCTCCTCCAGCAGGGAGCTGTGTGTGGGTCACAACCCCATGGGTGTGGAATGGGAGGGACTCTGGATTTGCAGGGATACAGATGATGCCGGGATTTGGCCCCGGCACGAGGACGGCATCAGCTGCGATGGCGAAGGAGAGGAAGGGCATCTCCCTTCCCCTGCGTCTCTGCTGCGATGACCATTTCACACTGCGGGGACCAGGCCAGCGACCAACAAACCCGGTGGCACTCGGGGGGACTGAGCCCACGCAGCACCCCCCATCCGGGCACCCCTAAACCCACCTCCGATCCCCCTCGACTCCCACCCCACCGAAGGCCGCCGGTTTGGGGGACGCAGGCGCAGCGCTCGCATCACCCAGCAGACACGGGAGCTTTATCGATGTTTCTATGGCAACGTCTCTTTTTTTTTTTCCCCACCTTTTCTTTTGAGTGTTCAAATCATCAATAAATATGCACTGATCAATTTTACCCTGTGCTGGAGTCGGGGGGAGGGATGGGGGAAAGAGTTTTGGAGCAACGCTGGGTTAGTGAGGGCCGGTAAATCCTTAGCTTTGCCGTGATGGATCGTTGCAGGGAAAAGCGGCACCGTCTGCTGCAGGAAGGGAAAGGAAACCTGCTGGGTGATGCTGGGGCTGGGCGGGATGCCTGGGCTCCTGCTCTCAAGTCCAGGAGAAGAACAGGGTCAGAGCAGCATGATAAAACCCCACATATAAGGAGGCTTTGATTGAAGTGCAATAACCCTTTGTATAACTTATTTAAAAGTGAAAGCCAGGGCTTCCCACAGTGCTTACCTGCAGGTGGGACAGAGCTGGGCTCAGCCGGTGTGCCTGGGGGGCTCCTTGATGGGCAGCTCCGTGCCACAGGGACGATGCCATCACCCTCCTTGCCTGCAGGAAGGAAAGGGGCTGTGGCGTGGGGCAGGCGAGGGGTCGCGGCACCCCGGGAGCAGCCCTCGGCAGGCGTTAAGACGGCTGATGTGCTTGGGAAAAGGCAGCACTCCAGGCTCTTCGTTATTGCTCCGTGGTGATAGAGGCTGGGACGGGGGAGGAGGAGATAAAAGTGAATGGAAAATAACTGCCTGGAGTCTGGGGGTGTTGTCTGGGAGGAAGGAGGGGGGAACACACCAGGAGCAACCCCAGGAGGCTGGAAAGCCCATCCCTGTGTGCTGGACATGGTGTCTCCCGTCCAGCTCCCATGGGAACCTATGTCCCCTCCCGGGTCCCTTTGGGGGGCAGCTCCCAGCGGGACACCCAGACACCCAAAACCTTTGAGAGCCGGAGATCTCGGAGCCCACCCACACAGTGAACCGTAACAAGCCGGATTCATTTCGGCATGGTGACGCAGACAAGGCAGGGCAACCTGCCTGGAGCACCAGCACCACGGCCCGTTGTGCGAGCCAGCACCCAAAGGGACGGCATCAAACAGGCATTGGATTCTTGTACACATGGCCAGTGGTCCCAGCCAGCAAGGACCGATGCAGACACACTTGCTGCCAACATCACCACTGCTGGGACCCTCTATAAAACGCCCCATTATCCCCCCTGACCAGGGTACAACCCCTGTCCTTGTCCCAGCCCCATCGCTGCTCATCCGCTCCGTCCATGAGGTTGCTCCTCATCCTTCCTCCATCCCGTGCAGACCCGCAGCACTGCAAACACACACCACGGGCACAGCAAATCTCAGAAACCCAAGTGGATCCTCTGTAGAGAAAGAGCCCAATTTAATCACATCCAAGGGACTCATGAAGGGATTTAAGCATCATAACTGGGTCACTCAGCACTGCGGCTTCCGAAGCACAGGTAGCATCCTTGTCAGCAGACTGGACGTTAGGACAAAGACATCACCTGCAACAGGGGGGCGATTGCTGGGAAAGTGGTTCAGCGTAGCCTGGTTTGCAGGTAAACTTCCTGCTGAGCTGGATCTACCATGGAAAAAACACTGAGCAGCACTCCGCTGCCAGGGAGGACAGCGTCGAGCCCAACCTAAGCAGTGAAATGACTGGCAGGGCTATCCCTCACCCACAGCGTTAGGGGCACCAATGGTGCCAAGGCATCGACTGACCGGAGAAGCAGGTTGATCCGGGAGCATCATTCCCAGAACCCCCCCAGGCTGGGGCTCCCCCTCAGACCAGGAGCCCAGCCCGCGCACATGATGCCAGAAACCCTCTCTTCAGACGTGACACAGCACTTTTAGCTTTATTTTCCTCTCTTTAAGTGTATTTTCCTCTCTTTTCAATCGTGAAAGGATTAATTCCAAACAAGGCAGAGGCTGTCGGCTGGCCGCTTATCACCCCCGGGAGCAGGCAGCTCCCGCACACCTGAGAGTGCCGCTGGTCCAGCAGCATCTCTGCGAGACAGGCGGCCACACCAGCCTGTCTTTAATAACAGTCTTTTTTTGAGAAAAAAAGTGAGTATAAAACACTGACCACATTCTACATCTTGTGACAAGCAACTTCTCAGCAAAAGGCAGGATAACATTAAAGGAAAACTTAAAAGAGCAAACATTGTAATTTCAAAGACACGAAAACCAAAACAAAAAACACAAATACAGCTATTTTTCCCCCAGAGCACTCTCACTTTCAAGCTCAATAGCCTTGAAAATTTGAGCAATCAAACTGTTAAATGCATCGATCTGTTAAATCAACTCCTACTGTACTCAGCTAAATTTAGCCTTTAATCCCCTCTCTTTCACTCCCAACACTGCAGATCCCAGGTCTTCCCCCACCCAGGTCAACCAGCCGCCGCCTTCCCACGACGCCATGGACTGGTCCCTCAGCAAGCAGAGATGGAGACGACCAGGAGCGGGGCAGGTTAAGCTTCTCCATACATTCCCTCAACCCACAGCCATTCACCGTATTCAAGTCTTTATGCTAGAGATGTACACAAAGAGCAGCCTGGGCATTGATTTTTGCCAAGAGTCATCGTCACAAAGCAACCAAGAACCCCTTGTAGCTTTAGGTGTATGTTCACTGGACACCACCCCTCTGCTGAGGAGCAGCCCGAGCCTCGCCAAGTGCAGGCCATTAATCACATTTATACTTGCCAACAGCATCCTCCCCTCTCCTCTTTTCGTCTTCTTCACACTCATTTAGAAGTGGCCCAATGCCATCGCTGTCACAGCAAGACAAGGTTTCTGATGAGCCTTGTTCCCATGGCCCACGAGCGAGCGGTTCCCCGCACCACGACTGACAGATTTCACCAGGGACTTGTCATGGGGATTAGAAATTGGACAAGCTGGGTTATAACCCTCAAACATCACCAAGCAACTGTGGGACCTCAGGCAAACCACTCACTTTCAGCTTTCTCATCCTTTTTTGCTCTAACATCTTCATTAATCAAAGCAGTCTCATTTTAAAGACTGCTTAGTACCTAGACGCATCCCTCCCTCAAGATTTGCTGGAAAGGTAGCCTGAAAACAGAAAATAAGGATGGACTTTTGGAAACAACATTATTTCCCATTTTTAGACAGAAAACCTGCAAAGGGAGCCCTGCGGCCGTGTGGCGTGCCAGCGTCTTGAGGGAGATGAATGGGAAGCTCTTCACCTGGGGTCTGTGCCGGGAGCATCATGCCCAGCGGTGCCTCAGCCAGCGCACAACTAGAGATGAGGGAGGGAGCAGCCAGAACCGTCTGAGGAGAGAAACTCACGGGTGTTTTCATAGCAGAGGAGGAGGGAAACGCAACAGCAGCTGAGTTACAGAATACAAACAATCAACAGGAAGAAAAGTTTGAAGTCAAATCCTTGATTTAAATCTCCTTGAAGACAACAGTGAAATCTTCACTTCAAAAGCGGTGATGACGCAGTCTTTATTCTGTGCATCTTTTTTCTCTCCTGACTTTTCAGACCAAAAGGACTCGGAAAAGGTGCTGCTGGCTGGCTCGGAGCAGCCCGCTGTGCCAAAGGGCCCCGTGAACCACCCAAACAGGGAACCCCTCTTCTGGGACGCGGAGTCTAAGGGGAGGTTACCGGGCTTGAAAAGCCTCGCTAACAGACAAACACAAGTTTTCCTCAACATTGATTTATTTTTAAATATACTACACAAGAGAGACCAGAATAAAAAATAAATCAAAAAAATGAAAAATAGAGAAAGAGAGGAGGAAGAATTGGAAGTCGTGTACAGAAACAATCTGTACTGGACCAAATTAAAGGGGAAACAACCCCCTTAAGTATCACAGAGATGAAGGACAGAGCTATTTACACACTGTAAAAAAGACAAGTCTACAAAAGTGTGTAATAACGAGATACAAATGTATAATATAGTGGCACAATATGTTATCAAAGTAAAAACAGTACCTCCAGGAAAGAGACAGTCCAAGGGTTGTTTTTCTTTTTTTTTTCCTTACATTTTTAAAGGCAGCCTGTGGCAGAAGTGTGTATTTCCTTTTGAACATTTGTCATGTGTTAAGTCACGGCTGTTTGTGAGGGCGAGAAGTGGCGTGAACACACACAAGTGAACTACTAGAAATCATATACAAAAGAAACAGTTCCAAAGAGAACAGAATAAAATACAATTGAAGGCAATTAGTATTTAAGATACACAAGAGGGGTCACAAGAGTTACAGGGGAACAGGACACGGAAAATGCTTTTTTTCTCTTGTTTGGAACTGTTAAAAGGAGTTAAATTGCACTGTTAATAGCCCTAAACCTTGTTCTTTCACTATTGTCACAAGTCACAGTTAGTTCCCAGTCAGGTTGCATTAGTTGGGAAGGTCACAGGTCCTTGGAAAGGAAGCCCAGGAGTCCTGCTGTCAGCATTTTGTGGCACTCTCCTCGGGAGACACACCCAAGAGAAGTGTCTGCAATCTTCACAGATCCTTGTTTGATGCTGGATGGAACCACACTGGCATGAAGGTAGTGACGGTTTTAACCCCAGAGTACTGGCATCTGAGCTTTTCACGGGGAGTTACACTGGCACGGAGAGGGAGGCACCACAGCCCCGCAAAGCAAAGGCCTCTACGGGAGGGCAGAAGCTAGGCCCCACCTCTGCTCATAGAACAAAAAAGCTGGAAATTCAACTAGAAAAAAGCAGTTCTCGCCCACCTGTGACGTGCAAGCTCAGCTGAAAGAACTGCTGGAGGCACAGCGGTATCTCTGAACTCACCCTAAGCTATCTCTGACCCTCCTGTCTCTTGGGGAGCGACGCCTTGCTCAGCACCAGCTGACTGCTCCCCCACCCCCAACGCCAGCCCCACTAACGTCAGATATCAGAAGAGTGCGGCAGCACGTCCTTCTCCAGTCCTTTATCCCTACCAAGGGAGATCTGCAAACCGGCTCCTTTGCCACTACATTAGCGGGTGCCATCGGCAACACTTTGAACCCAAGCAATTCTCTTAGGCTCAACAACATGAAGAAATTACTAAAAAACACAGAAACGAAGGGCAGCAGGTAGAATCATAGGAAGAATTTCGGCAAACATCATTTGTAGCATTCTGTCAATAAAAACCCCCTTACATTAACAACTTTCCCCTCTTCCCTCCCAAGCGCCAAATCTGTTGCACTAATGTCAGGTAAATGTCAGACTCGGGCCAGGGACATGTGCCGCAGCTCTCCCAAGAAATGCAGTGGGTATATTGCCATTCAAGCACTCATCCTTGTGTACAGGGGGACAGGGGGAGGGGACACAAATGCAGTAGAAAGTCCTCCTGAGGAGGATGGCATCTCTGTGTCCATCAGCCTGGCTTCAGTCTTAACGGTCTGTCCAGAGCAATAAAATATTAATAAAAAGGCATAGTGTGACATCAGCATTTAGACTTGTAGTCCACAAGGCAAGAACTCCACAGACAAGACGATTACAAGTATATGAAACACAGGGAATCTGAGTTAAGAGGGTGAAAAGTGCCTCTCGAACACAGCCCTGCCCTTTGGAGCTGGGGCATCCATTCACAGTCTGTGTCTTTTGCACAGCCCTAACCTGAACACCCCGGTCCTTTGTCAGTCCACACATGTTACTCTCTCCGCAGTTGGCTTTGGCCCATTGTTATATTTATTTTTTTTAACCTGGCTTCTGCTACCTCTGAACGATGTCGCTGATTTCTTTCACTGAACTGAGAAGTTTGCTAAAGTCCTGGGTGGCTGCAGGACCACTGCCAGCTGTTGCTGGGCAGATCTGAAGCTCCCGTAGGTTATTCTCCAGCTTATTGATGGCCTCCCGAAAGGCAAATTTATTCCTCATCTGCTGAATGGAGTCCACGTAGCTCACGCAGAAGGTGTAGAGGTTCTTGCCAGCCTCCAAGACAGCACTGTGGCTTGCCATTTGTTCAGAGTTTTTGCTGATGGCGATCCGTAGAGCCTCAGTGCTTTCCAACACCACCCCTTTAGTGATGGTGCCACTGGCAATCCTCTCCGGGGGCTGCCGGGTCTTCCGCAGAGAGACCCTGGTGGATATGAGGGGGATGAAGGCTGTAGATGATGTCTGGTCCCCGCCTGGGGCAGAAGGTACAGATGAGGAAGAGGCAGCTGGGGTTGCTGTGCTCATCAGCAGCTTTGTAGAGGACTGTGGCTTTGGTACAGAGGGGATCCCCAGCTTTTTCACACCTTCCCCTGACTGGTTTGGCTTGACAGCATCACCGCCTGCAGCCTCTCCAACCTGAGTCAACTGTTTGGATTTCGGCCCAGACACCGCATCTGCTGCTGCTTCATGGCTGGGACTGTGAGAAACCTTCCCAGGCTTGCCAATGGAGGATGAAGAGAGCGGAAGCGGAGGGGCCGGTTTCAGCTTCGATAACTTCCCTTTGTCCTTCCCTGCCGACTCCGAGGTCTGCTTGAGCCTCCTCAGTCGTGGCTCCTCAGAGGAAGCCTTGCTGGCACCCACGAACCCAGCAGGGTTGGGTTTGGCAGCAGAACCTTGGTCCATCGTCACAGTGGTACCTAAGGCACTGGATTTGACTCCATCGTCCTTGTGGAGCACGCTGGAGGAAGGAGAGGCAGCAGGTTGCCTACGGCCAAGTTTTGGCGTCAGAGTGGGAGGGCTGGAGCCAGGGCTCGACTCTGCATCTTTGAACACATCATCAGTGGTCTCTTCATTTTTCTTAAGCAGCCGTGGAGGAGGGGTCACTGTTCCCCTGACAGCAACATCAGTCTTGGCCTCATTTGCCCGCTTCCGAGGCAGTGCTGGCTTTTCACTTTTGTGTCCCCCAAAAGTGGAGGAATCAAACTGGCGTCCCGTGGACTGCAAATCCCGAGGCAGAGTCACAGATTTCCACTCCGTGTCCTTTGCTCCATGGGGCACACAGGAGGCCGAGCAGGACCTTAAGAAACGCTTGCTGGAGTTGGAACTACTCTCCTCTTCACCAGCCACCCCTCGACTGCTGCTCATCGTGCTGGACTTCTTCCGTAGGTGGGGAGATAAAAATCCAGAGTTCCCCGCGACAACCCCGTTGGTGACACCGGCCCCGTTGCTTGGGCTCTGAAACTTGGAGGGGTCAGCTGCGTCTGCGGGGGGTGCAATGAAAGCTCCGTTGCCAGCATCTCTGCACTCCTCCTCCCCACCTGCCCTGCGGTCCGAGTGGCCGTCCATCTCTCGGAAGGAACTGCTCCGTTTTGGAGGGGTAGGGGCCGTCTTCTTCTTCTTCTTGATAAGGGCGCTGAAGAGGTTGTGCTTTTTGTCCTTTGGAAGCAGCCTCTCATCTTCATTCAGACTGCTCTCCAGGGCCACCCTCTCCTTCCGTGGAAGCAAGGGAGAAATAGCAGGTTCATGATCCAGAGGGTCTGCAAGGGAAAGAAAACAGTCTACTGAGCGTTGCTTCAACAGCCAGAATAATTGGTTTTCTTCCAGGATCAAACCACTGCAGCAGGTGCAGGTTCTGTGAAGAGAGACAACTTCAGGCCAGAATTAAAGTAAATTCAGTCGCACTCAAGCCTGGACTGAACCTGGTCCCTAATCCTGCATACATCCGTTTCTGAGGTGGCCTTTACAGGACTCGGCTGCCAAACTATTTTCCCTGTAGGCTTCTGATTTGAACAGCTACATACAAACACAAAATGTTTATGTTCAGATTCCTGCCCTCACATCCAGAGACTTATCTAAGCCTCACACCGTGAAGAAGATTATTAAGAGGCCTTTGCTTTAGTCCCTGTGCTGTTGCTGTCTTTTGAAGAGCTGACCCTCTGAATTAATAAGACATCTCCGTAACCCATCTCCATCCCCAGCCTCCTTGTTCATTTAGATTCTGATACTCCTGACCTCCTTTCCTGATGTCATCCTTTGTGGAGAATGGAAATCACTTTTTCACATGCAGAAATCAAGATGCCCTTTGACAGCTGGACACTTCGGGTCATACCACTGCAAAGATGGCCAGCTTTGTACAAAAATGGGGGAAAGTGGTAGTAACAGCCTCCTTCAGCAGCAATGCTCCAAAAGGAAACGACGGGGTGACCCTTTCTCCACTTACAAGAGGTATTTAAAAATGAATAGTGGTTTATAATAAATTTATACACAGTCCTGAAGGTCTCTGTATTTGACTGACAGGGGGTCTCATTCCCAGGCCAGGCACTCAGGTAGCGCTGCAATTCAGGGGAGCAAAGCCTTCAGGGCAGCAGATACACTTACAGCTCCACTAGGCAGTAAGAAGGGAGATGAAGCAGAGCCATAGGGAAAAGAAGGCTGCTTCTTAGTCACATATTGGTGATCATCACGCTATGGGTAGGATTCTGCTTGAGGAAGGGATTTCAGTTGAGGAGAAAGAATTTGAAGAAAAATAGTTGTGTACTTAGAGAAGACATCACGTTTCCACAGGACCACGTGCAGTTAAACCATTCCCTTACAGTGGCCTACCAGTATCTTAAGGGGGCCTACAAGAAAGCTGGGGAGGGACTTTTTAGGATGTCGGGTAATGGTAGGACTAGAGGGAGCGGATTAAAACTAGAGATGGGACGATTCAGATTGGACGTTAGGAAGAAGTTCTTCACCACGAGGGTGGTGAGACACTGGAAAAGGTTGCCCAGAGAGGTGGTGGAAGCCCCATCCCTGGAAGTTTTTAAGGCCAGGTTGGATGGGGCTCTGAGCAACCTGATCTAGTGGGAGGTGTCCTGCCCATGGCAGGGGGGTTGGAACTAGATGATCTTTAAGGTCTCTTCCAACGCAAACCATTCTGTGATTCTATGATTCCCACACAACAACTTACAGGGACCTGGACAACCAGAAGAGCCCTCCCAGCACTGCGGGGGGCCTCGGCTATGCTGTGTCTAGATACAGTGGAGCTGTGGAGATCCAGAGAAAACTAGCAGCTTGCACCAAGGATCAGCTTCCAGCTGCTGGACTTGCTATGGAAACATTGACAATTGAAGGCGAAACTGCAATAAAACTTTAATGTGAAATATTTTCTTTCACAATAAAGAGCGAAATGATTCCCAGCATAATGTTAAAATCATATTATTCCTGCTGCACTTGAATCTCTTAAAGCCCTTAAGTATTTAAATGAAGTTATTTTACTTCAAAGCTTGTAACACTAGGCAATTATATCCCTTATATATGGTAAATAACCTTCCTTTCTAAGTCACTGATATTTCCTTTTTCCAACATTTTACATCCCTTCTTTTTCCCCCTCTTTGCCTAGATGTACATCTGCTACTGAAACATGTACTACTAAGTGACATTACACAAAAAAGGTCAGTCACATGAATGGTTAGAGAAGGCAGCCTCAATGGGAGCTGGAAAAACACCACTGTATTTTGTTTTACCTTATTTTTTTTCAAATGAGCTAGACACAAATCTACTGTATACATTCAGCCTTTTACTACTGCTTTTATTACCTCAGAACGGAAAGTAAGTTCTTGAAGAAACTGATTGAAAGAGAGTTTAATTTCATGGAAGATTCTGTAAATAACTCTTTGTCCCTTGCTGAAATTATATTTGGTACCTGCCAAGAGTAATCCTCTTCAGTGCTCCAAGCACAAATCTGTTAGGATGGAACAGTAAAGAAACCTCCCTTATGGGGCTTGCTACACCCGAGCCATTGTCCTGCTTTAAATTATGCAGCGTGGTAGTGTAAAGTGGTTTGAATACAGCAGATTACCCAGCAGTCAGATGCCGTGGGAGATCCCACTGATAGCTCCTGCCAGGGAATGGGAAGAGGATATGATCAGAGAGCTCTGTGCTCAGGCTCTGGTCTACAGGGAGCTGCAGGCAACGGCCATTAAGTTAAAAGAACTCCTAGGGCTTCTCTAAGCAACGGCAGGTATAGCGCCGATCCCTCAGCCAGTTAACGATTCACACTCCCAGCTGCTCTGTGTATGTGTGTGTGTGTCTGTATCTGGTCCCAAGATTAACAATCTACCTTTGCAAAAAATAATAAAAGGAGTTCTGAACCCAGGCAAGCAAACTCAGCAGCCTGTCACCCAGAAACACAACACTAGTACGGAAAGATGGCACCTGTTATTAGACACAGCTTTTCCTAGGTGAAGACCTGGAGCTGGACAGGCATTTTGTTTTCCTTTGCATTTCCTGAAGGAATAATGACTTTAATTAAAACCTACCACATTCCCCCAAGCCTCGAGCGTGTGCAGTCTCCAAGCCCTCGTTGGCATCTTTGCTTTCAGCAGCTCTCCTCGATGTTCGTGTTTTGGTTGGTAACTCTGGAGCCTGGAGGAAATTGCTCACTACACTCCTCATGCCCTTCTTTCCCAATTCCTTCTCCACCTCTGCAATGCACAGAAGAAAATTACTACAATCAACAGAAGATAAAAACTATTGTGCTGTTCAGAGTTAACAATGCAAAGAAAAGCAAACAACACAAAGCAGAGAGGTTCCTTGACGTTGTTCAGCCATTTGGCCCTTTAAAATCAGGCGCATGAAAAACATGCAGAGTTAAGGATGCAGTTGGCCCTGTCCCCATCCCTGGAATTGCCACTCCAAGAGGGACCCAGACCTACCATCTGATATGCTGGATTCCTGAAACATCGTCTCAAAGGCGTGATGGATCTCAGCAAAGGAGGGTCTATCGGACGGGCTCCACTGCCAGCCTGAAAAAACAACACCACTCAAAGCTTCCTGCCAGCATTCGACTTCAGTACGTTACACCAAGAGGAGCTACCTATGGCAGTTCCTTTTTTATAAAATGGGCAAGATAAAATAATGACATGGAAACCTCATTTGAAGGGTGCTGGGTATCAGCAACCACCACCGAGCCAAAGTAATGCTGGAAAAAACCATATCACACTAAGTCACGTACCAAAAGCCCAGAGTGGAACAGTAACAGTCAGTCCCTTAGGAAGCCTAATGAAGCTCCTGCTTCATCCTTAGAGCACAAGCTTTTCTTTAAATTGTCAAGAAAAAGGAGACAAAGAAAACATTGAGCTGAACAACAACTCTCTCCCCCAGGCCTTTGTGCTCCCAGTAGAGAACGGCTGGTTTCACAGCGTGTTCATCCTCTGGGGAAAGGAGCTTTAACCAAGCACTTCTGCACAGCATTGCACCTTCACTGGAACTGGGTTTCTCGTGCCTCGCTGTATGTGGCCAGATCTGGCACTTTTACTGCACCTCTGCAGAGCTAAAAAGCAGCATTTGCAGGGCTGAGGAACACTTACATGCTCTCATGAGCTCATAAACTTTCTCAGGACAGCCTTCGGGGCGCTCCATACGGTAGTCTTTCTCCAGCAGCTCATAGACTTGAGACAGGTCAATGCCGGGGTAAGGGGACATGCCGTAGGTCGCTATTTCCCACAGCAGAACGCCAAAGGCTGCAGTGGAGGGGGAAAAAAAAAAAGAAAAAAAAGAAAAAAAATATCAATAAGCTTTGTTTCCATCTTAAATTTGCAAGGATGCTTAGTGGGAGTAGTCACTAAACAGTGCTGCACACTTAAACCAGCTCTGGGTGGCTCAGATCCCATGCTCAGCAGCGGCTTAAATGTTACAGAAGCGTAACAAGCCTCTTCGTCAGCACAGACAAGTCTCCTGCGATATGACAGGGTAGAATTAGACTAATTTTCAATGTATCAGTTGTCTCAAACCTGAATGCCTTGAGATCCTTCAAGTCCTATTAAAGGCACAATTAAGAGACTTCACAGTGGATTAGCTGAAACCATTTCACTGCTGCACTGCAGTCTCCCCCTCAATTTGACAGCTCCTCTCATCTGCAGCCTCTCCCCACGGCACTCGCACATTTTAATAGCTCGGTGTTTTTGGGGTGCCCTTGTTTAGCTGCAGCGTGGTCTCTAGAGGGGAAACCCGTGAGACAGCAGCGAGAGGCAAGTTTCAGCAGTTGCTACCAACAAGACAGGGTGAGAGCGAGACGTTTGGTCACGGGGAAAGCTGAATGGGAAAAGGGAGAGCACAAAAAGGGTCTTGAAAGAGGCAAGGCATTCAAGTCCCAGAGGTCGGTGGGATGCAGGTCAGCACTGGGGCCAGGCAGCTAACCCAGGAGTCGGGCACGCAAAATAGACTCAACACCAGTTCAACAACCTGCATGTAATTAGTTCAGTCACCCTATTCTGTTCTTAACCTGAAGAGAAAGCGATTACAATTCTGCATAAGTAAGGAAATCACATCACATTACATGGTAACAACACCGAGGGCAATTTACATTAGACATTTCTGTGCACAATTTTCTTTGATTGCTGTCTTGAGGCAGTGAGGTGAAAGCGGCTAAACTCTGGCGTGCCCAGCAGCAGCCGTGGCCTCCGGGGACGGCCAGTTTGCTCTAATCAGATCCCAGAGGCCACTGCCTCGACTACACAAGGTTATGCTAACCCTAATTAAAGACACCAAATACCCCTTTTGGATCTTTCCTCCCCGAGTGCTCTACTATTTAAATGCAACATGGATCCTGCAGCCACCACAGCGATACAGCAACATCCTTGAGACTGGCAGATACTCGGAAGCAGCCAACACCACTACGTGCAAGTCCAAAGCAGAAGAAACACCTTGATCACCTCCTTGGAAGGATGTTACGGGTTTTCCTCCCCATCTATAAAACACTTTGCATCAGCCATCTACCTAAAAGTTTCTTGAAAATAAAGCCTTTCTCAGCACAGTTTCCCTTGAACTCCAGAAACTTTACCGCTGCTTCACTACTATCTGTCATTTTATATATAGAAGATGCTCAGGATAACATTTTCCAAGTGCCTTTGGGACCATGTCCCACAAACTTCTATCTCATGTCACTGGGCACTTTTGAGAATTTGTCCAACAGCTATAGCAGAGATATTATACCCAAAGAAAGGCTGATAAAAAGTACAATGAGATTTTCTGCGGTCAGATTTGATAGAACGTAGCTCCATTTAGCTAAGACTACTCTTATCACTAGCACCTCAGGGCTCTTCAATAACCATTTGTCATCAAATTTTCCCTCTGTTTCCCCTCATCTCATTCCAAAGATTATTCTTTTAAAATGCAGAAAGACGAGCTTGGAGCTATCACTAGACAGATACACACATAATTATTTTTTTTTAACATAAAATGAACCAGATTCTCACTTTCTTCCTTGAAGTAGTTAGAAAGTTCCTGGCTATATAACAATACATTGCTTCATAGTCCTGTGCCAGAACTCTATCAAAGCAGCAGTATCGGTGCCCTCCAGCCCCATATCATATATTTCTATAAACACTACAGTATCCTTTATTTTCATACGATTCAAACACATAAAGTCAGGTCGGCATCCTCAATGCTCCACTCAAAGACTGCCTTGGCAAAGATTAGTTCCTGCACTCTGACAAGCTCGTAGAACAATATGGCTCAACCTGGGGAACGCGCTCCCTCCTGAAACGTTCCACAATGTCCTCATTTCACAGCCCTGGAAAAGAATACTATTAATCTGCATTAATTCATACATGCAAATTCCTACCCCAGACGTCAGATTTAATGGAGAACTTGTTGTAGGCCAGGCTTTCTGGTGCAGTCCACTTGATGGGGAATTTTGCTCCGGCGTGGGCAGTGTACGTGTCGCCCGTCATTAGCCTGCTCAGGCCAAAGTCTGCCACCTTCACCAAGTGGTTCTCCCCTACAAGGCAGTTTCTGGCAGCAAGGTCCCTAAAAATAAGAACAAAAATAGGCAATGAGGAGTCTTTGCCATCTCACTTTTAGCAATAGAGAGGAAACCTGCTGTTCCCAAAGAAACGTGATTATTTTGATCAGAGTATTACACAGAAATTATGTACTAAGACGTATACATGCAAGAGGGAAAGTTATTTTCCATTCTGGCTTTGTAAGACTGTCATCCAAACTTTTTTTTTTTTTTTAAATTTGAAGTGAAAGCTTCAAGAAGCCCCCTCACTTTCAATAAAAGCTGCCACCCTCAGGATAAAAATAATTTAAAGAAATGTCAGTGCTCAAGTTATCAATAGCTGAGCATGAGCCCTGAATAAACGACGCCTCGATGCCTCACTTCTTGCCCACCTCTCTAGCGCTTCGGTCACCCCAGCCAACACCGGTCGCTCTCCAGAGCTCCTTTTGCTCAAGCACCAGGTTTAGCTCCCAGCTATGCTCTTCTTCCTCCCAAGTGTACCGCATTTTACAATACGATTTTTTCATACCATGTTTTGGCCTTTTCAAAACTGTATAGCCTCTGCTATCAGTACGTACATTTTTTAAAACACTGGGCAATAAGCAAATTAAGCTTTTCCTCCACATTTTTTCACCTGCCTCCACCTTGGCAGGTGAGAGATGTGCACATTGCATTTGCCACTTCCCTGGCTCGTAAATGCTGTTGGCACCCTTGGAAATGCTTCATGAGTGCAAAAATGTAAAGCACAAAAGTTCGTTTCTCCTAATATTAGGTTTCATTAAAAACACTTTTCCAGATTATGTCACGTTCAACTAAAAATTGATTCTACCAGAAAGCTTGAGTGAGATCTTTAGATATGAGCAGACACTGCTGTTTCTTTTGCTTGTTCTGCTCAATCAGAATAAATTAAAAAAAAAGTACGTTTTACTAGATGCCCATTAAATTTTCACAGTATTTTTGAATATACCTTCTTATCAATGCTGATTACTACAATGTGTGTCTAAATAAAAGCTCCTCTTCATAATCAAATTCCTCCTCCTTCCTGATTCATTAAATAAGGTCACAGCCCAGCATTTGAATCCATGGATGTGAATTGCGACAACACTCTTAAAATAATTGGGTAGGTGGGTATGGGGGTGGCTGATAAGGAAAAACGCTACTATTTATTTTAGATAAATGGGTCATCAGAAATAAGAGGAAATGAAATGAACGGGAGAGCAGACAAATGGGATTCACACAAAGCAGTTTTTAAAGTTCACTTCCTACAGGCTGAAGGGATGAAATACTTTCAACAGAGCAAATCAAAGGCTGGAAATTTTAATTTGCAGCATCATCATTTGCTTTATTGACTGATAGAAGCATTTAAACAGGCCTTTCAAGCAGCAAAGCAACGCATGACTTAGAGGAGCACCTAGAACTTTACACACAATCTTCATATTTGTCTCTATGAAAAAACATGTGCTAATTTCATATTCCAGTTAATTGGGCGGGAAAGGTCACGCTGTGGCACAGAGAACATCTTGTATAAAGCTCAGCGACGCTCCAACCTTCACGCAGGATGTGTCATTATATTGCTAGGAGGCCACTGCCACAGATGAAGAATGCAAAGCTCTAGCCATAATTGCAGCACACTTAAAGGTCAGAGTCTCCGAGACTTTTAAGATTGCAGAGATGCTTATTAAAGTGAATATGCAATCTGGACAAGAGTGGGAAACAATCCCTACAGAGGATGGAAAAAAAAACGTGAAAGAAACAAGAAGGAACATGGGATAAGAAGGCAGTAAGACTGTGGCTTTGCTGTGAGCACCTGCACACATCCAGCAACATCAACTGCAGCAGTTTTTAATGGCTGCTAGAATCAAGGAAGAGCAGTAGCTTATCTGGTCCATTAACAGCCCGTTACTTTGGGAAACATTTACATTTAAGGCCCTTGTCCAAAATATAGAAGTACTGACGTGTCTTTCACCTCCATCTACTTCAAAGGTAGGAGAAAAACACTGAGACAAAACCAATTAGGAGACCATCCTGTAGACAGGTTAATGTACTGTATCAGAATACAATGCACCAGTGTGTTAAATATAGGATGCCAACTGCATCTGAAGTCAATGCCGTGAGAATCTGAAAGGCAGGAAAATAAATCAAGGTGTGTTTTGTGCTCAAGATTCAGGGGTGCTCATTGTCCTTCCTACCTGTGAATGAAGTTTTTCTTCTCCAGGTACTCCATGGCAGAGGAGATCTGCGTTGCCATGTACAGTAGCACCACAGCATTCACCTCCTGCCGGTTACACTCACGCAGATAATCCAACAGATTCCCATACGTCATGAACTCCGTAATGATGTAGAAAGGAGGTTCCCGTGTGCACACCCCTAGGGACCAAGATGAAGTTTACAATGAATGCTTGAGAATATCAGTGGATCTTCAGGTTTTGTCCTCTAGGGCAATTTCTACGTCTAGAAGGCAGAAATATGGGGCTCACACAAAGAATGAGTTCTGCTTGGAATTGGTTAATAGAGGGTTTTAATTTCCTGCTTCAGGCTCTGGCAACTTAAACATTAGGGAGACGAGATCATTAAAAATCATGTATTAGTAGGACAAATTGTGAATTTTGCCAGACAACAAGTGTCTGTATTTAAAGCCTTGGTATGGTAAGCAGCTTATCTGCTCCTTAACATCCATATCACTGCACAAGGGTTTAGTTCAAATCCCTCTGCTTGGTATTTATCACTTACCCAATAATTGCACCAAGTTCGGATGCTTTATCTCCTTCATTACTGCAGCTTCTTTCAAGAACTCTTCCACCTCCATGGTATCCTCCTGCAGAACAATGGTAAAGCTTTGGCAAGGACAGCGTGCACAAAGGAGGAACAGATTTTTGTACGAGGACACAAAAGGAAACCGAAAACTGACAACATAAGCCACAGTTCTTTCCAGGCAATTTTTCCGTGTAGCCACATCACAATGCCAGGGAGTTAGGAACGTTGTGTTTTTTGTAGGATTTTTAAAAATATATTTTTAGCATTCTTATTCTAACGTAGCTTTTTGGGGCAAGAAAATTCATATCTCTTTTGTGAAGGGCCTCTCACAGGATCACTCCAGAGTTGAAAAGGAAAAATGTGCTTGTTCCTAACAGAAAAAAATAAGATAACATGAAATAAAAAGTACAGAAAGAAACAAGAACAAACACAAAAGGAAGGATACGCCACAATCAAATGCTTGAGAAGCTGCTGAAATATGGACCCCCAGTTTCACTGGGCAAGAAATCCTTGCTTTCCAATGGGGGGCTGTAACCGATGGCAGCCACTCCATCACCGAAAGACCAGTGTTTCAGAGATTTCGTTTCTGGCATTTAGAGTCTGACCCATGACGTAACTGTTCCGGGCAGGCGTGTCACTACCTATTTGTTGAATGCCATAAAGTTGCTTGGCACAACGCAAAACCAAGGAAGACACAATCTTGCTCAAAAGACATATTTTCTGAAGCAAATATGCCCCAAATGGCCGGGAAGGTCATTTCAAAGTGGTGCAAAAAATACCGATCTATTCCTAAAGCAATGTTTCTTTCTATATCCGTATTTTTTTTCCACTGGTGGATTAATGTTGACAGGCTACATGGACAAAGTGTTTTAAGGAAGGATTGGAAAGGATTTACTGCTGCTGGTGAGAATGATAACAGTGGGCTGCCGCTGTAAGATCCAGCCAGCGCTCTGCTTTGCAGCGAGGAGCGAGAACCCTTTTCAAACAGTTTCATTCAATCATCTACTATTCGTTGCCAATTAGCTTGATTGGCAGCTGTGATTTGCTGAACACACTCTGTCAAAACTAATAGCCCAAAGGTCCTTGTGAGCAGAACCTTAAACTGTTTTCTTTGGCAAAGGAAACTGGGTTAATAATCCAGGTTGCAAAATTACCCTAAATACACATTTATCTTACGCATGCTATACAAAGTCTGAAAGGTTGCTCCTCGGCATAGCTGTTCCACTGTTCTAAATCTCCTACCTCTCACTGACCAAATTAATAGGAAGGACACAGACAGAGAGCTACTGTAACAACGACTCCTCTGAAAAACTGATCTCATGCAAAGGACCAAGCTTAACCACCTTCCACTGTACAAAACCACGGCAGAAATAAAACAGTTCTGGCTGCACAATATTTTTCTAGCAGAGCACAGGACCATGCCTTGGCATTAAGGGACACCAGGGTTGCACGTTGCCTTGTTTAAAACACAGGCTTCTCTGCTGGGGAAAAAATATAAAATAAAGTAAAATAAAATAAAGTAAAATAAAATAAAGTAAAATAAAATAAAGTAAAATAAAATAAAATAAAATAAAATAAAATAAAATAAAATAAAATAAAATAAAATAAAATAAAATAAAATAAAATAAAATAAAATAAAATAAAATAAAATAAAATAAAATAAAATAAAATAAAATAGAAAAAAAGAAAAAAGAGGAGGCAGTCTTAATGGATGTAGGCTGGAGGTGTGCAGTAAGAAATGTGCCGACCAGCTAACAACAGTTCAGCCATTAAATGGCCCTCACGGGGACCAAGCTTCGGCCACAGTCCCAGCAGGCTGCACTGGGTCCAGCGATACGCAGGTCACAAAGCTCCACTCCCAGTCACTGCCCGCCTCATGCTCCGTCCCATCAACTTCAGGTGGAAAACCACAAATTCAGAGCGCCGCGCTATGATAACAGACCCGTATAAATACTGGTGTGTCCTGTGCGACTCGCGGAGCTCCCAATGATCTCTTTTAGCGGGAAACATCCAAGCACCAAAACGTTGTCTAACACCCCCCAGTCAGATGCAACTGAGGAACAGCGTGTGCTGCTCTCACTGCCTTCTTGCATGATCTAGTGCTTTGCAGCAGCTACGAGCTACATTTAGACACTTGATAGAAAACCGAACAACAAATGGATGTTTGTAAGCATCGCTGTTCAAAAAGAAGTTGGAACAATTTTTTTTCTCTTCTGGTTTTCCCTCCCGTTTATCTTCCTTATAGAGATATCTTGAGTAGATGGGGAAGGAACAAGAAAAGCCATATAAAGTTTTGAAAAATATTCTCTCAGAGGAAAATAAAGTGAGTCATTTGAACATTCGTGCAGAAGCTGCGGAGGGCTTGTTTTCCCCAGTAGAACTGGGATATAAATGTTATTTTAAAATGTTTCCCCAAACTTTGAAGAAAGCTATAATCCCACCTGTCAGGCAGTAGACTGATGGATTTAAGGAAGGTGGATTATAAATTTGCTTTTAAGGATGGGTTTAGTGTGCATAATTGTGGGTTGAAATGTTTCTCTGCTCTCTTCTTGGTTATTCTTACATTCCCTAGTGGAACATGCTGCTCCATACTACATTATGAACCACTTTTAGTCACGTTTCATTAAATATTTATTTGATATATTTGAAACAGCCATGGTCTGTATTAAGGTTTCTCCTTATGCACAAACAGTTTTTATGGGATGAGACGCAATTTGCGTTTGTTGATGGGTTTTAGAGTGAAGAGAATGAAAGCAACAACTACAGTTTGGAGCAAAATGAGAGATCTGAAGACGTTGGGCATCCTCACACCGCACCCAGAAGCGGGAAAAGAGATGTTAGAAAAATCAGTGATCCTAGAAACAACTGCTCTCTCCTGTCGACGATAAACAGGCATTTTATTCACCCTGGGCACATCCCAGCTCCACCTGCATCCCGATGCTCCCGAGTCAGCCCTGCGTCCCCGGCGCTGGCTCCGAGCAGGGACAACACTAGGTGTCACTCGCTCCCTGTGCAAGCCGGCATTTGGACTCTGCTCCGCCGGGAAGCAGCAACAGGAATCTCCAGAGTACAGAAAAGGCCAAAATGAAAATACTTTCTGCAACCATAGCAACCCAGAAATACTGAGGTAGCCGCCGCTCAGAGAGTAAGGAAGAAATATTTTCCCAAATCAAGGAAACGTTCTTCCCCTGACACTAAAGCATCTACTCGGCTCTCTATACTTCAAAATTTCCATTGCAAAAAATGAAAAGAAACAAACAAAACACCCCATTCTGTTTGTTTCTGCAAGACCAAACCACATCCCCACCAGAGGAGAGAGAACACGGTGTCAAGTTAGCATAAACTCCTATTAAGCAATCAAATGCAATGTGTGTGGATGGTGCCAGAAGATCTCAAGACATTTTTATAAACATAAATGAATTAAGCAATGACCTTATGAACTCACAGAGCATTATCTGCATTTCAAGAGACAAGGAAACCAAGACACAGAAATCAGGGAGCAGAGCCAGACACAGAACTGATTATCCAGTTCCTCATTAAAGCCACTTATGAATTTTAATGTATTTTAGCTTGGATACACTTTTTCCTCCTCTTGTATCTTGTGATAAGAAGCAGCTGCGAACAATTGCTTAAGACTTCCAGGTACACAGGGAATTCGTCTTTTGGGAAAGACACCCCATAAGACAGAAAATCAAAACATGTAAAGTCTCCCTGAAGCAAAGACTTTGAATTTTATGCTGACTGACTCACAATCCACAATTTTCCTTAACACACCAGCTTGTGTTGGTGTGTTCATCCGTGAACAGCTCACCTTGGCCACCCCCTGAATGCGAGGCATCATGGCACTATTTACTTTTCTAAGGTTTCGCCCGTTCTAAAGTAAAAAATGCTCTGTTAACATCCTCCTTTGTCTAGGTCCAAGTGCTTCAGGTATCACATAAAACATAATAGGATGGAAGCTCTTTCAAAAATACTCTATTCCAATTCTACAGCACGGAAAGGAAGGGCCGTCACCAACCCAAACTGTCTAACCAGGGCTGCGGGCAGACAGCCAGCCTGAACTCGCTTCCTCCTGAAAGGAGATTAATGGCAATGCTCTGAGATTTGAGTCCTACCTTTAGAGTCTTCACAGCCACTGTAAGGTTGTACTTCTTCCAGACTCCTTCATACACCTCTCCGTACTGCCCTCCACCAAGCTTGTGCTTCATCGTGATGTCAGTTCGCTCTATCTCCCATTTGTCGTAGTTTGGAGACACGCCATAAATCGTGGGCTTATTGCGTTTGGGCGCCGGGTAGTGCAAAGTGGTGATGAGCCCATCTGCGACAGTTGAATGATGATGGACCAACTCTGCTAAGGTGTTGAAGCGGCTCTCTGAAGAGACGTACAGCTAGTGACCAAAGAGAAGGAGAAAGCCATTCCATTACGCACATCAGAGCATTCATACGTAGAAACTGTATTATAAAACTGAGGAAGCAAAGTGTTGCATTGCTTCTACTCGAGCCACAGTACTATGAGCTCCACAAGCTCTGTAACTAGCTCTCAGCTGAGAACAATCAATGCTTATGCAGGAAATGCATGGTTTCAGGAGAAAATACATGCACTTCGCTGAAACAATATGGAAGGAATGACTGCAAAATAGCATTAGCTTGGCATGCTGTTGCTTGAAATGTCTTTTTTCAAAAGGCTGGTCAGTAAAGATTGTAGGACATTTCCTGGAGACTAGGGGGTTTGTCAACCTCCGTGTCTTGATTCCATTATTACTGTCTGGTTTTTATGACATTTTCAGCTCCCTGAATTCTCCCTGAAGTGTCACTAGCAAACCGGTGGCTTCCCTGCTTTTGGCCTAAGCTTCTGCAGAGTATCTTGCATGAAGTTCAGCAGCTGGTCTGCTCCATTCTTGTGATGGGCACCAATCAATAACACAGAAGTAAAATCATTACCACTGAATGAAAACCTGCCATGAGGCATGGTAATCCATATTTGTTACCTTTTTTAACACTTTTACGGAAGATCCACTTTAAGCCTAAAAGCCTGCTAAAGATAACAGAGAAGTGACTCCCTATCACCAGAGCTTTGTATTTCCAGTTTTCACACCCAAGCCCAGTCTTCTGCTAGGCAAGGTGACAAAAGCTAGAAATTTAATTTTTAAAAAAGTGATGCTGATAACACCTGAAGGAGAAATCTTTGTATCAAAGTGCAACACCCTATGCTGGATGCAGCATACAGAAGATGGAAGAGCTCCATTTCTCACAAAGGACCAAGCTCTGGCAAGGGACAACCATGCAGGAAGAGCAGAACCATGTTAGTCACCCAGATTTCTGCCCAGTCCATTCACTGTGAATCTAGTGTGATGCACTGGTCCTACTGTACACATTACAAGCCAATACCTATGAACAAACTTCCCAAATGCTTCTGATTCACTGGATATGCTCTCGGCAGCCTGGTGCATGTGCAGTGGCCATCTGTCAGGGATTTCGGGAGGCCGGGAAGTTGACGGGGCTGCCAGGCATCCAAAAATCCCAGACTTAAGAGTCAAATTCTGCTTCTTCCACCTGGACAGAATTTTTGGATGGAAAAAGAAAATGTATCTGTGAAGCTCCAGCAATAAGCGAATATGTCCAACAGAAAAGGGAGATGCATTTGCAAGAGAAAAAAAAAAACATTTGAAGTGAGGGACAAAACCACCCTCAAATTTGAGTAAAGCGTTTGGACTGGAGACTGGCAATTCCTGTATGGATGCTCCTCCTTGGCAGGCTCTTCCTTTGCTTATGTACACCCAAAGTGAGAATGAAAGGCATTGGAGAAGACCAAATATTTTGAAGCATATGACAGCACAGGCACTACACATAGCAAAAGGTGAGTGAAAAGAGCAGCCATATCATCTAAGTCAGTCAGTGATAGATGAAAATGCCTCATCTTCTCAGCATCCTGCTTGTCCAAATCCCTACCTAAGTTTATAAGGATGAGCCGCATGCTTATCTATGTATGGTAACTATTATGGTCAGAATTGGCAAAACCTGCCAATCTGTGTATATCATGGACTTATTTGAAAGAGCTGCAGAAAGGTGAAATGCTCAGCTCCGGCACACTGAGCTGTGTAACCCAGGAAGGGGAAAACAAACACAGACGTGAACAGCCCCACAGAGCAGTCACAGGCAGGTTAGACTACGGCAAGGTACAGGGTGGCTGTTGGCTTTCAAGCTATGGTCTTTGTAACAGAATGATCCCCCCTGTAAGGTTTCTGGGAAGTGAGTGCATTTGGCATCCCAAAGAGGCAACTATGCTGTAGAAACCCACCTTTCCAGTGCTGGGAAATCATAAGCCCTGGTGAAAATGGCATTTCCTCTGGCGGCAATAGCACCTGGGCTTGGGGGAGTGGGGGAAGATGCACAGTGGCCAACCTGCCTGTAAGCCACTTGAGCTAGAACCACGCCATTAACTACTCTGGTGACAACACATACACTTTTGGATGCTCAAGGGCATTCAAAATGGAGGGGTTTACATGCTGGGCTGGAGAAGTCTACTTTCTCCTCACTCTTGTTTTATTTCTGCTACAGTTGCTGATAAAAAAACTCCTATGGAAACTTCATCTCCAGAAAATAAAGGCATCCTTCTGGGGAGCACGTTCACAACCCTCTACCAAAATGAGTTGGATATTCTTTTGATAAAGTAACTGGTCCAAATCTCATTTCAACACTATAATTAAAAAACAAAACAAAACAAACAAACAAAAAAACCAACAAAAAAACACCTTTCATGGTCAAAGAGGTAAAATCACCTTAAAAACAGACGTTCTGAGAACAACAAAAGTGTCAAAAGTGTCACAAAAGTGACAACATAAGAGAGGCTTTTGCAGCTGCATGGCTTGGACCACCAAGCATTAGCCAGCACAACCACAATTTAAAACAAGCGATACCTGTTCGGGAACAATTGGTAGTACTAGCTGCAGTACGAGCAGTTCCCATGTTACACTGAGGACTAAAATAGAAAAGTATGGATGCAGAAAGTTATGCTGAAGTCCAGGATCACTTGGAAGTATTAGAGAAGTATGGAGAAGGAAGCTGCCCATGCTTTTATGATGGTTTATATCTCGTAATCTCAAATCTCATGGAAATTAGAGATATCTGTATTTTGTGTGACAGATTATATGATCTTGTTACAGATGAAGAAAGTAGTTCAATAAATGGCTAAAGGTTTCACAGCAAACCTGTGGCAGGATAGGGAACAGACTCAAGATAACCCTGTCCAGGCCACAGGACAACACTCTGTACCTTAACATACATGAAGTTTGTCATTTACACGGGAAAAAAAAGCCAACACCTCCACCCACTAAATGTGCTCATTCTGTAGGCAGAGTTTTTCTAACCTCTCAGTGATTACATCTCAACACCGACTTCTGAAGGCCTTGCTTCCCATCAGCACTACTGGAAATCAGAGTTACGCTGTGTTTAAATCTTCATCTGGAATGTGAAGCATGTATCCCAAGAAGATGAAGCAAGGAGCAGCTATGCACGGCATGCTGCCGACGCAGCCCAGCCAGTCACATACACACTCTGACTATTCACGGCAGTCTCCCGTCTCCACTGACCCTGACTACCAAGCCTTAACTCAAGCTGCTTGCCGCATAATTTCCCCCAGGAAAACCGCCTGGTGCTGCTAACTGTGCTCATACAGAGGTAACGGACAGTGTTCTGCACGCGAGGCTGCAGAGGGACTCGGAGAGTTTGCTTCCCAGCTACGTTGTTGACAGATTATTTGGGCAATTTTTGTATATTGTCAGTCAAACTGGAACGCTGGACCTGTTCCAAGGGGCTCTGCTTGTACAAGTTAGCCACACATCTGCAGCTTGTATGGCCAAAAGACCACATGTCTTTTTCCTGGCTAGTATATTTCATAAGGGTGGTTAAACTGGCCCATGCTAACCTCCAGCAGATCCTGACCCTGATGGGATTCCCCCTCCCCACTCAGCAGACGAAACTGAACATCCACACAAAAAAATCCATGAGGATCCATGATAAAGGAGCAAGTCTGCATTCAGTTCAGCCACTGGAGGCTCCAAGAGACTCAAGCAGGACATGTATCCTGTGTCCCTAATGCTGAGAACAGCAGGATTTGAAGAACTGGCTGGACAACACTGTCTGTTCAGTTGGGTTACTCAATAGGAGGCTTTGCCTCAAGTACTATCAAGTCAGGAAAACCTCTGGACCACAGAAGTGGTTTACTAGATGAGTAGCTGCATTGCACCAGCCAAATCAAGAAAGGTCACTTTTAATGCCTTCCTTAAAAAAAAACGAAACAAAAAACAAAACATTAAAAGGTGGTCCAGAAGAATATGACTCATTAAACTCAGCAATCGAGAAAAAATTCCCTGAGGACTTTTTTTTTTTTTAAAGTTGTTGAACCCCAAAGCATTCTGTATGAATAGTGCAAAAATAAGGACATGCACAGCTCCAATCTCTTTCTAGTCCTTTCAGTTTTTCCCCTAGGAAAAAGCCTGGGTAAGGCTGTGCGATGCACGGCACACCTCCACACCGAGCAGTGGTTGTTCCACACAGTTCTCCAATACCTCTTTCTCCCGATAGTGTATTCTTTCAGTCACAGGATATGATGCCACCAAAGCCATTCATCCCTACTACGGCACTTGCAGACATTAAACTCCCCGGACAGGCTGGCTAACGATACAGCAGGCTGGGAAGGCCCCAGGTGCTATGGGAGCTGAAGGTAAGAGCTTTCCTTCGCTCTGCTGCGGAACAGGTAATAGAGTGCGACACGAGCGGCTCAGAGCGGAGGACCTGCCCCCGCTGTCTCCATTTTGCAGAGAAAAGCAGGGATATTAGCTGTTTCTCCTCCAAGCTCCTCGGCTTTGACAGGCGGGGACAGGGTGCTGAAGAGCGCAGCATCCCCCAGCCCAGCAGCAGAAGCAGCAGAGCAGCACGTCTGCCGCTAAGCTGTCGCAATTCACTGCCTGGCTCATTAACACCAATCGAAACCAATGGGGTTTAACACGCCAGGCTGCAAACTGCAGCACCTGATGCATGGACGTGGCAAACGCCCCCTTCCGCTGGGATGCTGGCCCTCAGCACGGCAATGGGGAGGACTGTGGCTACCTCTTGGCTCACCCCTTCATGAAGAGCCGAAGCCCAGGAGCCACAGCTCTCAGTCACTGCTGCTTCTCGATTCTGTATTTCCAATGACCATCAGCCACAGATCTGCTTCGGTGAATTGTGCTGACCTGCACCTTTTCTCAAAGACACCGATTCAAGCAACTTTGTGGAAAATGAATAGTTAACCTGGCTAATAACAGACCTGAACACATTATTGTAGCTATGAAGAACTGTTTTTGGGATAAAACCAGCTCTGCTGGCATGAAAGCCTTCATATGCCAAACCCTTTTACAGCCAAAATGGAGAACATGTGCTAGCACATCATGGACACATGCTTATTTACACTCACTGAAGGAGGCCTGGGTTCAAAATGTTCACATGTGAACATTGCTCATCTGCCAGCATCAATGTGAATTGAAGGAATATCAACTACAGAGACAGGAGGAGGAATAATATTCCAGATTGCCATGGAGTCCTCCAAGTATGCTGCACGTCAGCATTTCCCAGTGCCGATTTTGACCACAAAGTGTGTCTACACAGGAGAAAAAGGAAGAATCAAAATACTATAACTTGGAAATACATTGCCTTAAATAACAAGGCCAGAATTGTCCCAATTACAACCTCTTTCTTAAGGCAGACAAAAAGCATTTCATTACTGAGTAAAACCTGGTTATTTTATTAAAGGTTTTAGAGTGATGAGTCTGATAAACAGGAAACACTATAAACTGGTTCCCTGTGTTTTCTTACTGGAGATTTTGCTGTCAACATTGCTGTAAGAAGAATAAAGCTCTCACAGGACAAAAGCAAATTGGCCATGGTGGGCCACTACTACACTTGGGGTTTTTTATTTTTTTCTTTTGAAGTATTTTAATGGCACAGAATCTGTCATCTACTAGATGCTGGCAAGAAGAGCCTCAGCAGCCATGCTCCAGACTCACACTTCAACTTCTGCACAGGATCTAAAGAGACACTGCTTAAAATAGAACCATTAAAAACAAGATTTTCCGAAATCCAATGCCAGTAGAAATGTTTTAATGAAATTCAAAGAAAAATCTGTGGAAAACTACACTTTTATGCTAACATCTCTCTGCAGCATCCACAAAGCACGGCATTGCAACACTGCTACAGCACATAATGATCTAGGGAAAAAAAATAACGAAGAAACTAGAGACTGGGCCCATATAAAAGTGAAAGTGCCTACCCGTCTCCAATGATCACGCTGAAATACTGTAGAGAAATCAAAAGAGTAATTACAAATACTGCAGAATAGCTCAAAAGGTATTTCTGTCCCTAATATTTACAGGATTATTAGCAACCAGCACTGAGTTTTCTGATTCGGCAGTCAAAGAGATTAGCTTTTGAACATATGGGACAAGAATTCATCCTCAGAATGTCTTATTAATGATATCTATTACATTCAGCTCTGACATAACTCTGCTATCTCCTACCTTAAAGTCTTTCACAACTGAGCTGTATTACACTTCACCAGAAGTTTGCTAAAGGAGTAAACCTGTTTTGTCACAGACGTGACAGTCACAATTTATTGTAACTACAGGTGATGAACGTTGTCATCAGGGTTCAGAACTGCTCATTCAACTGCTACTACTTGACCTTGTACAGTCAGTGAACAAAGTACACCGGTAAGGTTTTCTTTCATGGTTTGGAGAGCCTGCAGCCTACCTTTCCATCGGATGCAGTGTTTATTCTGTAGTGGTACACCCTTCCTTCATATCGCAGTGAAATTGATCGCTGTCCTGGGCTGCTCTCACTCTCGCGCACAAGAAAGCTGCCGTTGATGCCGCTGCTCAGAAGGTACTCAGCAGCATTACGTGACACTGGTCCGTGATACCAGGAATGCTTCTCCAAACTATTCACTGGTGTGATGTAGTTACTGGGTACCCAGCCTTGTCCATTCTTTGTCTGGGCTTCACACCATTCCCCATTATGATTGTAGCCCAGGACACGGAGCTTTTCACCTTAGCACAAGGAGAAATATATTTAGACATGGCAAACACGGGAGCTGAGGATAAAGATAGGTTCTTTCTGGCTAACAGATCATTAAATTATCTCCTATAGGAATAGGTATCTGACTGAGCAGGGAGCATGTGTGTTTCTTTAAGCTTGAGTAGACCCCTCAAAGACAAATAAAGACACATGCACGCTTCAGGAGTTTCTAAGGCTCTTGTGCAGTTCTGCACCAGCTCTGATACAGTTTGAGTTTACAAAATGAATCCAACAAATTTTATTTGAACTGAGTTAGCTCAATGGGGCTGGGAGAGAACAGGAGTGGATAAACAACAACAAAAAAAATTCAATTAGCACAGTAAGCAGATGTGACTTGGAGCGCACAAAGAACACAAGGACTGAGTATGAAAACAGTATAACTGTACAGTCATTTTTCATACAGGGACTGCGTTGTGGAGAATTATGAAAATTATAGAGGACAGTCTCTAAAATCAGTTTAGTTTAATTTCTCAGTTCAAATTCTTGCTTCTAATGGAGACCTTAGTTTTGGCAAACAGTTTCTTGCCCAATGCAAAAACTTCAGGCAGTTTTAAGCTCTTAAAAGGTTATGACTTTGTGAAATATTTGTATTTGTTTAAGAAGTATTCCCACAGTAAAAAAAATTCCATAGGGTTTAGTGTATAACTCAGTTATTCCACAGTGACTTCTTTCTACGCCTTCTCACACACTCCCATGCTGCTCTGCCCAGCTGCCTTACCTTTAGTTATGCTGAGAGTGTTGTCCCCACTTGCCACGAAATCATACAGTGCAACAAAGAGATGGGGGTCATTCTCACTAGGACAGGAAAGGAGGTTTTCCTTGGAGTTCCAGCGAGCTGCTTCACTCAGACCCTGGGGCTCAAAGTCTGACACTACCGGCCGCTGAAGGGCTTCTGGAGGAGGACAAGAGAGAGAGAGGGAAAAAATCAGGTTCATTTTTGCTGATAAAAGCCATCTAGTTAACCCACACACTCTGATTTTCTAATTTGCATTGTTTCTTGACACGTGCGCTCCTCATGCGCCAGAGGACAGATACAGACAGCTCTTCAGTGCAGATCTCCTGCCACATAGGCAGGACGCCCTCCTCCCAGAGCTGTCCCCCAGCCTGTCCCAAGCCCCCAGCTCCTGCCTCCCACGGCACACAGTCCCCTCTCCCTCCCTCCAGCCAATGCTGCTCGCGTAGGCTGTTTGCGGCTGGTAAATCCTTTGGCTCATGTCTAACTGCTGGAATGGTTCGATTGGAAAACAAACCCAAGACTTTTTAAAAGTAAATCCCTTAATTATCCTATAAATGAAATCACCAGAATGGGCAGCACAGAGAGCCAGGCAGGGCTAGATTTATAAGACATGGTATTTAAGAATGAGATATGTACTTCCATTATTTGCAGTATTTTTAATCATTTCTCTTCTTACTTGAGTAGAAGGCTGTGCCTTTTTTGTTACCCTCTCTCCTGCCTGTCACTCTTGAAACCAGAGCACTGAAGCGAGCATACTTGGCACAATGAGCTTTCTACATTTTTGGGAGCCTCGAGACACCTCCAGAAAAAGAAATTCCTAAAAACTGAGTTTCACGGGTGAGTGAAAACCAACTGCCAAAGTTTTCTGTACACTGCAGCACGTTAGGTGTGCAATATTCAGTCAGTATCAGGCAAACCCAAGTACATCAGGGAATTTTATTGCAGTCACTCCTGCAAACCCTCCCCTCTGGACGATGATTCGAGAGTTCGGGAGAGCGATGCTCCAGGTACCTGTGTCCCCTCCCTCCAACATGCCACCCCCTGGCTGTGCCAGCAGCCCCATGGGTGACTGTGCTGGCACAAACCCAGGACAATAAGTTGTGAAAATCTTGGCTTTTGAAGGGTTATTTTCCATCTGGATGAGTTTGTTGAGCAAGGTCATGGCACCGCACACAAACCATCACGTCAGCGATGCTATGGGGACAGGAAACGGCATTATTGCACCCTTGCGCCACAGAACTGCTCTTCATTACTCAGCATCAGCCCCCGCCTGCTCCCTCCCCTCGCTGCTGAATCCCTCTCCTGCACAGGCGAATGCGGCAGGACTTTGGAGGGAGAAATCCCAAGCCAAGTGTTTTGTACATTATCATGTCAGCTGGGAGCGCAGTTCTCTGTCTACACTTGCAATACTCACCAGCAAGGGGGTGCCATGCAGATGCAATCACACCAAAATACGCTTTTAACCCTATGGCTTGTTTGGTCTGGAAATCCAGTATAAGCTGCACCAGTAAACCAGTGAAGAACTGACATGATTGACACCAAAAAATGTACAGAAGTCAAGCGTGGACTGGGACAGGTCCAAAATACATTTCCCAATGGGGAAATGCTTAAAAAAAAGCCAAAAGCCCATCCCTACAAACAATAACAAATCCCATTATTTTCTAAGCTTTGGCGATGAATGCGGCGCTATTCACCCACAGACAATCTGTCGTCCTCGATGCGTTGGTCAGATCACCGCTGGTAAAGGCTCTCTGGGCACTTATTTATGAATACCACTACTACTGTATTCTTTGGAAAAGGCAAGATCATATATGCGGGCAAAGAGCAAAACAGCAAATATACACACTGTTGGGCCTGTTTTCCTAGCCAAACCATATCTGCAGGGAGATATATTTTTATAGTGAATCAGAGAAGTCAAATAATTCTGCTTTCAAAATGATTCCACTAGACATACCACAGTCAGAAAAGGTGGTGGGGTGTTGGGTGGTTTTTTAAGCATGTGGCCATCCTTGCTTCCCCCTCCTGTTTCCTGCAGGAGAATACATTTTAATAGCCTGGGTTTGCTTCAAGAGGGACAATGAGAAAATAAACAGAAAATCCACTTTCAGAAAATGAAGCTATAATCATTTTACCATGAAAACGCTTTGATCCTGTCAAGCCCATTAAGCTCCCTTATCAAACACAGGGCGCTGCAGTGACTGGAGATACTCCAAGGAGTTACACCATCAGTAAACACCTGGAACAGACAGACAGACAGCAGAGACCTGCAAGTAGCAGATACACAACCTCGGCGAGGAGCGATGGCGTGATGCTCTCCCCCAAATACGGTACAAACCAGTACATGCTGCACGGTGGGACGGACCATAACCTCCGTTAGGAAGGAAAATGCCTCCCCCACAGGGGACTGATTCAACAGGAAAGCAGGAAATCCAAGGTAGGCTCCCCTCCAACTCCTGCGCAGCCCAGCGAAGGGACGGCTCATGCACAGCCACGGATGGGGATGCGGGAGGAAAGCCAAGCACTCCGCAAGAATCCCTCCCTCGTGCCCGGGCTGTGGCGATGCTGGGTCTGACTCATTGCACACGGATGCCAAGGTATGCGCTTTGATTCAGACCATGAGACAACTCTGTGTCAAACACCAAAAACACCCACAAGCTGCGGTGTGAAAGTCAAGGAAGGCTGGCTGTGCTTGATCACATTCCTGCGAACACCAACTCAGTGATAACTGACTGCAAACCCAAGGACCAGAGAGAGCAACAGCTGATAAGTAAATGTATGAGAATTTGCTAAGTCGGAAAATGACACAAGTTCCCCAGTGAATATACAGGATGCTACGCACAGATGGGCTCGTATCCTCTGTATCCCCCAAGACGACTCCCCCCGGCTCAGCCCTGGCACCGCGATGGAGCTGCACGCTGCGCGTGAAAGCTGCCAAGCAGGAGAGCACGACGGGGAGATGCATGACCCAACTTTGGGTTGGTGTTTCCAGAAGGTAGGAACCCCACATTAAGAACTGGGGCAGGGAAAGGCAGTGACCAAATGAATCTTGAAGGGCAGCGAGAAAGGGAGGATGAGGCCCTGAGTCAACATGGGGAAGAGCGTAAAGGAAAGAGCAGAGTTGTGGTGACCCGAGTGTAGCAGAAGCTTGATAGACCGTGACAAAACACACTTTTAAAGGTCTGGGCCCCAAGAGGAGGTTGTCAGCAGACTCAGGACACAAAACCATGAAGCGAGAGAAGCAGACAGGACATGCCCATCTGGGAGCCATGTACAGCTGGCTGTCAGCAGCATTTATCCCTCCAAGGTATTATTTAGTAAATTTGCCCAGACATTACAGTCCTTCAGAGTAGGAGTTAGACATTGCTGTTCATACACATAGAGGGTCTTTTTCAACACACTACAGCTTCTTCACCTCCTACTGCTGGTTTTAACGACAATTTTACAGCACTGCTGAGCTCTTCAGATTCATCCTAATAAATCAGCCTGGCTGCTATACCTACAGGAGGGTACCCTGGCATGGCGATGGGGCAGGAAGCGAGCGTAATTCAATCTGTTATCTCTGTGCTGCGATTCCTTCCACACATCCACTTTGTCTTCTGCTGCATCCTAGCAAGACTGTAATTTATTACTTTGATCACAGCGTGCTCCAGATGACACCTGGATTCCTGGGAGGAGTCCCAAGGCAATGCTGTAATTCAGTTCTCCACTAACACCAACTAAATGATGACTCTTAAAGCAGAGCAGCCTTCAAAATAAGACAACAGCAGCTTTTATTTTGAGGCATTAGCCATAAGAATGTCTTCACTTCCCCCTTAAATTAAGTTTTTACCAGGAGATATTTATATTTGAACACCAAAAGGTTTCATAAGCATAACTATCTCCTGCTAATTACCATTTATATGAAGTCATGAATCATTGTTAGGGCCTGTGTAAGAAGTTCTCAGACAGGAACAATTGGTGTAGACCAACGCAAGCAAATTTCCTTAGTAATTTAAGGGAAGGGTTGGAAAACAGGCAGAAGCACAGAATTACACTCAGCTCCTCCACAGCTGACTGTGGGGCAGTCCCGAGGGAAGGAAGAGACCTCCTGTCTCCCTACAAAACAAACATCCTGTGGTCTAACAAACTGTGCTGGCGTTTTTTTCCACAAGGTTTCTAGAGCAAGGGAGCGCAGAACACATCTAGTAATCTCTTTGGAGGTACAGCACATGCTATCGGAATCTTCTCCTTTCCCTACATTCCCTCTACTCTCCTTTTCCCCTGGAAGAAATTATGATAAATGGCAGAATAGCTATGCAAGTTTAATATATCCAAATGTTCCCGACTGAGCACATAGGATGCAGCAGCTGCCTCTCTGTCCCAGTATTTCCTTAGTGGCCCTCATGGATTCCCTATGCCTGATGGAATATGGATTAAAAAAAATGAATAAATAAATAAATAAATCTCTAAACCATATCTTTCCAAAAAGAAGGAAGGTTTCATGTTTTATTTCAGACTCACCCCGTTAGTGAGATCATGCTCAGCCTCGCCTGTCACCCACTCCACAGCACAGGCCATACAACCTTCTGCAGCAAAGGCTATCGCTGTTGCTTCTGCTCTTGGCTGATATTTGCAAAGTCCATGTTCTTACAGCCAGCGTGAGGACAAACGATCACTTTTTAAATATTGTGTATTTCGGTACAGAGATAAAGAATTGCAAAAATAAATCCAGCCTCTCTCAACCAGACCTCCTCCCCCTGTGCTGGGCCAGTCTCCCCAGCTGTGCTACCCAATTTCCACCCCCAGCAAGGCAGGCTGCACCCCTCCTCGCATGGCCACCAGGAACCTCTGGCACTCTAAATACTGAAAACCAAGTCTGCTGAGCGCAAATGAGAGAACAAGGCCACCCATGGCTCCTGCTGCATTGCCCATGCACAAACAGGTCCTCACAGTCAACTGCAGTATTTTATCTTGTCTAACACTAAGCACCCCTGACGATGTGGCTTCTCCCACTCCTCCAAGAGATGATTCTGTCATCCTGGAGCTTTTGTTATTGATTTTTGGTTGGTTGGTTGTTTTTTGGGTTATTTTGGGGTTTTTTTTTGAAAGTTCACTCTTATATTAGCCTGCAGGTTCCACTCAAGTTCATTCACTGAGTTTATTCCATTTATAACCCCTCAGTGACATGGCAAATACCATCTTTCTCCAGCCAGCTAATCACAGTTGTAGATGTAGTGGATGTGCGGATGTAGATGGAGTGGAATAGTGGGTATGGCAGAAATTTGGAATTTATTCCCAAATCTGCTACTAAACTGCTGCCTGACCTTAGATCATAACCTCTGGAGAGGAAGGGGAAAGAGTAACCAGACACAAATGAGCGTCAATGACACTTGTGTATTTCTGAGAACTTTACCTTTACCGTTTTTGTTTTGGTTTCCTTACTAAGGGAGCAGAAGTAGTGAAGTTTGCCCATTTCTGAGCCCTGGGAAAGGAAAGCATCAAGCAAGAATCATCAATATTTACTGTTATATTTCCCTGTTTTATTGAGCAGCCCCAGATTGCTCAGGGAAGGACTAACCCTTGTGTGGATGATCAGTGGGAGGTCTGAAGACAGTTACAGCTTTTCCTATGAAATGATAATCCTTTCCTCACCACAACCCATGGGAAATGGTAGCAAGCACCACCAGCCAGATTTCTTAATAAGGATGGGACAGGCGAGAACCGCTGGAACAAGCACATAACTAGCAAGCCATTACAAATATTTAAAAGCAAGAACTCTACTGAGTGATGGTAGATGAGAGGCCAAGAGGTGAGGAGCAGAAAATAGCCAAGGAAGAGAGGAAACAAACAGAAGACTCTTCCCTAGCAGGCAGCAATGTTGTCTTGATGCACTCGCTCTTCCTAACGGATTGACCCGAGACCTGCCAGCTGATCCCAGCGACACCGGGGCAGGATGAGTTGCTGGCTCTGCAGATTTGTGTCTGGCTCAATACGTGCCCAAACATGTAAAAAGAAACTCTCCAGGACTGGGGCAATGGCTACGGGCTGCTGCTCCTCCCCAGGCTCCTCTACTCTAACTGTAACAAGACACGCTTAAACAAAAAAAAAAAAAGATAGACAATCCAACAGCTGGCAGGACAGGAATCACTCCAGTTGGAAAACAAAGGACTTTACTAGCGTCCCCAAAACAGTTTTTAAACTTCACAGAAACCGTTTTCAAGCTTTACAGAGAACATTGACAGGTTTTAAACAAGGCTTCTGCCTTTCAGTGGCACAGCAAGCCCAAAAAGGCAGCGAGACTATTTTAGCCCCTATTTGGGACATGGACACGTTCTGTTTTCCAGATCAGATTGGCAGCAGTACGTGCTGTGCCTCTTCCCTTCTACTCTTTACCCTTTCTTGGTGTGAAGTGGGTGAGGAATTATTCAGTTTGGCAAAGGCAGAAAGGAGAAAGCAGATGACAGAAACTCAGATCTCTCACATTTTAAAATAATATTTACTAGTGGGAATAGAAACGAGGGCAAAAAATGGCCAGCTCAAACATCAATATGAAAGCTCAGTAATCATTAGAACCAGTTTAAACTTATTTTTGATCAAGTTAAGAAATGGTCTCAGCTTCTTCAGCGAGGAGGCAAGCGCGCCTGCACACAGCAATGGGACGCAGCACCTGCCACCCCCCACACCACCAAAGAGGACCCCACAAACAATCCTCGTTCTTGCAAATTAACAGAGCATAAAAGTCTTTGGAAGAAGACCACCATGGAAAAAACATTTCTTATTACTTGGTCAAAAGACACGTACACCTACACGAGTGCCTGACTCTAAATCAGCCTTATATCAAACCCAACCTCAATATAGTATTTTCAATAAGTGTGTTTAAAAATACAACAGATTTGATTTTTTTACAGCCCCATGCTATTCATCAACCAAACACTGGCGTGTTAACACATGAAAACCAAAAGAAGAAACTGAATTAGGTAAAATTGAATCTATCCTCCTGGCTGCAACTGGTTTTCCATGCAACTAATGGACCTCCCATCCTCTAAGCAGTTTTGTTTACGGTTTCATAGCCTACTATATAACAAAGAGACTTCCAGCTTCCCCCCCATGTCCTCAATAGCTTCCCATAGAACTAAGATAACAAGAGCAGAGTTAAATCATCCAATGGTATCACCATCATCTCCTTAATCTTTTCAGAAGGTTCAGTGAGGCTGTGGGACGCGCATGGGAATGGACTGGCTGTCACACGCTGTTCCCAGGGACCCAGGAGCATCCGTCCCTAGTTTGTGGCCCTTGACACAAGCCTGTCCACTTCTCACAATCTGTCAGTCTGGCCTTCATAGGACAGCAAGTTGAAATACTTGCTATCAAAATTAACAAATCCATATGAAAAAAACTGTTATCTTCTCCAGGGTAATAACGCAAGCATATTTTCACTTGTGCCCTTGGAGTACAGGGGTTTGGGGCAAACCACCACTGCTCTTCTTGAAGAGTCCTCAACAGGGCTTTCAACATCACAATAATTTTAATAAGAAAGCTGCCTAGGGATATCACGTGGGCAGCTTTAGAAAAGAATAACACGAAAGCTTATGTTCCTCCCCTCCACCTCCTCCCCTCCAGATAAGTAGAGATCTCACTTCTCACCCTGTTTTCCAGGCCTACAGTCGATTACGGTGGGTTCTGGGCTGCCTATGTCTAACTGACTGTCACAGCATTAAGATGGCAGTTGCCACATCTGTCACCTTTAAGATGCGACTTGGATGCTGGCTTTGGATTTGTCCCATGCTGAGCTGAGAAACGAGACTGAGCTACTTTGATAGAAGATGGTTTAAAAGTTGTTTCAATGCCCATCTCCCATCCCATCATAAAAAATAAATATGCAACCACAGTCTCAGGGAAGCTGAAGGTGGAAATACTACAATATTTATTGTGTCAACGATCATGTTCTTAACTCGATCCTGCTAATATGGCGCAAGTCGAACTGTGCTCTAATCCTGTTTTGCAACTGCATTGCAAATTGGGGAGGGGGGAAGTGGTTGTAACACACACACAAAAGAGAAAACTTGCAAAAACAGTCAGGGTAACACCCTTGTAACATCATCCTTCAGCATTCACTCCTGCAGGGAAGAGAGGCCCCAGACGCCGGGGCTGCGTTGAAGCTCCAGCAGCAGACACGGAGAGGCCCCAGGGCTCGGGGCTGCTCCTCACCAGGCAGCCCAGCCCCCGGCAGGGGACACAGAGGGGTTTTATAGACCTAAAAGATTACCAAAGAACTCAGTCGCATAGGAAAGATCGAAACTACTTGTACTCATCCACCCGCCATTAAGTTTCTGAAACTTTAAATAAATTTTAAAAGTCCTCTGGAAACTGCTGTTTGATTTTAGACAACAGAAAATCCTTCTGAGACACTAAATGCATCTGATGAGTACAGATTCTTGATCCGAAACTTCTTCAAACGGGTTTGCCACGAGAAGCCGTTTGTAGATTTTGAGATTCCTAACCTCTGAATTTCCGAGGACCATTTCTCCACTGAATATTCGAGAGCTGAGCAACAACGACTTTCGATAGGCCCCGGGAAATCAGCTGCTGCCTTTCCTGCCTCTGATTTGACGAGTTAGCACAGTCCTCCTGGCATGTGAATTATTTTTACTGAAGCAACATCCAGCAACACAAAAGAAGTTGGAGAAGCTCGGACCACCCCGGTGGGATGGACACAGCCCCACTAGTGCGGGGATGGGGCTGCTTGGGGGGACCCCTAATGCTGCTCCACAGACGGCGTATGAAGCCACACTGAGGTGAAGAACTTGCTCGAGGTCACACCAAACAAAACCTCAGCCCAAAGTCCCCCCACCCGGCAGGGTGCCTCTGTCGCCCGGGCTTTCAATCTGAACTAGTCCGGTCCATATGTTTAACATCAGTGCCTACAAACAACCACGGCTGTGACTCAAAAATCACCTTTTAAAAGCAATCACACAAGAAAATTCAGTTCAATGAGTGCCTGCGGAAAGCAAACTTACAAGGGGATAACCGAAATGAACCAAGAGATTATGTATTAATGCATGTTGAAAATATTTTACTGATGGACTCATCTAAATTTTCTTCCCAAGGCTGAAGTTGGATTTACTTTCCTCCTCTCACATCCAAAATCAGGGAGATCCTTCTCCGGGCAAAAAAATAAATAAAATAATAAAGCCAAGGCCTGAAGATACGGCTTTGTTTATGGGCTCAGCAATAAGATCACTTGACATTTTACAACCATAAATGGTAGAGCCGCGCTCCTTTTGTATATGGCAGTTAATGAAAGTCACCTGGGGTCTGGATGTACACCACTCGGTTCCCTCACCCCCCCGGCATGCAAAAGCCTAGCCTTAAGCTGGTCAGGACCAAATATCTCCCCAAACCTGGCCATAACTTGCAAAGAACAGATAAAACTCATGTCTGGGATGGCGGAGGGGTCAGACCGTGCCCCCCAGGAGCGCAGCAGCTCCCGGGGGGGCACGGTCCGACCCCATCCCCTTTGGGTACTCACCTTCCAGGTAGCAGCTGGAGGAGGAGGAAAGCCCTTTCTTCGATTTGCAACCCACCAATTTCAAGCAAATCTCCAACATTTTCATTTGTTAGAGTTTGGCTTCGGCTGTCTGGTTTCCCTTCTCCCTCCCCACCGCCTCTTTTCAGCTTCTTCTCGCACTGTCGAATTATCCAGCAAAAAGGCAAAAAAAAAAAAAGTCTTTAAAAAATCCGGTAAGAGTCTAAAAGTAAATATCCAGGGAAAAGTCTAAAACAAAATATCCAGGAAAAGTCTAAGACAAAATATCCAGGGAAAAGTCTAAAACAAAACATCCAGGAGAAGTCTAAGAAATCCAGTGCTCTGAAAACCATTACAAGGGTGAGCCCGAGAGGTGGAAAACCCTGGGGCCCCGCATCTCCTCTCCCGGGGAGTTAACTCCAGCCATCTTTCCCTCCTTCTCAACTCTTTTGGCGGGAGAGGGAGGGGGGGAAAGGAGGAGGAGAAAAAGAAGAAGAAAGCAAAGCCAAGCAAGTTGGGGTGCCGGTGCTGCCCGCCGTTAGCGGCAGCTGCCCGCCCGCGGCCGGGCGCTGGGTGCAGGCAGGGCTGCTGGGGCTCCGCTGCCAACAAAGGGCCCCCTTCAGCCACTGCCGTCCTCCATGACATCAGGCAAGGCGAGCAACGCCCTCGCTCCTTAACCCTCCTCCTGCCTGCAACCCTGCCTCGCCTCCTTCTCCCGACACCACGCTGAAAAAGCAACAAGTTTGGTTTTATTATTTTGGGAGAGCCCTCCTGGGTTTGGGGAGGGGGGAAAGGCAGGACTGAGGAGTCACGCTGCTGCTGTGGTGCTCTCTGCACGGCTCTGCTAAACCCAGGGAGTCGGAGGTGATAGGCAAAGTCTTAAAAGCCTGTCGTTTCACAGCATATTAAGGGAATTCTAACAGGGAGAAGCAAACAGAGAGCTATACCCACTCGTAAACCAGCACAAAAACTGCAGGGGAGCTGGAGGTCCTTCCCAGCAGCTGCAGCCGTAGCATCCCTGTGATAATTGCAGGCAAAGGGATTCAAATCTCAGCGGGTGCAGTTACGCTCGCAGGGCACCACTCCTCTTGCACAAGGGGCCAAAAGTTTTCCCTTCCCACTACCTACTGTTCTTTTCCCCTACAAAATGTGCATTTCCCTTCCAGTTTTCTCAAGGCTACATGTTAATTACTGCTCTCCAGTTTTGATACTTTTGAACCTTATGGTGTGTTTCCTTTCTAAAACAATCATCACTTGTGTTACAAGTTATATTGTAACTTGTGTTACTTGTATTCTATATGTATATACATTCTCTCCCTCTGTCTTTACAAAGGGGATAGAAAAATCAGGCGTGTGCATACAACTGCTTCCCCCCCCCCCCCCCCCGCCAATCTCGGGGTGCTTTTGCTGCTCAGACCAAGAGGTGCTCAAGGGTGCGGAGTTCACCAGGGGTGCAAATTAAAGAGGCTGGGGAAAATGGCCTGGGAAGCCGACCCCACAAACTCCGCTGCAACATGTAGAGCACTTGGTGTGTCACACACAGGATCAACAAAGGAGCAAATCTTCAGTTTTGTCCCTGAAAACTTCCCTCCAGATCTGACAGTTTATTTTGGCATGGTTACTGACTAGCTAGCACTCTTTTGCCCTCCAACGTTTTCAAACATTTAATACTTTAGGGGAAACTCTGCATGCTTCCAGCATCTGAGGACCATGCCTGCGAAACAGAAAACATTGCTCAGACTCTTTAAACAGTATTTTACAGCATAATACTTTGCCTCAGACTTCTGATCCATGGGGTGTACGCCTGAAAGACAGCTTGGAAAAAAATCCTTGGTCTCTAAACCCGTACTGAACTGCAATAATTGCATTTGCATTTTTTAACTACCACAAGCCACATCATTTCTAGCAGAGAAATAATCATGATGTTCAAAGTGGTTTCACGCTTTTTCTCAGAGCGAAGGAACATGGATATCCCCATTTAATAAAGTAGGAAACAGCAAGAGAACTTAAACATTTCATCAACTTAGTCCAGAGAGGAGCTGAGGCTACAGACCTGATCCCCCACCTCTGGCAGCTTGCACATGCATTGTAAAGAAAATCATGTGGTTCTCCCCGTGCTCTCCCTTCCTCCCTCCACTTCTGGAGGAGGATTTGTATTTTATGGAAGCACAAGAGTTTCAAGAGAAACCAACACCCATCTACTTGTCCCCTGCCCACCTAACTTTAGCTGAGGCTGCAACAGAGAACTTGTGCAGAACTGCACCGGAGGGGAAAAAAAAAAGAAAAAAAAAAAAAAAAGAGGAGTTAAAAGCAGATTTGGAGGAGAAAGGTTATATAAATCACAGGAGGAGCTCCATCATCATGTGTTTAGGCCCAGTGTCACGTTTAAGGAACTGGGATGAAGCAACATTGCAAGAGCAGACCAGGCATCTTGCACACAACTTCTTTTCCATGTAAGGAGCATCCCTATCCCCCTTCTCCAGCTGCAGCTGTAGGAATGCAGAATCCCCATGGCATTTTCCCGTCAGTACAAAGGCTGCCCCCCATGAACACCACCCAGCCATTACAATTAAGGTTAATACAATGAGCACTGGCAGAATTAATGCGGATTACATTCCTGATGAACTCCTGGGGTTCTTATTCCAGAAGAAGAATGCTTCATCTCAAATTAAATTAACCCGTTTGCAGAAGAACCTCACTGTAGGAGAAAGGCATCCACTTGGGGAGTCAAGCACAAAGAGCTATCCTGGGATAACTTCCTCTGTAGATAAACAAACTATTCCCTTTATGTTTCCACACAGACAAGCTCGTGTGGTCCCTCTGCTACAAACTTCATCCTTCACTGTTTCCTCTTTTCTGTCATGGCAAACTAGGCTGTAAATACTTCTGAGCAAATACCCTCTGCCTTTCCTGCATGCCATGAAATTAACTGGTGATAGAGAAATAAAAACATATTGGTAGCGTCACACAAACCCTCTACTCTTACAGCTGACATCCATTAATCCCTTCCATGTTTGTTTGTCATATACACATCTTTGAACAAAATCAGTCATGAAAAGTGTGCAGACTTTTGGACTACAGAGTGACTGATGCAACCTTCAACTCAGGCTCTCTGGTGCAGAACGGCAAAGCAATTTGGGTTGGGAGCAGACTCGGAAGGTCTCCAGTTCAACCCCCTGCTCGGAGCGCGGCTATCTTCTACATCAGGTTGTTCCAGGCTTTTTGCAGCTAAACTTTAACCGAATCTGGTGGGCAGAATGAAACATTTTTTTTATCCTCTTTTACCTATCCAGAGTTGCCTTGCTGCAAATTGTGAGTGTTGCTTCTCCTCCTTTTGCTGTGCAACTCTGAGAAGCATCTCTCTGGTCACCAGGTGGGTGGTTCTGAGCGCGCTGGGACCCCTCCAGCCCCCTCATCCTGCCCAGGCGAAGGCAGCTCCCTCAGCACGGGGGGCACCGCCTGTTCCAGCCCCCCACCAGTCTCCCTCCGGTGTCTGCTCCAGGGGAAGGAGGGAGCTGGACGCCCTACTCCAGATGTGGCTTCACAAGCACCAAAAAGAGGGAAATAATCACTTCCTTCGACCTGCTGGCTCTGCTCTGGCTAATGCAATCCAGTATCCATTAGCCTTTATTGCTCATGCTCATACAACAGCATAAACCTATTTAGCCAACTGCCTTCATGTTTGAGCTTTTTCTATCAGATAGCTCTTTATTCTTTACTTTCTTAAAGCTACCCCAAATCTGAGGGCAGGTTTTTTTTCCAAAAGAGAACGATCACACACACGCACGCAGTGGCAGCGAAAGGACTGGACTCCATGAGCAGAACGTGAGTTTTGGCATGATCCCATGATGTCAGCAGCTGGAGTGAATTTTGTTGCGATACCATTAAAAACAGCTTGAGTGGTCATCACCCACCTAAAAGCAGAGCTAAATTCTATTTTAAAATCCTCTTCTGAAACATGGAAATGTAACAGGGTTTGAAGCCCCAAACACTGGGCATTTTTTGATAGGCGCGTTCAGCTGTTTTGGGATGGAAAACGTTCCTTGAAACAGAAACAGCACAAACTAGTGGTTAAGGCAAAGGAGTAAGAAAAAGAGCAGATTCTTGTGTACAATTATCTGTGTCTTATCTTGCTGTTATGTAAATGCAGCTGAGAATTTCCCCACAGGTGTTATAAAGACTAACCCAACACAGGTAGTGAAGCACTTCGCTCTCTCTGGATGTATGGACAAATGATAGGTAGAATCACATCAATTGTAAGATGCATTTTTCTTAGTAAGTGATAAGGTTATACGTGATTTTGGGCATTCACAGGTTACTGCCTTTATGCTTAAAAAAGAGGTCCATGCCACAGAGGATTGCGACACTACACAGCTCTCTTCCGATGACATCTTTCACATAGTGAAGTAACACATTCTAACACCATTACCTGATTAAAAATATATGTGTATATGAAAATGATCAAAGAAGCCTATGTTGAAATCCATGAATGACCACAGCATGTGCTATAGACACAGCTGTAACAAAGCTGGGCTTTGATCCGACAGCAAATGCAGTATTGCCTGTTTTCCTGGGGGCTGGTCCAGCTTTGTCTGACAGATTCCAGTTTTCCTTTGGGTTTTCATATCCTCCACCATTAAATGCCTCCATCCACTCTTAGATACAATGTGCCAAGCTCTTTGGAAGATACTAATGTGTATTAGACCAAGAGGACTAGCAGCTTTAAAATCCTGGCTACTAAACTCTACCTTCTTGGCATATGCAGCACAAAACACTGTCAGGTGGAGTCTACAAAACTGTGCAATGAATACAACTTCAGTGGGTCAAGCATGAAAGCTTTTCCATGGCATTCCAAAGAAAGCACGGCAGAAGGTGAGCCCAATATTGGGAGGGTTAGAGCTCAGCACACATCGCACACCCAGCCCTTCAAAAGCCACCTCAGAGTTAAACAACTGTCTCTTGAGTCAATCACCTCTCAGTCTCAGTAATTGGCCATTGACACCTTCTAACTAGTCTAAACGACAAGTGAAAACAAGTCTTCCACGGTATTCCGACTGTTCTCCTCTTACCTGGCAACGACAGCACTACTCAAAAAGGCGATTATGTTTGTGATTTATTACTAATACCTGCCACGTAACAGGTAGAGCGTGAGAAAAGTCCTTGTTGGTGTTTGCCCATAGAATGATTGCATCAACCCAGCAAAACTTTCCAAGTTTGTTCACGCACCTAAGGAGAAAGCCCAAGATACCAAAGGATCTCCGACCACCACTTATTTGGTGATCATAGGGATCAATAATGCCACTGGCATCACTAACGTCTACCCAGACAAACAGGGCTCAAGTGGTTTTACTGCTCTGTCCTGATTCCTGGCTCAGATGAACCTTTGTGCCTTCAGCCATCTGTGTACGGCCACCCCGAGTTTCTCAGCACTGCCCTACCTCAGAGACACTCCACCAGCGCTGCCATTGTCTGTTTTCTTCCACCTTTTTATGTAGGGATCGCGGTCTTTCCTTTTCCAGTTCATGTATAAAACATTTTTATAGAAACCAATATTCTACCTTTCCACTGAAGTTCTCAAAATTCGTCTGATGGGTTTACAATAGCTAGCTAAAATAGCATGTTAAAAACAAAAGCCTCTTGCTACTAATCTGACCACTCTACAATAGGCATTATTGTAAATAAAAGAAAGCCCGCACATGAATTTGAACACAGGCTAGTTAACACCTGAGGGCAAAGAGTGTTTTCCTTCCTTCAGAAACCATCTAGCACAGCGTGAACGGCCCTGCAAGAGCACCCATAGATACCTGCACATACAATGAAATATTAACACTTCTGGCACTTGGACTTAGCAAGTCCCACTGTCACAGGAAGAAACTTTAAAAAAAAAAAAAATCCAGGTTACAAAAAGTCCACAGTACACACCGACAGAAAAACAAAGGATTTTGCAATACAGCATGTGCATTTGTTGTTTTTTCTCCATGATTTAACAGATGTTTGTTATTTGCAATTTTCATGAGTGAAGGAAGCGGCTGAGAAGTGGTGGGATTTCAGAGAGGGGATGTTCAGCTATTTGAAATTCCTTCCAAGCAACAGGGCAGAATCCTTCTTTTTAAGGTAGTAACAAGGCAGAGGGTACTACTCCACAGGGAATCGACTGGGGTATTAGCGTTTGAAGCCTGCAAGGTTAAATCCAAATGCAAAGGGGCTCTTCACAAATCATTGAAAAAGTTTTGGGCGTCTTCTATTAAAGGCTTTTTTAAACATCTGCAGGGAAAGAAAAAGAAAGAGGCATCTTGCACTTTACAGATCTGAAAAAAATAGCAGTTTACCTTAAAGACACAAAAATCATACAAACTCCTACTTACTGTAATTACTTAACTTCCATTGTCTGGGCAGTTTATTAAAGTTGCGAAAGAGGGAGTGGGGACTGAGAGTTTTTGTGCGATGTGTAGAGTCACATCACTTTAGGGATCCTACTGAAGTTCAGTATTTTCTGCCAGCCCAGAGCAGAGAGGGCTTACAGACAGCCAGGACACAAATCAGAAACGATACATGCTTGGAAAATATCAGAAAAGAAATTTTAGAGAAGTTTCTTTGCCAAATACGGACTCAGATCTTGAGTGTGAGCATTTCTGTATTTCTTTTAAATGAAAAGGCAAGGAAATGCAGATGAAAAAGTAAAGTTAAAACAAGAGGTTAAAAGGGGGAGCTCACAGCTGATGACTTCATGGGCTATCTTGTGTAATTCTGAGCACGTCTGCAGGAAGAGACAGGAGGACCAGTAAAACGTGTTTTAGTCCCGACAGTAACTAAGTGGTTAATTCTTTCCATTCAAGAGCTGAAAAATCTGCCACAGCAGAAGACCAGGCCTAAGAGATCAAATTACACATGAGGAGGGGGTGGAAGGGGAGAAGAAGAAAAGAAAACAAGCATTACTGAACCACTGCTGCATTAGACTCAGCAGGGATTAGGAGGAAGAGGGAGGAGGAGAGGTTTCTCCAGCCCCATCCCACCCCAGCTGAAGCGCCTGGAGACACACGCTTGGTCCTTACCCACGCCTTGTCCTTGTCATCCCCTTCAGGAACATCCACCTGTACTGAGCACCTTCACTCTGACCAATATGTCAAACCTTTTGTGCATCAGCTATTGAATTAACATTATTGGAACAGTCGAAACACCTTTCTTCCACTCGCTCTCTGCACCCAGCCGACGGAGTTGGGCTGCTTTTCCTCTCCCAAGTAGAGAGTTTAACTGGGGGCACAGCTCTACAAATGTGTCCAGCACATTTGGTGCTGCCACAGGCATAGGAATCACCAAAGTAATTGAAAAGCAGCAGAAAAAAAATATTTCACACCTAGCAGACACATAAATAATAATCCATCAATAAACAAATAATCCATCGAACCTAGTAGCAATTCAACCCTTTTGCCTTGAAGTTGATCACCAGAGGAGGTCTCACAGCTGTATTAACATTTTCACAGCTATTTAGGGGCAAGCGAGGGCTCCCTACCCAGCCGTATGCCGCTCCTCTAGTCCCCGCTCACCTAAACTGTTTCAGCACTGAATTCAGCAAAAATTAGACAATTTTCTGAAATGTAGAAAAATTCAGGTAACACACACAGCAACAGGAGATTAGGATAAATTCAACTGCAAAGACAATTTTTCTCTAGGGATCTAATCCTAAACAGAGTTATGCTTTTGAACAGCATCAATATCGATGGACAGAAACCCTTACCGGATCACAGCACACACATTTCCTGACACTAATGAGCATACTTTTTTTTTTCTTTTTTAATTAAAACAAACAAAAATACTAAGAAAATTTTAAAAACAGTGCCTTCCAATCAGGAATTCAAGACTTCGCTAATTCATCCACAGGGAAGTACATATTATTTTGAGAAAGTAGAAGCCCTTTGTAACTATATAAATAAAAAAGCATCCATATAAGTGTAAAAGATGCTATATAAAAACATCTACAATTGCTTGATTTGAATTACAGTATTTATCCACCCTCAGCATCTACACTCAGCCTCCCTCAGATATGCAGGTGAAGTGCGTGGTGCTCCATAGCACTAATTGCTTATTATTCCCAGTATCAGAAACTAAATATATGCTCCTAGAAAGGAAAAGCTTCCAGTTAATTAGAACTGCCTGCAGCAATGGTTCCCTCCAAACAATTCAGCATTTTATTTTGTTGTCAGGACATAATATAAGAAGTTTTAAGAGTCCTGCTGGGACTGTGACGTAAAGGCAGGACCAGTATTTTCTCTTGTGAAGAATGGGGCCAACCGGCAGAAACTTCAGGCAGAAATAAGCTATTCCACTGTGAATCAAGGCAAATGTAAAGATGCATATATACACCTCCGTCCTGGTCCAACTGGAGCAAGGATGCGGGAGGAGGTATCCATTCTACTCGTGCACTGCTGTGTGCAGACGGATGCAGCTCAAGTGCCAGACCTAGTACTAAACTTTCACAAGGGTTTAAAACACTGCTTTTCAATTACCAAACATAAAAACACATCGAAAGAAGCATTTTAATTTCTTTTTTTTTTTTTGGTAAAAGCTAGGTAACATTCCCTGTAGGTTGCACCATTAAGTCAAAGCAAAAGCCTGATTCCAAATTCAACAGGGCAAAGTTTCTTAAATCCTTTCGGGATGATTTTCCTTGGTATGCGTAGAGTCTAATGCTTGTCAGATTTGCATTTGGATTTATAAAAAGGCACAAGACTGTGGAACACCTCCATGTTTTCTGCCTTTCCAGGCAAAAGAGGCAACATAAAGGAAGGTGTAAAAAAGAAATCAATGCTACTGATCTCCAGTAACCCTGAAGTCTGCCTCTCTGTGTATTTTGAGAAATGCAAAGTTCCTTTCTATTCATTCCCTCTCTACCCTACCTGCGCGTCATTAATCGGAGCCATTCACACAGCAGATATATTACATGTGGTCTGAGGTTTACAGCTGTTGGCGTGAATAAAGATTGTAGATTCTGTCTGCCCGCATACCAGACAGAAAATAAAGAAAAGTGTGTAACTATAAATGAATAGCAACAGTCGGCACCCTATAAGCTATCCGACCCTGCTCCACGCTGGCCCCAGAGCTGCCACATCTTTCGTTTCAGGCGCAGCTGAATCACTTCACTCTTCACAGGGAGAGAAGTAGATTTTGAAGACCTGCATAAATGATTAAACAAAGAAATAAAAAGTCAAATATCTGCCACTGCTCTGAAAATTTGCACAATGGAGCACAAGGGCAGGAAGCGGAAAAGTGCTACAGGCAAACATGGAGACTAGTTGGTGACACGGAGCAAAGGTCCTCAGCAAGTTAATGCCTTCAAAATCCAGAATCCCTCCATCCCACCTTTCCCATCTTCTCCCTTTTGTTGGCACTGGTGCTCACACAACCATGTGGTGACCCAGTTCAAGAATGTGAAGACTCTCCTCACTGTATGTTTATACAAATAACAGTGTTGGCATGACAAAGGGGCCAGGAGAGCTGTTTCTTAACTCAGAATACAGAGAATATCATCTGTACAGGCAAGTAGCGAATTGTATGGACAGCTTAACCTTGCCGACCTTTCCCACTGAAAGATCTACAAACAAATCCAAAAGAAATAAATGTGAACGTAGGAGTGGACCAGATATAGATGCATTTCATTAATCATTCAGAGACTATCAAATAGACCACAGAGTCATCCAGTGCTGGGAGACCTGCTTCCACCTGAAATGGAAGTACTTCAGCCGGCCTCGAGTAACTGGCCACGCTCCAGCCTGGGTGTAGGGAAGGCAACACCTCAAATTGCTAGAGAGCTGACGGATACCCAGATACACACCGGTGCTGCAAAAGAGACAATGCACTCTGAAAATACAGCTTTGTGAGAAACCCCTTCTGGAGTAAGTTCCTCTGTAGCTCCTCTGTAAGCATCTCCTGATTCTGGGGAAGTTCCAGGCAGAAGATATCATCACTCTGTAATTAAATTCCCAGCTTTTCCTACTTCTCATCGAGCTCCAGTCCATATTGAGGTCTCATGTCAGCAATACATGAATCAGGTACACTCCATGTTATTTCTGCAGATCGCAAGCCTCTAGTACAAGCTCTTATTGTATTATCTTGTTCTTGCTTTCTCCATGAAGGAGAAGTCATGCAACACTCCCTGTGAAAATAAACAATATCCAACACTTTCTGAAATTGCATCTCTCCCCCAATGTGTTGCAAGAGGAACGGAAAATACCACATATTGCCCAGGTAGAATACTCTTTCGATTGATACTCCTTCCTTTGACTTTACCAGATAGCACCTGTTATAAAAATTTGGGTTCACCTGGCTGATACCTGAAATGTAGTGCAAAAAGCCCAGACTTAACTTCACTAGTCCATGGTGTATTCAAGAGTCCCTTGTGCAGGTTCCTCTGCTTGCTCAGCCAAGTTCGATATGTTATACCAAGTTAGTACAAGAAAAAAACCTACAAAATAAGTGAACAAACAAAAGCAGCCTAGAACATGTAGCACTACAGGAGAAGGAAGGCTCTGGCTTGAACCAACAAGAGGTGGGGAAACCCAGAGCAAAAGCCAACTGGTTTTCATTAGGCCACACGTCCCAGTTTCCTCCCTTCTCTTAGTTCAGCTCAGTCTTTGCAAGTCTTGCACCTGGAACACGGCCAGAGGATTTTCACAGGGAGAAAGAGCTGCTGTGTTCTCCTAATCCCTCCCCCCCAACACGCACTGCAGCTGGGGTGCCAGAAGAACCTATTTTAAAATTAATCTCAAAGCAGAGGAAGGCTTGGAGAAAGAAACAGGACTAGAAATCTCCAGCAGCCCTGGAGTCAAGGGGTGATGAAGCCAATGCATCACTTCATGTTGCATGGGAAACAGAAGATACTGAAGAAGTAAAGCAAAAGGATTTTAAGCCATGTAACGTACCATTTATAAGATCAATAAAGAACACAGAGGAAAAACCCCACAGACTATGTGATCTCTCGTTTTTTAATTGTACCTGAAGTGTTACATAAAGGATGTCATGATGTCACTGGGGGAATTAGCAGGTTATTGCTTTGGAAAGAGCTGATAATAGCTTAATTCGCTTTTGCTTACATTGCCAACCCCTAGAACGGGATCTGGATTTTATGATTATAACAATTTTAGGAAAAATATAAATAAATAAAGGGAAAATTAACCATTCAGCTTAATCGTATGCTCTAGGAATAAACATGCCATGGTTTTATTTCCAACTCTTCTTTAGATTTCTCCTGTAATTGTAGATAAACCAATTACCCAACTTGTGCCTCCATTTTTTCCAAACATAAAAGATATTCATGCCACCTGGTTTCTGGACAAGCTAACTACAAATCAGGTCCCAGCCTTGAGATCCACTGCTAGGAGGTACTATACAAACGCGAAATGTTCATTAACACACCCGTCACACCAACTTCCTGTTTATGAAACACGTTTCTCATGTACTTTGAGAGCACTCATTCTTTCCACAAGCGGGGCTGCCCCACGGCAGTGTGGCCATGGCAGAGGGCAGGATATAAAGACTCCTGACGTTGAACTTGACGCGGGCTTTTCACAGCTCGCCCAGGGTGTGCTCAATATCAACAACACATCCTGCACAATCTGCGAAAAGCCTGCACATGCAGGAATTATAACAGACATGGAAAGGAGCTAGATCCAAGGATAACAGACAATTATTTTTTTCCCCCTCACAGAGATACGCTTCATTTATATCCAAGAGAAAGAGAAGGTTTTCATGTGTCAGAGCACCAAGAAGCCTATTCCATGGGGGAAAACCAGGGGAAAGGAGGTATCTCGGATGACAAGCTGTTCCACATAAATGTGCTGGGACTCCCCAAGGTCTGTAACACAGACAGAGGAATAAGAGAAATATAGTGAGCTCTACGGCTGAACGACAAAAGTGCTCCAAACCACTTCAGTCTTGAAAGCTGTGAGGAGTCAACAAAGTTGCAGCACCTTAATTGGAAAATACAAAGGCTTCTACAAATGCCTGTTAACACTGATTACTGCCCTTTTCTGAATCCGCTCTCTTCAAGCTTCTTATAATATCATAAGAAAAAGCAAACACGAACAGCAATGAGGAACAGCCTATTCTGAAACCACTTCCAGGAACAGGGATTGTTTAAACAAAATACATTAAGTGAAACCATCTGTATTAAGGGTCAAACGCCATCTGAGGCTGAATGTGCAAAAATAGCCATTTTACAAAATTTAGGCAGTTATCCCTTTGTTGTTTTTGTTTTTAATATGAATAATCGATGGCGTAGAGTTGTTGCCAAGGGGGTAAGCGTGAACAAGGAATTTAACTCTGCAGCTCCAGAGCTTACAGTGCAAAGAAAACACTACTATTAATCTCAGTGCTACCCTCCCCGCTGTTCTCGGAGGAAGGTTTTCTCAATCCCATTCACCGAGCATCCTCCTACCGAGGAACGTGCGGTCCAGCGCGGGGGGTTAGGAGTCCGGCCTGCTCCCCGTGGGAGGGGTCCTCCCCAGCACCGCCTCAGCCCCCGGTGCCAGACAGTCAGTTGATCCGGATCACAAGGGATGCTGCTTTCACAAGACTTGCTGGCAAAAGAGAGGTGACAGAAGAGGTTCAGGGAAGGGGAAAAAACGCAACTTAAAGTTATAGAGCGATCAAAGATGTGTTTTAACCTGTTTCAGAAGGGGAATTTCAGTGCTGGAATTCAGTAGGATTCAAAGACAGTGGGCCATTGCTAAAGGTAATAAATATTAAGCGAAAATATTCAATATTTATATGAAGCCTGCAAACAGGCACCTTGTAAGAGACTGACACGCTGTAATATTTCAAATATATGTTGAGCCTTTCCCATCTCAAAGGATTCATACAAGTCTCATCTAACTTATCTAAAATCTAACTTTAATTGGAGCAGCATGGAATCCACAGTGCCTCAAAGCAAAGTGAATGGCAGCAGATTTGTGACACTAAGCTCTTCAAGTATTTATTTAGACAATGTAAATTGTGAACTAATATCACTATACATAGGGAGGGGAACCTGCCCTCAGAGATCGTGCTCACAGCAACAGAGGGAGAACAGCTACATCTGAATATGGGCTTAGTCCCCTGCTGCAGATTTGATAATGTCCAATTAAGTGGAGAAATATTTCCGTATGTATCACTAGTGAAGTCAGACTGCAATCAAAGATTGCAGCTGCAAAGGCAAAAAAAAAAATCATTCATCATTTTTTCTGGAAACCAAGCAGAGGGTGACAATGGAAGGGAAACTACAATTCGTTTTCAAAAAAACTGCCATCAAGAAGGCCAAAAGAATACCAATGTATAAAAGAATTTTTTTTACTAATATTTACATGCTAACATGTAAATGCCTGGCAGCTTTTTAAGCAGACAAATATTTAATGGATCCAACATAAATGCAAATGTCAGCTATCAAAAGTCAAATTGCACAGCTATGATGTAATGAAATAGCTTTGCTTTATGGGAATGAGGTCACAGGTCTGAATTATGGCCTTAAGGGTAAAAAAAAAAAAAAAAAAAAACTTTCACAGAACTTGCAAAACTGTAATGCAATTACTTGCCTAAGTCTAAAATTTTATAGATGTTTAAATTCAACTCTGAAGATACAAAATGAGTCATCAATTTGCATAAGCATTGCTGGGGACCATATCACTCTTCAATCAAAATGAACTAATGAAGCTTTCATGGTCTGAACATAATTGCTACAGCAAGAGAGTTAAAGCTAAACTATAATTCACGTGCATGCACATTACAGTCACAAGACATTTTTATATTCCTGCTAACAAAGTGCCAGAATAGCCTATATACATAGAAGAACACATAGGTCAGCACACACCCCAATGGAAGCAAACTCAAGGAACGGGTATAAGCAGAGAAAATTAGCAAATACAGGGGAACTGAAGGCCCAGCGAGGAATCCCATTGCATGCGTTCAAACGATCTGCAGTTTGAAGTGAGCGAACCAGAGAGACACAGCAGCAAACACTGGGAGTTAGAAGATATTTTTTTTAATTTAGCTTTGCAGAGCTGGAGGAACAGACATGAATGGTCATTCAAAACGCTTCAGCACCCCGTTAAGCTACCGAGTCACCCCACAGGACTCCCCAGGGGCACAGAGACTGAGCTGCCCTGCTCAAAAAACCTGAACAAATAAGAAAGCACATGTCTTCTCATTTTTCTTCATTCTTAGTCCTCCAGAAATGGGTTCTTTTAATTTTGGAAAACTCACTCTGTCCCTTACTGCACATGTACTATTTAGACAATGTAAATTGTGAACTAATATCACTATACAAAGGGAGGGGGAACCTGCCCTCAGAGATCTTGCTCTCAGCAGCAGAGTCCTTACCGTACCTGTAAGGGACAGCTAGCTTTGATGCATCTTATTCTGTCGTGCTCAGATGAAAAACGACAGAGTTCAGCACCTGAAGCTGCGTTAGAAATACTCTGTCCTAGCAGGGGAAAAGCCGGCCTGGAGGGGAGATTCATCAGGGGTTTTTGCTATGTTCTACTACCTCTGCTGGGAGGAACAGCCTCAGCCTGTTGGCCTTGTAAACAAGGAAAATGGGGTCTCAGTTCTGAAGCAAAAATAATAGGGATTCAACAGGTAATATATGAAGCACAAGACATTATCTTTGACTTCACTGTTATGCCATTATACGGGTACTTTTTCCCTACAGAAATATATCATAAAGATTAATCCATCTCTGGGTTTAAGGTGCCCAAATACTACAGTGCTTAGCATCACAGAAAGTTTTCAAATAAAACAGCCAATACATGGACAGTATCACAACAGACTTTGTCTATTTCACCTGCGATAGGAACTGAAATCAGTTTCAGAAGAGCACACCTAATCCGTGAAACAACCTCCTGTGAATCAATATTTGAAGGAAGGACTTATCCCATATCTATTTGCCTAGCTGTGGGTGGATACGAAGAGAAAGAGCAGTGTCCATTAACAGCAAACCTCCCCATGGTAGTGGCACCAGGAGGTGCTTCTACCACCCCCTGTGACCCAGGTAGGATCTGGGCACGTGTTCGAAAACCACACGGTGGTTCCTTAGCAGGACCTTGTCTTCCCAGGACAGATGAAATGGCCCAAGAGCAATCGCAACACAGCTGCACTGCAGCCATAGCAGAGCTTGTCACGCTGTAGAAACCAGCCCAAACCTGAAGGCGGCTGAAAACATTAAAGAAAAGGATGAGCAGGGGCCAAACCGAGAGGCTGCCCCCCGCCTTCCTTCCTGTGCCTCCCAATAAGTTATTCATTAACATACCAAAACACACATATCAATGAAGAATTCATGGAGATTCCCTGAATACCAAAATACTGAGTATAATGGCAAGCAGAACGAGCTTAACACTCTCTTCCAGATCCACACCCTGCCCCAGGTGGATCACTCTTATAAAGCTCCACTTGTATTTACAGCAGCAAAGTCTTTACTGAACCCCTTCCTCACCAAGGCCTTCGACGAATGCAGACCATCTCTAAACAGAGCAGCAGCCACAAATGCTGTATCTTTAAATCCATCCCGATTTCATTTTCCAAGTTTCTGTTTGAGCCGTTACAGCTCCCTCAGGACTCCGCTGACTCACTGCGTTTTCTGGATGACGCAAGCACGCTCTTCTGCACAGCTTCAAAACAGGCTCCAACCATTTCCAGTCACAAACTGGCCATCAAAGAACCATATAAATCAGGTGTTCTTCCTGAGCAGGCATCACCCTGTGAAGTAATGAGCAAGTTTCGGTTCCTATCCTTATTGGAAACGTATTAATCACTGGCACTTCTGCTCCTTGGGAATATTTCTAGGAAAGCTTAAGTTTCCACTCTGAAATCCTGTGGAAAATAGATTGCTCCTGACTGAACACCTACAAGGGCTGACCCACCACTTCCTCTGACCCACCCAGCTCAGCCCCTTCTCCCCATCAGTTTGTGGTTCCAGTTCATGCAAACCTTTGCTCTCAAGCTGCCCCCTTTCAAAGCACCCACAAATAGAAAATCCCTCTCAAGTTCTCCACACTGGTACCTGGTTTCTCGATTCTACCTGTCAGCAAGGGCAGGCAGGTAAAGAAAGAGAAAATCTGTTCTGGGAGGGAACACTCAAACAGGCTGAGCACTTCTGCCAGTGGGTAGACTCTGTGAAGAGACGTGAAGCCACCACGGGGACAGATGCATGCAAAAACACTGGATCCGGGAAAGCATCTTCCATGATTCAAGACTGAACTCTGTGTCTCTTCCTTGCGAATCCCTTCACTCAGCTCTTTGTGCTCCCCCAATCACTGCAAGTCAGCAGACAGACCTTTTATGTACATTTTTTCATACAGGAATGGTAACAAAAGCAAAACAAACACTGGGCTTCTGACTTATGTTTGCTGCTTGATAGCAAAAGTAGCTGAAATGTTTTTGTTTCTGCTTGTAGCAGCTTTCACCTTTTATCCACTCTGAAAGATTTCACCATGACAAGAGAACTGGAAATGACATAAAAATGTAAAACGGAATAATGAAGGAGAAAAAATTCAGAGAGAAAGATGAGTGTGTCTTGTTTCATCATCTACACTAACATCGATAATACACATCTTAAGGAAAAAGGCATCCTTGCTAAAGAGCCTGCTTATTCCCCTCAAACCAAGTTAAGTTTGGTAAATGTTTAAGACAAACCTGTTCACCCTTACAGCACGCAATGCCCAGGCAAAATCTTTTGCTAGCAGAGGGTTCCTGACTCCTGGCTTGAAGGCTCAACGCAGGCAGTCATGGGGAAGGGAGCATCACCTGCACCTGGGCAGGCAAGGGATGTTCAGGCAGCACTGAACATCCACTTTCTCAGAGTAACACAACCAGTGTTGTTACAGACCAAGGACACGGAGCAGCCAGGTAGCTCAGGGCCACCAGGAGAAGAGCGGGCAGAGGGACTGGAGCATGTACATGCTGAGAAGCACAAGACGCCTTTAGATGGTTAGTTAACTGAGAGTTCAGCAACCAGTGCCCTGGCTCCATTCCTACCACAAAACGATGACTTAGAAGATTACTTGCAAAATTAGCTTTAATCCTTATTTTCAGTCATTCAAAAAAAAAAAAGCACATACAGCACATATAGCTTAGAGTTTTCGGTATAGACATTGGGAGTTTTATATTGAACCATATGTTAAAAATGTATTCTAGAGTGTAAGTATACTCAAACAACTTTCTTTAGATCTAGTTAATTGGTATTTGCAATATCTTGGAATGACAGAGAACTGAGGATCCTGCCAATTCATGACAAACAGAGCAGATTTTATAAACATATAAATACACTCAGTTTTAAACTGTGAATTGAAAACTGTATACATGGCATGCTTTTTCTCACAATCAAATTGCCATGTATTTATCACATTTCTACAGCTCACTACATTTCTTTTTCTAAATTTTTGTGTCTCCTAGTTCACCCTTAAAGCAACAGAGAAAAGAAACGAGCCACAAAGAACTCTGCTGCAGGATTAGCGTATTGGTGTAGGAAATTGGCCAGCTTTTAAACTGCTTGAAAGCTTGTTTCTTCCAATCAGACTGGATTTGCAGCCCGTGAAGCAAGGACGCACTAAGGACAGCGATTAGAAAAGTGTCAGGAATTATGATTCAGAGAGGTGAATCACCACCAGCTCCCCTGGGGGGGTGGGATTTGGGATAAGCATACCCGAACTGTAGCCCTGCTGCAAGATTACACAACCCTGTCAGCAAGCACAGCGATCGGGATCGTTCCCTCGGAGACAGAATTCAGGTCCTCCTTCCCAGCCCTCTCTCACAAGGCGGCTGCTGCTCTTGCTGGGTTGTTTCCACTTGCAGCTTGAGGTTTCAGTTGCCCAGAAGCCCACACACTAGCACGGTCCCGCTGCCAAGCACGTGGTAAAGCCCTGGCATGGAAGCCGTACTTGATCTTCTCAAGAGCTGTTTGTTATTCAACAGCCACAGATTAGCCAACTTTAACTTCACACGGGAAGAGCAGCAGCAGTGTGCTTTATTCCATTCTTTCCATGTCAGACATTACCTTCATACAGCACAGACTTTATGCTTGCCCAATAGTTTTATCTCTAGCAAAAGCACATCGCGAGCTCAGGCATCACATTTAGCCAAATAATCCATAACGCTTTCAGAAAGTGTATTTTGATCCACAGGAAACTCAAATAAGATGTGTTTTTGTTAGGGTCCTTTGAATCACGGATGTGCAAACAGGGAGAGAAATTCTGCAGCCCATATTTGAAGACAGCCAATGGCTTTTTGCTCCAGTAGAAACTGGAATTTGGCCTGCAGTGCTTTACCCAAGAAGCCATCCGATCTCATGACTAAGTGCATGCGAAGCGATGGGGGTGGTGGGGAGGAAGAGACATGCAGGAAGATGGAGCTCTTATAGTAAACATCTGAGCTGTCTGGAATAAGGCTGTGCTATTAAAATGAAGCCACTGCTGGTTTTCCAGTATCTTTTCCTCTGTTTATCTCAGTTGCCATGGCTCTCACTTGAATCATCTGAACAAATTACATACACATGTCCCAGGCCACATTATTTCCACTCACTCCACAACTCCAGATCGACTTTCACTCACCTGGCAGCCACTCATGCCAAACAACGTCATCACGGCTAGCGACGGAGCACGGCTTCATGGACACTGCTGATTAGAAACTGATGTCAATTACTTCAAAACAGCTTATTAATATTTCAGGAAATGCAGAGAAGAGAGGAAGAACACAAGAAAAATGGCATCGTGTTATTCTTCACGACCTGGGTCCCAAGTGGGTTGGGTCCCCAGCGCTGACACGACCGAGTGCTCTTTCAGGTCAGCTGGAGCAGACCAGCTCTGAGCTGCAGAAGCTGCTCCCCTGCTCCTCCAGAGTACTGGCATGGGTGAGATTGAAGGGAATGGAATCAAAATTCAGCTCTCTGGCACATCAAGCCATCTAAATAATCCAATATATCATCCTCTGACTGCACTCATGTGCCAAGTGTCACAAACTAATTACTTACACAACCCAAAGTTAGATACCAGCCTACTGAAAGAGGGCCAGACTGTTCTCTTGGTGCTGCTAATCCATGGCCCTCAGAAATATGCTTTATTGTGTTGGAAACTCTGAGCTCACCAAGATAACCCTAAAGCATCCTACACCTTCAGTGATAAAGATCTGTCTTCTGAGTACCTGCATCAGAAGATTTACAGTAGGGAATGGTGCCCTACCTTAAACGTATGGCATGAAAACCAACCTATGTCACTGGTGCCGTGCCAAAATCAGGACTTGGAGGATTTCTGCCTCTCCTCCCCAGTCTGTCCTCTCCAAACCATTAAGAACCAGAAGCCGAGAGCTGACGCAGTCTGAAAGCAGCAGCTGAAGCAGCACAGCAGTGTCCTTTGCCCAGACAGAGGATATAGTGCTGCTAGAGACATAAAGGCGGCTTAGGCTGCTGTCCTCCAGTGTCAGAGACCAGTGACATGCACACCACAAGGAGAGGCTGGTGCATCTCAGATTGCAAAAAAGCCAAGAATCCCTTAAGAGCTGGTGTTGGGAATGACCTTTTGCCCGGAATTGAGCATGATGGAAACATAAAGAGATTGCTGTTGCAGTTTGCAGAAGCCTGGATTTTTCCTGCTCACCTGCCGTCCTGCCCTCTGCTAAGTGAGAAATCTTGCTCGACTGGCCAGCGTGTGCTCTGCGCTCCCACAGCTCAGAAACCGAGGTCTCACCATGCTGAAAAGGGAGAATGATTTTCTATAACACCAATGTTCCCGCCCTGGGAATTTAAGAAACAAGCAAAATCAAACAAAGAAACTGCCACTGGAATGTTTATGTTTTCATCAAAGGCTTGCACTGGGTGAGAAGCCGGCCCTACATCAGAATCTCTGTTGCCTTCAGCAACCCCGTTAAGCTGCTTTTTTTCTGGAAGAAACTCCAGTCTTTACCAAGTATTCTTCCTGTCTGTCTTATAATCCTGGGATATAGCTGCAAATGAAAACCAAACCAAACCAAAACAAACACTAAAAGCACTAGTGCTTTGACTTTACTGCGTGGCTGCACAGCTTTGCGCTGAATTGAACACAACACAAATTATCTCTTTTTGTTGCACACCAGACTTCAGAACCCCAGCAAATTGATCCCAAATTCTTGAGATTACCAATTTGCTCCAGGACTATATCTACTAGAAAGGTTCTCTTGGCACCAGCAGCACAAAATCCACTAAAATAGCTCAATACTAGATGCGTTCATGAATGTTTCAACAGCCAAAGTGTTGCCACATAGAAGCACAGAAAGAGCAAATTGATAATTTTTAATTTCCTTCTACTGCTTTGGCATTCTGGGAGAATTTTACTGGAATTGAATGGAAAGAGACAATAAAATACAGTGGAATGAAAAGGTTAAACGTGATAAAAAGAAAGAAGGTGGAAAATACATATCTGCAATTTTGGTGGCCAAAATAAATCCCAGCACAAACATGATGGTGGCCATTTTATTCTCAAAATGCAAGCTCTCCAAAGCGAAGGACACATTGCAAGACACACCTTTTGTGAGCTTACAGCGACTTACTCGAACATTTGTACCAGCTTTTCTTCATCAGAGAAGATAAATGGAAAAAAAGACCTACGAAGTGGGACCTCAGCACTCCACAACTCAGATAGCAAATAGTCTCTGTGGCAGCAGTTGTACCTACTGTCCTCTATTAGGAACTGTATTTGAAACCTAGATAGTGGCCAAATATGATTTTCAAAGAAAAAACAAACTCATCCTTTTTTATTCTTTGACCTTAGGTAGAGAGTACAGAGAATATAACTGCTGAGCACTACCAGGAAATTCAAACCAGGCTGTGAAAAGAAGATTGCAAAGTTTAAGCAAGGACCTGTGTGCCTGGCCCACTGGAAGAGGGGAGAGAGGGAGACGCAGGGGTGCGAAGGGGCATAGAAAGATGGAAAGCCTGCAGAAAGCCTGCCCAGGAGGGCACTGCCCAAGTCTGAGACCTACCTGTACTCCCTCCCAAAGAAAAAGCCCCAGCTCTGTCTGCCACATGGAAAAAGCAGCTGTCTGGGGCTGTGCAACATGCCGTACAAAAGACATGAGGAATTGGAGAGCTAACAGATTCACTGCCTAAAACAAATTACCGAAACCTCACTGGCACCTGGCTTGTGCATCTATGGAGAAAGGGAGCAAGGTGACCTGAACAGCCTTTAAGAGGTTGCTCGCAAGTTGTGAACATGTGGGTACGTGTCACCCCTGGTGACAGCCCCTCTGAGCAACACTCCAGCCATGGAGACCTGTCATTTACCATGTTTGATGACTCCACAAAAAAGTCCTACCAGCACGTGATGCTCCAGGGAGTGAATTGAATGGTAACTGGTAACGTGGCATTTAGAGCAAACTGGCATCAGAGAGCTACGTATCTACACCTCTACTTCACATACAAATAAATTATTCTACATCAGTACTTATTTATACCGAATTTGCTGGGGAGAAGCACACGCTAGTCAGTAAGTTCAAACCCCCGTTTCACCAGTGATGGTTTTATTTTGAAAGACTGTCACCAAGTGGCAGAGCTACGAACCGCTGCGCCAGGGTCAGCGGCCGGCGTTTGGAAAAGCAGAGCCACAATTACACCATCAGCTGAAGTGACACGATTGAAAAATTCACCATTCCAAGACACCCAGTGCATCTAAGCGCACTGATGGAAATGTAGGGATAGATCACGCAACAAAACCAAAATAAGACATGAAAAAAATTATCTCAGAAGGAAACTTCAAATACAGTGAGGTTTGTTCTTTCAGTATAAAAACTGATAAGTTCAGTTTCTGACCATTCCTTTGAAGCATGAAAATCATTGACAACAAAGTCTAACGATACTGTTTCATATGAAACAGCCACCTTGGGGGCTAAATAGAGGCACACAGGAGAGGCCAATAAAGGATGCAGCTTGTTTAAAACAAGAAGGAATGACACAGCCTCCCACTTTAATCTACAACTTGAGTCAAAATGCAATGTTTTACGCCTGACATGAATCAATATAAATTATTTTTAACTATTACACTTAGTGTTTTCCCAAAGCACTAAAAAAGGCAATTTTTAAGAATGCATACATCTATGCAAAATAGGCATTTGAGGATTCATTTATTAATCCAGCCGGAGCCTGGCTGGCTTAGCTGTTAGCAAATGGCACTTACATCATGCCCAGGGGACAAAGGCTCCTCAGCTGCATCAGGCACCATCCAGGTAGGATGCACAGGATCTGTTTCATCCCATACCTGTAAATTGCCATCTGCAATACAACAGCAGCCAGGCTGTGCTCTTTGTTATCCCTGCCAAGCAAAAAGCCAGACTTTCGCTCTTAAATTGCTAATAGTCTTAATTCATTTGAGGTTGTTGATTTCCCTACACGTCACTGAAGGTAAGGACAGGCAAGGGCATTTCCAGGAATCACTAAGATTTACATCAGCAATAGCCAATCTTTGAGGCTCATCACTGGATACAGACCTGCAGAGCACCCCAATGGAGCACGTGATACCCAAGTAATCTCTGGACAACTGGCTGTCAATGCTTTGATATACCATAGCTAAAGCTAAATCAGCTTTCCAGATCTAAACTTCCAGTAAATTAAGCTTGTGGAGATAATTTAGGCTACCTGTGCCTGCTTTTCTGTTAGATACTTGCCTTCTAATTTGCTTGGGGAGTAAACCAAGTTAGTTTACATGGAACTTTCTTTTCACACTCTACTCATTACCCAGAAATCCATAACAGTGTTAAAGATCTGGGAAGGTTTTCAAGAGTAAATTGGAAATAGTGACTTTCTTGCAAGCCTCCCAGTACGCAGATGATGTTTATTTAGGCCCACTATAGGGTTTTCTCTTCAATCAGCAAAGCTTCTAGTGTCTGAGAAGTTACAGAAATTTGACAGATTTCAATCCTCTGTTGAAGGATGGAAGACCCAGCTGCGGTCGGTCTGGATGGCTGAGGAGAAGCATTTACTGGCTGTCTGGAGGAAAGGAGACCCAGGCAGCCCACGAAGGTTTTGCACTGAGCGATACAAAGAGAAGACAGGGCGACACGTCTCCTGCAACTGCCACTCTCGTTAGAAACGGCATCACTTGAGAGAGGAAGACATCCGATATGTAAACCTGAGTCTGTACACTTCTGCTGTAGCTGCACAACACAATTTGAAAAAACATGATCTGCTACTCTGAAGGATGTTCCCTATTACAGCACCAACCCACCTCCAGCCCAGCCCAGCGGGGCCGAACGCAGGCTGTCGTGGCCCCCCCAGATGCTGCCCCTCGTCTGCCTCCCACAGCCAGCGCTGCCACTGTCCTGGCCGTGCTGTACCCACCCAACCCACGCTCAGGGACACCGGCTCCGACTGGGACATCCGCGGTTTCAGGAGGTTGTGTGCACCAAGAAACTCCGTTCCCCACAACACATGAAACAAAGAGATGGCAATAATTTCACTTACTAACTGCTCTACTCTAGATTACAATAATGATGCAAAAGAAACAGCTGCCAGCCACTCCCTGAAATAACAAATCATTTCCACCATCCCACTTGTCTGTCTCTCAAAAAAAATATATCCCTTTGCCATAGCGAACCGATCTGGAAGCTTTACAGCTCCTGGAGGAAATCTTGCATCATGCCTAGAGACCTTTAGAAAAGCACTGGCAGCAAAATAAATTATTTACAGCACTATTTCTGACAATACAATCTCCATAAATGATACAAGATTGAAGGGTTTAAAAATGAGTGCTTGTGGCATGGGGCCCAAGCACATGTCTACTAGAAATATTGATTAACTCGATTTCTACAGACTCTGTAAACAGTCTGATGAAAAGGGAAACTGCAAGTATAGGTTTTTTTACTTTGCTGTAAAGTAGGACAGAGCAATCACTTCACCCAGTCAAAGTAAGCCAAATTAAAGCTGTTTTGGACATTTACAGAATTATTTTCTCCTTAAAACGATCCAATCTACATGCTGTTTACCTGATTCTAAGTCATGACTTATTTCATTTCCCCAGAATAACTCAGTCAGTTGAGGCTTCTGGCTTCCAGCAAGATTCCTGCTGTTTACTTAGGTTTTCCAGCTGGGTTGAATGATATGCAAAGAGGTCTGAGGACTTGCTGGAGGTCACACAGAGAGGAAAGTCACTTGGCTCCGCTAGCATAATAGCCCCGCACTTTTACAGCTCCCAGGACTTTGCTCTAAGCACCAGGCTAACCTTCTCATCAAAAGATACTAAATCTGTTCTCAACGTTTCAAACATTTGTGGATTCTTAGGAAAAGGCACTTCCCTCCATAAAGAATTTGAAGCAGCTCTGCTAAAGGGTGCCATGAAAATCTGAAGGCACTAAATGCACATGCTCACAATTAGAAAATTCAATGGAAACTGCTAACGTTAAGTTTTCCACTTTCAACAGCAGAATTTGCAAATGTATTTTGTCATGCAATTTAAGAGAAAGGAAACGCCAGGGGATGTTTAAATAGAGTCTGCCTAAATATTTTGTTTAAGGGAACTATTTTAATTTTGGCTAGAATTTACAGGGCAAAACATCCTAGACAATCCACAATGGCCACCAGACTTCCATTCGTCCCGATCTGGACTACCCACACGGCCAAGGACAAGCCATTGCATGTCTCAATGCCTCCATTTCTGCAGAGCTACAAGGAAGATGAAGGAGTGTTCACTCCTACAGTTCCACCAGGACAAACTGGTCTGCTAAGCAGGGCTCAGGAGCATATTTTTTGGATTGGTTGCGGGGCTTTTGATTTGTGAGGTTTGGCTTTGTTTTCCCAGGGCAGCGCCAGGGACACGTACCACTTGAAGAGCAATGTACCTTCCTTGTGCCACTGCAGATGTGCTTGACATAAACAAAACCCCTTGAAACTCTGACATGACAAAAGCAAGGCCTGTAAACTCCTATTTAAACACAGCACTGATGCTGAGAGAGATTAACAATGATATTTTGGAGAAAAGGCATTTTTGCTAGTAATTCACCACCCACTCCCATTCATCGGGGCATGAGCATTACCATACATCCTCCAAGCACTGCAGGGCCCTCCAGCAAACCACTTTCCACTTCTCACTTCACCCCAACAGGCCTCCTGCCCTTCTCCATTTATACTTCTGTCATCCAAAAAAATGCTCCTTTTCACTTCCAAGCTCTTCAAATTCATGCCCTGATGTTCCTCAGCTCCTCTTCCATCCCAGAATAATTCAGGCAATTGTACTTCTGAGATGTGATCCGCCAGCTCAGCTCTTCTTATGCCCTTTGGCTCTTCCATTGCACCAGCTTGCATTTCTCAGTTTATTCTTCTTTAAACTTCCTTCTTCTTTTAAACCTTCAGAGTTTATCATCTTTATGTTATCCCTGTGTTAGTCACTCTATTCTCCTAATGGACATCTCCAATTAAATCTTAATTATGTCTCATACCAACAGCTGTTCTCAGGCTGATGAGCACACCCTAGAAGAAAACCCAAGGCAAAAGGTCTTGCCCGTTAGACGTTTTATTATAATCCAAAGGTCACACGTAAAGATGCATAACCCATTATCTGACACTTACTCCAGCATTATGAATTTCTTTTTTTCTGTTTAAATTACTTCAGAATCATAGAATCATTTAGGTTGGAAAAGACCCTTGGGATCATCAAGTCCAACCATCAGCCCCACTCTACAAAGTTCTCCCCTACACCATATCCCCTAACACCCTGCCCTTAACAAGGACAAGCATCTTCCCATGGTGAGGTTGCACAGGTCTAATGCTTGGCAAGCCAACAAAGGTACAGTTAGCTGTTTTCTTCCACTAAAATTAAATTTAATGTCAGTCATTGCTTCAGCCAGGCGGTTTTCAGGTGTTCTCCACCTCTCGTGCTCCATGAGCTCTGCATCGCGGGGACAGCAATGCTGGCTGTCAGGTTTAGCACACCTGGCACACACCAGGCACAGGACAAGAGCCTTTTCTACATGCCAGCCCCTCCTGTCACAGCACTTCTGTGGTGCCTTGCTGGGCTCAGACCCGGAGCCGATCTCTAGCCTTCAAGCAAACAGCTAAGCGTGCCTCAGGTCTGGCTCCACCATGAAGCACTCATGCTGCTGGGGTTACCACGGTTCTCCAGCCTGACCATGAACCAGCCAGGACAGGGGGTGGGGATGGAGAGGCCAAGTTATGCCAGGAATGAGCCTGGGGAATGCAGCAGAGGTCACACTGCAGAGCGGGTACCGACACATGCCGCTCATTCCAGCCCGCGGCTTGCTGAAACTCCTGGACGGAGGGCTCTCCCAAAGCCTGGGAAACGAGCAGTGGGCGATGACCTGCACCCACTGCATCTTCATCCTGCTTAGCATATGCCAAATACAATAAGATGCATTAAGTCAAGTCTTTGCTCTACCCAGCACATGATGTGATTGGCAGAACTTTTTTCCTCCCTCTAATTCTGCTGATAGTATGTAATTCTGTTCATCCCTTTAGCCTTAGCCAAATATTTATGTCAAGCTGGGAAAAAAATGCCAGGCACCGAGAAGGGGGCAGAGGGAAGGCAATCTAGAAAAGGCTTATAAACCAATTTCAGCACACAAAGCACTTCTTACTTCTGGCCAGTCATACTCAGATTAACAATAAGGTCGCTATGTTGGCCATTCCTTTTTTTAATTAACCTTCAACAGGTTAAAGAGCTGAAGACCACACTATTAGATAATCAATAAACCTAGGCACTAATTCCATACCCACAAAACAAATGTCTTACTAGGTTAGGATAAAACCTCAATTGCTTGTTACACGCAGCAACTACCTGCTAGTGGAGGGCAGACGGACCCTGAAGTACTAATGATGGCACGTACTGGCAAGTACTCGTGCACATCAGCCAGCACGCCCAAACTGCAGTTGATTTTTCAGCCACATTGCTGCTCCCAGGCAGGGATCTAGCACGTACATCACTTCTACCACTTACCCAGTTCTGGTTGAATGGGAAAATTCATTATTCATTTAATTTTAAGTAACAGACAAAGGGTCCAATCAGCAGCAGAGTGCCCCAGTGCTGTGCTAACGCTGATGAGGAACAGCTTCTCTCTGATGCAGAGGTCTCAGTGCCGTAGTTCTTTTGTTAAGAATATGCCATCATTTTCTTAAGGGATTTGAAAGCAGAAACAAAGCCATAAATTATTTTCTAATTGCTTAGCAGTGAACAAAGGCAGAAAATGACCTGCTGCATCCCAACTCTTCCAAAGGCACACGTGAATAAACAGGACCGCCGGAAGTCTAACAAACTGACAGCCCATCCCAGGGAACACAAAGAGGAATGTCTGCCTAAACACTGCCTTTCAGCAAGACTGTAATCAAAGAAAAAAAAAACAAACATGTATGATAAGAAAGATTCCTGGTGGTTCTGGCACAGTGATTATTTTCTATGTAATCGGGAAAGTTTGGAAACATTTGAATATGCCGTTTTGCTGGCATCCTTTCAAAAAAAGAAAAAACCCAAATGGCTGTAGTTCAGACAGCAAACAAGGCCCCAAACCAGTTATTAAACCAAAGTGTTATGGATCTACAGGAAAAAGAAGCACATTTCTTCACATTTCCTGCACTATGAATGAAGAGATAATGGAAGCCTGTACAGATATCTGCTATTAGCCTGTCCACAGGACAGGGGTATAACTATTACAAGTTAAAATAATCAACTTGCTTTTATCGAGGAGTCAAACAAAAGAGCAGAGAGGAGAGCTCCAGCTGCCTGTCTCAGCAGGGACAGGACTGGGCAACATGACACCGTCAGACATTACGTCCTGAACATTAGCCCTCCTGTGATGAGCGCTCAGAAGGTCCAGATTCGATGACTTTGAAACTGATCCATGAGCCGTACTAGGTTTGCAGGAAATCATGCCGGCTTGCATTTGCCGAAGTGACTAGAGATTAAACAAAGAGGCAGAAAGATCATCAAAATAGGAAAAACAGGAATGGAGAGAATACCAATCAAAACAAGTGAGTAACAGCAAGAGAGGAAGATAAACCGGCCTTCTCCTTTCTAGAGAAACATGAAGATCTCACTTAAAAGCTTCTTACAACTACGGGAGTATCATTTTAAAATCCTACCAAAAGCCAGCATGTGCTGAGCAAATGATGCTCCTCACAAGACGATGAGTCCAACAGATAATTGATTCTGAAAACCTACCGAGCATGAGGTGCTCCTGTATTGTACACCAGCTCTCCCTAGAGGCAACCGCCTGCATGGAAAGGACTTAACCTTGGCACAACTTCTCTGTGCAAGGGAAAGACAGCACAGTCCATGCGTACAGGGTTTGGGGTTTAATACAAGTTAATACTGTTTATCTGAACCAGGCCAACAGAAGTAGCTGTGGAATATAATGAGATTGTGATGGAAAGAAATGCACAGCCTGAACTTTTAAGCCACAAAACAGCACTAAGCCCACAATTCATTAGTTATTTTTTCTAAAACTGGGAGGGGAAGAAGAAGACGTATCTACTGAAATACGAGATAAATCACTCAACGGGTATTTCTCAGATGCCTGGGAATAAAACATATTGCAAGGCATTACTAATGTTTATTATGTAGGTCTGTTACAACACAGTTTATCACCAGTGATCTTCAACAAGCTCAAAACCCATGCCTAAATTAGCCTGGAGTTTTTACAGAAAACATAAAACACGGGTGCACAGCCTGGAGAGGATCTCACTGAGCTAAGCTCTGCCATCCCTCCAGCAGTCTGCAGGCTGGCGCACTGCTGATTTACACCCCCAAAGCCCTCCATGTGCAAGAGCGTAGCAGCGACAGGAGACATAATGCGTAACCCCTTTCATTAGTCACATTGAAAAATCAGAAATAACTCAAGATATCTTAATAACAAAAGCTGAAATTCACTTTCACAGCTCACCGGGAGTAGTAGGGAAGGGAATCAATCCTTCAAGGGAAAGGAAAGAGTGGTTCAAGTTGTTCGGGATGGTAAAGGGGCTGCAAATGCTGTTTTTTAAGTTGATAAAAATATTTTAATGAATCATTCCTAAGATTAAGGGGTTTTAATGGTTTTTTTATGTTTTTTTTTTTAATGGATGTTATCCCATAACAACTGAAATCAAAAGATCATCCTGAATTTTCCCATTAGCACTCTAGAATAGGCATCCCAAACCCATATAACCCGAGTTATTAAACCAACAGTCGCAGCACATTTAAGAGCTCCTTGCATAATGGCCCTATTGAAGGCCGTTCTGCAGGGGGACTCTGCGTGTGGACCCCCGGCAGACATGGCTACATTCGCCTGAAATGTAGAGGTCTGGCATCAAAAGGTGTTTTGTCCATGAGGCAGAGAAACATACACACCCCCAACACACACCTCCCCACAAAAAGCCCTACACCAGTCAGCTGTGCAACATCACTGCTTTAAGGCATTCACAAAGTGGAAGAGCAGCAGGAAAGCCCGCTTGAGCACCCCCAGAGTGAGCAGGGATTCTACCAGCTGCCCAGGAAAGACCTAATATAAGCCATAAAACTAATTTCAGCTTCAAATAGGGAGACTGCTCTTCTCTATATCTCTCTCTAATTGAGCAGGATAGCAAGCCATTGGGACGGCAGAGGAAATCTGCTCTTCTCCTCTCCCGGAGAAACGTAATGACATGATGGCAAAGTGTTTTTATCAGTTCCCCAGACTGCGAGAGCCAACTCTGCACCATTCATCAGGAGGAGAATGGACCAGGAGAACAATCAGAAATCCATTAGCAAGCTGCCACTCGCCTCCGCGGCTGCCTGAACTCCCGATCAAATGTCAGAGCGCTGAATGGCTTCTATTACTTGAGAGGAGGAAAGGACCCAGGAATTGTTTCAAACCGATAAAGATATTATTACAATTTTTAGCTTTTATTAGCATCAGGGCAACCATTAGCAATTTACATTGTGCCTTTAACCAAGTTTCTCAAACCCAGGATAAAAGCTTCCAGCATAATTAAAATGGAGAAAGATCTGCTCCAGTACCACCAACCAACTCGCATCACAAGGCGGGGGGCGGGGGGGGAGGAAAACTGGAGAGAGAGGTAGGGCTGCTCCTTGGTTGTTTTCAATATCTCATTTTTTACTGCCTGCATTCAGAAGCCAGGGCTCAACTGTGAAATACTGCAAACTTGCAAGAAAATAGCAACAATTACCAACGCTGCTATTTATTAGCAGGGGAGTGACCCCATAAGCATACATTAGCTCATCACCAGTATTTCAGCCAGCTCCTCTGCTGAGCTGCGGGCTCCTCTCTGCTGTAAGTAACACTTTGTTGTCCATGTATCACAGCACGAGAGAGCTCCAAAACCAATCTGCTCCATCAAAATCTTCCCCTCTCCCAGTTACTTCTTCCCTTAGATGAAAGGCAATTAGGCTGTTTAAAAAGCAACACAAATCGCCAGGTCATATATACATTTGTACATTAAAAACAAATGTCTGTACCATCTCTCCCCAACGTTATTTACAATGCATCTGAAAGCTATTATCTGAGCTATTATCTGGCACAGAGACTAGAATAAGATATTCTGAGCGTAATAGCAGCATATTGGGTATTGAAATGATTTGAGCAGATTCACTCCATTCATACACTGTTGATGCTTAAAATATAACAAAGAATTTAAAACAGGAAACTTGCACACGTACTAGGAAGTAGGGAAAAAATAATAATTAAAAAAAAATAGGAATTCTCCAGTGCAAATATTTCCAACTGCAAACTGATTCTCATTATATTTCATCTGCCAAAAAAACAAATTAAAATATCAATCAAATGCAGTGATCCAGGTAAAAGTCTTAAGCTGCTTCTTCGGTTCAGCAACAGCAATTATTGCGTCATTGTTTTCAACTCATCGAGCTCCTCAAATTAGCTCAGAAATGACTACAGCAAACTACAAAATCTCAACAGAAATCCGTCATCCACAATACCTGAATTACATTTGAATCACGGTATTTTTACCTCTAAAACAGGTAACGGTGAAAGGAGATCAAGGTTGTCAGCATTTCCGTTATGAAACAGTAGCCATAAAAACTACTACTGTAACATCTCCGCATGTTTTATTTACTAGAATTTTTCTGTTTTTCAAGTGAAAGTCAGACTGAAGCTCTGAAGTGTGATAAACCAACATGGCACTGTTAGATCCTCGAGCACTAAAGGTGACTGACCCAGGCTGGGATACGCTCACTGCAACACTGGGAGTCCGACACGCGTGCGGGGTTTAACACCAGTGTGCCCAGCTATCACCATTTACACACGGGAGCAGACCAGTGGAACAGGAGCTAGTTATCATCTTAAAGCTCTGTTTATTTTCCACCGAGACAGGAGGGAACGCGTGCCCAGCTAAGCAGCCTCGCAAACTATTAAAAGAGCACTTTAACCCACGCGGATCCCAGCAGCTCTCCTTCATCTGCACAGATCAGACTATACACATGGACATTAAAATACTGTCAATAGTGGAAGGGATTACAGCTCGTGGCAACACCCTCCAGCCACTCCACATGCTTTGACATGCCACTGCAGGTCTAGCAGTAGTCCCGGTGCTTTACCAGTTGACATCTCCTAAGCAAATTTTTTGCAATGATACCTGCTAAATTGTCTTTATTTCAGAAAAGCCAAGACTGATCCATCATACACCAGATGTCAGCTGACAGGGAATCTTCTTTAAAAAAGAACCGATGGAGGGGGTGTGATTTGCTTACTGGTAACGGGTCTCAGTGGTTCATGTAACCCAGCCTGGCAGGGATCACCCATCACCAGCATCCGAAGACCCTGGCGTGGCTGGTACCAGATGAGATGAGCTATTAGTTATCGCCCAGTTCCTACAAGCCAGATGTCCTCACCGCAACCCGAAAGCCCAGCCAGCAGCCTCGCTGACAGCATCAGCAGCTGGGGAAGTGGGCAGGACATCTAAAATGCCCTTTCTCTCCCTAAAAAGCCCACAGCCCTTCCACCAGGCAGCAGAGCCGAGCGCTCGCTGTCACTGCCTGCAGATCTTCTGAACTGGGGACTCTTCTGCCGGGGGTCTCACACTGGCACCTTTTAAAGTGCTACATTCATGTAAATAAGTAATGTTTTTTAAGAACAAATTAGTTGAGCATATTCTGTCAAGTTATTTCATTTGTTTTTGCTCCTGTTCATTTATTCCAATCTGCTGCACCTTCCCCTTGGAGAGGTTATTAAATGCTCTGCTAATGGCCGCCAGCACTCATTTAATTCTTCTTAATGAACGTATGAGTGAGCAGCGGAAGCTATTATGTAGGGCTTAATAAAGGGCGGGAAGGAATTTCCTAAAATTTATTGCTACAGGCTGCTGCTTGAAGATAAAATAAATGGTAATTGCTTGGAACAGGAAAGAGGAGGATGATAAAATGTCCCTAGACATGAGGTAAAAAAAAAAAAATAAAATACCAAGTGCTACGAACCAAAATCTCAAAGCCTGAAGGATCACAAAAGCAAGATGGCCTCCTCCCGGCTTTTAGCAATCCTTCAGACGTTTCCTTTGAACAGGGATGCTGAATGATGAACTCAATCTCAGCTGGAAGGATTCTTTTACGACACTAGAAAGACAACCATTCATACATAAAAAAAAAAAATGGCATTAATTCAGACAGCATCTTATGAAAGTATTACTTGCAGGAAAGGGACAATGTGGAAAAAATGGAAGGACAATGTTTCTGGACTATTGAGTCCAGCAATACAATATTTCCTAAAATACAGGGTTTATGGTATGAAGGAGACGCAAAACATTTTGCTACAATTATGTTTCTTCTTTCCAATCGCTGTTTTGGTCGGGGCTGATGGAAGAAGGGAAATTGCTGAGAGGGGGGCCCGTGCATTGTTTCTTCAATTTCTGCTACTGTTTGTTAAAATAAATAAAAATCAGTGAGCTGAACAAGAAAGAAAGTGTCTGAACGGGAAGTGGCAAGTGCCTGTCCTGCACCAAAGTGCTGCAATCATAGCGGCAGCCTCTCAGCAGGCTCCAGGTCAGAGCTCAGCAACTGGCGAAAACAAAGTGGAAATCAAAATCCCATCCCATGTAATCACAGTCTAAGAGAAAAACACAGGTTTTCAAAACAAAGCTTTTTATTATAACGCACAACAGTCTCCTGTCCACGCAATCCTTCAGGCTTCACTCAGACAGTACGATCCACTAATACAGATGAGTTTGGGTAAAAACTTTGATCAGTCTCATCAAGAAAGTTGAAAAACAAGTTTCTCAAGAACGGGTCTGATTTTTTGTTTCCACTAAGCAGTTGGAGGTGCTATTTTGCACCTTAGAGACTGCCAAAGCATCAACCAAAATCAGACTATTCATGAGTTACATGAACTTGTACGTTTAATTACAGAAGCAGGATTCTGAGATGGCAACACTTGTGATTAGAGCAATAGCTCAGGAGGTCCAGGCTGCGGTGGCAGAGGAGAGCAGGGACACCTACATGTCACCTTATCCAAGTGCCACCGGCGTTTCAAGTACAGCTGCCCCACAAAGGGCACAACCAGTCTCTAAGCGCCATCTTCCCAAAATGCAGCAGGAACAGAAAGAAGATGTCAAAATAGGAAATTGAGTGCGCAAGGCATCTACTTCCCTTTACCCAAAGGGGCAGAAAGAAAGAAATACTATTTTCAATAGCAAGCTAAGATATCTAAGACCTTAAAAGTTGACCCAAGAAGAAAAACAAGATTAGGTTTGCTCTTTTTTGCTGCTTAGGGCAGACAAAGCCCCTCTCAGAAAACCACCATTTTTCATGTCACCTTTCACCATCTTAAAACCAGACAAAAAGAGGATAAAATCCAATTTTTCTTTTTTAAATCCTTGGCAGGTCACCTGCAAGCGCAGGCCAACAGCTTTTCTAGCAGGCAGTAAGAAATTACGATTTTCTTTTCTAAACAAGGATTTCAGTTCCTTCAGCTCAACAGCAGGATTTTCATAGTCTGGCAGAATACAAAGCAATCAGCCAGCCTGCAAGGGCATCCAGTTTGAAGATGGGCAGTTTCTTCTCTGAGAGAAAAAGCAACAATTTGGTAGAGATAGAAAACAACCAAAAAAATCAAAACAAAACCAAATGAAAATCAGCTTGAGCACACTGGAAGACAAAAGATAAGCAGCTACAAGATGAGCGTGAAATGTCAGGGGATATACTACACAGATTTGCAAAGGACAGGTGACTACTGGATAGGCATCTACCGGCGAGTGTTACACAACAGTTTAATCTTCCCCCAGTCCAATGAAAAATCAAAGCAAAATCAATGTGCATAGCACTCTGTATCGGCACTATTACCTTTAATTTAAACCAGCAAACACACACACAGATTATCCCATCCCTTAGTACCTTCAGGCATTTCAACCCTCCTCTTAACCCTCTAACGCTCCTATGAAGAACTCCTATTACCTGTTTACATGGACTTACAGAGCAAGAAGTTGCAGTTTTATGACAATAAAGAACATAAAGAGAAAGGATCTGTTTTTTGACTTACGAACAAACCAAGCAGGTACTTGTTAACTACTGGTGATGTGCACTGCTGTTGCCTGCTACAAGCCAGAATCCAGCATTTCATTTGGCTCGGTGCTGGCGCATCCCTGGAATCACTACCTACGCAAACCTCAATTACCCAGCATGAAAATATACATTTTGCTTATCCAAGGACAATCCTCACACCAAGGGGAAACGATTGAGAAACAAAAAAAAAAATCTCAATTATTCTTTCAAACATAACACTAGCTGATGCCAGGCAGAAAGCAAAAGCTGCCTTTTTTTTTTGTTGTTGTTGTTTTATTTGGTTTGGTAGCAAGAGTTTTCATTTCTACTGTAAGCAACAGACAAATGTGGGAGGAAAAGTGTAGGTGGGATAAGGGAAAGTAGCAATGAAGGTCCTTGTCGCGGTTTATCTGTGGTACGCTACGTTTCAAAATAACAGGAGCTCTGTCATCCAGGCTGGCTCATACCCGCCCCCGCAGCAGGAAGCGGCAGAAGAGCCCCAGAGAAGTTGCGCACATTTCCATCGTCCTTCTCCCCACGTCTGCCTTATCTGCTTTTACTTGTGCCTCTCATAAAACACCCCCAGGCCAGCCCCGGGCGAGGTCAGCGCCTCCAGCCGGATCTTTCATCAAACGTTCCACGTATGATCCCGGGCTAAAAGCAATTCTCTCACCACAGCAGCAAACCCAGGATGCTCAGACTGATGCATTGGCCTCCACCATCGAGAGTCAGGACAGGTGATTTGTACTCAAGAGAAGCTGGAGGTGGTGTATGGTGCGAGGGGATGAACACGAGCAGATGCCAGCACCAGTGTCCCTGGCTCTGGCCGGGTGTCGTTTGGGCAGCACCTGCATTCACACAACTGCACAAAATAGCAGGGCCGCAGCAACAGTGTCAGGGTCTAGGGACACCCACAGAACTTACTAGCAAAAGCTCACCCACGGACCTCCTAACGCCTACCCTTTTTTTGATAACACTTTTTAATGGTTTTTTTTAAATGTTTTTTTTGATGGGGAGGGAGGAACAAGGGAAAGCGCCCAACCTATTCTCTTCCAATTTGTTGTAGTCTGAAGAAATCCATTTGTTCAGATTGGTATTTGGCATCATTGTGATAATAATTTGTAATTGTACTGCATATTTGTATCTGTTTTACGTAAATCAAAATTTCTTTACAAGCCAGGAATGCACCCTACTATTATCTTTTCAATGCATCTCTCCTTAAGTAAGACCTTCCTCTCCAGAGGCGGCTGCCAAGCTCTCACGGATGCATCCTGTACACAGGCTGCACAAATGGGTACCTCCATGGCGGCTGGTACGGATACGACCACAGTACACACCAAAGCAAGGATAAAGAGAACTCAGATCCAAGTGTGATTGTGTAAGACTGTAGGGAAGAGGTCTCCAAGGCAGAAGAGAGCACCTTTACTTGCATGGGGTTAGTTTTACTTCTAAAAATTTTAGAACTAGTACATTTTTAAAATTCAGCTGCTAGCAATTCCAATTTGAGAATCATAAAAAGTACCATATTAATAATTGAAACATAAAATGCCTGTCTGATTCGCTCCAGTCCTCAGTCCCTCTCCCCAAAGGGCTTGATTTGCCTTAGGGGAGCATCTCACAAGCAGCACATCAGCTTTCTGAAATACAACTTCAGCAGATGAAAGCTTCATAATCACAAAAGAGCTGCCGACCTTCTAATTCTGGAATTTAAAAACAGTGACACCGACAGAGCTATTTAAATTAATTTAAAGGTAGAACAACCGAAATATTTCAGCCCAACCAAGCCCTTCAGATACCACACAGTATAGTTATCTCAGATGCGGCTCACCAGCAGTCTCCCCATTTCAGCCACAACATCCACCCTTTATCAGCCGGCAGACAGCATCCCGCCATCACTGCCGTGACTCACCAAGACCGGAGTGACGAGGCACCCTCAACACCGGGTGATTCAAGCCTATCTGGTGGCCATGAAACGTGTCTCATACCAGGGGCTCCAGATCATCAGGTTCTGAAGTGCAGCTGAAGCCCACCACTTCCTAATTTGGAAGCCTTGCAGATGAAGGAGATGTCTGAGCTGGAAAGCATCTGCTCCACTAGTGTCTGCGTCTTTCACCTTGATGTTTTTAATGCCTCTGTAGTTATGCGGGACTCAATGATGCGAACACAGCCAACGCACTGTAACATTCGCTTTTCCAGGAAAAAGTAACCGAAGTCATCAAATTAGAACAAAAACACCTCACCAGATTTGTGCTCCTTATTCCAGTAAGTGAAATGCAAATATTTTATGTTAACATTTCATGGTTCTTTGAATCCTTACCTGGTACCAAATGCAGCACTGATCACTCTTTTCATTTAATGTTCTTCAAATCCTGTGTTTTAAAACCACAATTACAAAGCCACACTACTGCTCAGTGAAGTTTGCAATTGCTCTCGGGAGAGGTCTCCTGATCCACATTGCAGCAGGTCTGCAACCAAGTGTTATCCAGCACCGTCGCTTTGCAGAGGCAAAACTGCAGTGACGAAAACGATTACACTAGCATTTAAAATTAGTATTTGCCTCCCAAAATCCAACCTTTATTATTCTAATTCATCCTTTTGCTTGGCTCAAAACATCACCTACTTGTTTAAGAGATGTTACTAGCACTGCATTTTGCTAACCAGCGACAGCCTGCAGGATTTGGCCATCTCCAGATCCATCGCCGCAGCGGGTCCAGAACCAGCAGAATCCGTCTGCAAGTTGTACTTCTCATGCAATACAAACCACACAACCATCTGGTGGTGGACCTGTCGCCATACAAAGCCTCACTGCACACCCACCCTCTAGCAAGAGCAAGGTAAAAAGCACCAGTAATTCTTGCAGTGAGGTCTAATTAGGCAGAAGTTTCCCCAACAGATTTTTTTCCTAATGACATGGAACGTGAAGGGTTGAGCAACGCTTACACTGTTTTATGTGATCACCTTGTAACAATAATTACTACTTAATACCTGAAACATGATAGCACCTTGACATCCAAACCCTGTGTGGGAGGCACTATTTAGACATAACAGAGAATCCACAGAACCCAGAGAAATCGCAGGTTCTATAGGAATATCAACAGTATCAAATAATAGGAATAGCTTCATCTTCCCTATGGTTAATTTCCAGTAAAGGACATCTATTTTGTATTAAAGAGCTTCACATTTGTGAAAAAAATTAAAATGTGTATAGCAAATACATTTTGTTGAAATCCATCAATAGCCTTAAAATAAGTAAAGGTTGATTGCAGAGAATTTTAAATGCATCTGCTTATCCATCAAGTTAAATATATTTAAGAAGAAATAACAGCTTGGAATGAATTCAAAATTTTTCACTTGAGCTTTCCTAGGTTACTTGCAAACATCAGGTGTAGCCAGACAACAATAGCTCTAATAGCTGTTCCAGTAATTCTGGCTAAACTGGAATATACCTTTTAAACGAACATTACGTGTTGTCAGATTTACAGAGGATATGAAGAGAGCTTAGAGCTAATAAAAATAATAAAAACCCATTCAAGCATACATATTTATGACTTAAACTATTTTGCTACATGCACTAAATCATCTTCATTATTATAAAATTCTCCCACCCAAAAGAGATTTGAGTAAAATGGAATATTACTAGATTACAGCTTTGCTTTTGTTAGCATAGTTATGACTTCATAAAAGTTTAACTCTACAATTAGCTTTGTGATAGCAATTCTGACATTCAGACAACACCAACTGTGCAAATAGCTGTAACAGGCTGAATATTATTTTCAGTTATTCCCTGAGCATTTTCGCCAGGAAAAGCTCACACGTTTAGAAATGCTAGACGCAATGCTACAAGAGGATTTGCAGAATCAATTTCTATACTGAGAGGACCACACAATTTAATAAAAAAAAAAAACAACTATATATATATATAGTTTTAAGAAGTCAGCATGGCATAACAGAAGAGGTGGGGGAATGAGATCAAATGCAGAAGACAGCTATAAATGAAACGGAATACAGCACTGAAAACTATTTCTGTTGTTTTTAAAAACAAAAAAGAAGAATGGGCTGAAATGGAGCTTGAGGAGGTGAGGGACCAAGATTTTCCCATTAACAGCAAAAGCAAACATCACCTACCAATCTCTTCTTCATCAGCAAGCTAGCTCAGAAAGATTATAGTCTCTAAAAGTAACTAAAGAGACTTGACAGCCACGATTCCTGAAATTCATGGCTGTCACTTCTGACCCTGGTTCTTGCCATTAGCTTTTGCTCATTTCCAAGACACTTCTTACTGCAGGGGGTTTGTTTTAACCAGAGCAAATTATTAAAAAGATTCAAAGAAGACACCTGGTGGTCACTGCACCAAATGACAGTTTAATTTTCTCAAGATTCATTACAAAGGTATCACAAAAATCCAAGTGAAAAGAGTTGAGTTTACTGCATAACAGCCCTGTCGATAACCCACTTGTGGTCATGTCAGAAAATGAGAAAACCAAACTCAGAAGCAGCCCTTCACCAGTTACATTAAATGAGACAGCACCTAAAAAGTGGCCTTTGAAATTAAGCAACTTGAACACAAATGAAATAGCAAACATTTCCTGAAAGCCCAAACAATTTCCTGTTTAGAGTTTCCATGTCCTTATCCCACTACCATTCACACATTCAGCCTCTGGAAAAACAACATTGTTTATTCTGGGAACACACACACAAAAAAAAAAGGCCATGAAAAAACCATCGGTTCTCCCAGGTGTGGATTGGCAGCTGATCACTGCAAAAACCTGACAGAGTTGATGTATGTGTGTCGGTAAATTCTGGATGCGTAGAGTAAGTGAAATTTCCTCCTACGCAGCATCAGTGATGGGAAACATGGGGAACATGCCCAGGTCACTCCTTACTTCCAACGGTGATGGATATTGGATAGGGAACAAACAGCAGGTCAGTAAAGGGAGGAATCCTGTACTTCAGCAAGCTTTGTCATCCCAAAACCCAGGCATTTAACAGGGAGTAGACTGTAATTCAGTATTGACTTCATCACACACTATTCCCAGCTTCGAGTCCACCATTCCCTCTTTGATGCAAATGTAGAGTGCAAACCCCAGCAGATTAAGGTTCAGCACATTACTATTTTATATGCTTTAAGGAGAGACTGGACCAAACAGGATTTGCTACTGATCAGATGGCACTTCAAAGGATGAGTCCACAGAGAGAGACTAGACGCAACTCAGGCCCTGCAAAGGCATACGAGAAGTACTGAGTTGATATGGAAGGAATAAGGAAAGAACTGAAGTCAGTCTAAAAACCAAATGCACCAAAATGCCTTAGAAAAGCGGCACTAATGGATAAGAAGCTTCTCAAGGCAGGCAACATCTAGCAATATTGACTCTTTAATACACACAATGAAACCAAAGTCTTAATTTCACAACAGATTATTAATTATTCTATTCATTAGGTAAAAACAGAGCACAGAGATGACACAACATAAATCAGGCAGCCTCCTTACTCATGAAAGAATGATGATCTCGCTTGCGTTCCTGTGAATTAGCAGCAATCGCTGCAGAAAAGCAACCTCATGCTTTTCACAACTTAACCACTAACAGCAAGGAAGAAATGCTGGGAAAGAATAAAAAACCCCCAAATCTAACTTCAGGGCTAACTAAAGAAAGTACTTTAGGCAAAAAAATAAAGCAATCTGGTACTCAGAACATGCTTGCCCCATCCTTACCAGGAGCCCTGGAAAGAGGCTCCTCCCAGAGCATAACACACCATTTTAGCAGATTCCTATCAAATTTTGCCATCAGGGCGGTGCAACTTCCAGCCATGTCATGAAAAGTTATGCTTAATATCTAAGTGCAGAATTGGCATTAAACTTGCAAGTTTAAAGAAAGAACAAAGTTAAGAACTAAGGAAAGTTCTAACTAAGAACTAATTTAGTTAGGAACTAAGGAAAGACATCACCTTAGGCAGCTTTACTTACTAAAATTGTCTGGATGTTCATTCCCCTTTTTGTCCAAGATTCCTCTTTAAACTGATAAAATGGATATTCTGGTAAGCAGATTAATAACCTCTACATGTTGTTTAGATTCATCTTCAATCAGCATAGAGCAGGATAAGAGTTGACTGGTAAGACAGTCAACAAAAGCAAAGCAACAGGAGTCCCTCCTGCTTCTGCTGAAACTGCTCTGCATGTTCCCACGGTAATGGACTTCTGCCATTCACAACAGACCTTCTATACGGAGACTCATGACTTCTCACAAGAATGGCACAGGACATCTGAAATGACAAAAAACTGCTGGAAGAAGACACTAGTGCTCTTTATATGGCTATCAACAGACACTGCAGATAGAAGGCAGACCCATTCCTCTGGACAAAATTTAAAAAAAAAAAAAACAAAAAAAAGGAAAGCAAAGTCCCCCCGCAACAATAACTGCAGAAGGACAGTAGTACGTTAAACACTTCCTTCAGTCTGCATGAACACACATCAATCAGAGAATTTTATATAGCTGTAAGAGATAACACCTATCACATACTGAACATCAATTCTCACACAGTACCATGGCAATACATGTTTCAAACCTTACGGTATGGATCAAGTACACTGATGGAGCTGCAGTAATGTCCTGGGAAATCTGGGGATGCTAAAATACTCCAAACGGTGATCGAGGCTTAAGGCAGCGCTATGAACCTTTACTGAACACAGCACTGGTATCAGCTGGATGTTAAGAGTTGGACTAACTATGGCAGCCACGCATTCAGACGGCCTGGTATCAGTTAACAGCGTTCCTGACCCGACACCTTGCCAAGACACTGATTACTGTCGCATCCACACGAGTAAACACAGCACAACCACCCAGGACTAACAATACTCACCCATTTACTTCTGGTCTGCTTTATCAGAGTTCCTATTAGTGCAGTTGGACACACAACCCTATTTTCCCAAGACACAACACAACAGCATCCCCACCTTAAAACGATAAGCAACAGGACAAAGCTTTCCAAGGCCATTTTCACCTTTCTCACCCCCATGATTTGCCACATGCCACAGAGCCCATCACAGAGAGCATCAGGGATAGAACTAAGGATTCCCAGCTCTCAGCAACGGGACTGTGTCAATAACTCACTTTCAAGCTTAAGATTTAAACTCTTCAATTTAAAATACTGCAAGATTGCTGGTAAATGTTGAAGTGTGCTGAATGAGATGATCGCTTACAAGCCATGATTTCTACTCTAATACCCTGCAGCTTTCTTTTGCCTCCCTGTCCTGATCTTCTCACATAGCCTTCCTATTAAAATGTGTAAATAAGAATGCAGAACCAGCACAATCCATTAATTAAAGTCTGGCATACAAGCAACCACTACCTATTTGTCATGAAGGAGATGAACTGCTTAAACATGGCAAGTTATCAAAGATTAGTCAGTGCACAAAACAGAACTGCTTTTGCCCAGGAAAAGGATTAGCGTCTCCCCATCATCATCACCTTCCACCTCAGCGTGTGGAAAAGCAGTTTAGCAAGTCTTAATGTCTCTTTCCTAACATATTCCAACCCTAGATCAAGTTTTGTGGAGGAGCTTCTACTTAGCAAAACCTCCTGGTATTTGATAATTGGAGCAGGAAAAAATATAGCAAGAGCTTTGTATGATGAAAAGGGATATAGTCAGAGGCAGTAAACAAATCTGCGTTTGGTGTGTGGCAGATATCGGCATTAACCAGACTAATACCAAAGCACATCGAAGCTGGATACATAAGCAACAATCTCAAAAGCTGGGGATAAGTCTCTCCTAACAGAGATGGAAATTAAAGTTTGGGAGCTGCCAAATTTCCAACCTAACAACGAAGAAAGTTGTGTCAGTTTAGACTGCAGACCTGAGCTACTGAAGGCAGGCTCTAAATAACGGACTCCTAATGAGGCCGATGCTAACGATACAATTTCAGGTGAATGGTCTAAAGCAGAATCAGGAGTAGCAAAGGAGTTTCTTTCAAGTCTCAGGTTTTGCAGTTGATGAAGAAGAGACGGAGTATAAAAATGCCCTAAGGAACAATGGAAAGAGATAAATGCAGGGTTTGTAACTACATGGGTTTAAAGAAATGGAGTTCTAGTATGGAAAGAATCTCATTTAAATCATTTCCATGTACGGGCAATTGACTATCTAATAAATGTATATTGCGTATAAAGAAGACATATTGAGCTCACCTGTAGGATAAAGGATAATGAGTACAAAACCATATATTATTGCTTGATCATCACCTGCTATGGACCACCCAGCTGATAAAAGTATATTCCAAAGCCGTACAGTTGTTAATAACACCTTACTCGCAACAAAAAAAATAAATAAAACTTCTTGGAATTATACATTTTCCTACATGGTATGAAAATGATAGGCATTTCATAAAATAATAAACACCAATATAATGGTGTATATATTGTAGCATATACTCATATATGCTGGTCAATCACTAAGTCCTGAGGAAGGAACCAGTTAGAAAGCAATTTGCTCATTTTCACAGTCCAAAGAGTTGAAACATGAAATTTATTAGTGTAAAAAACCACAGATTATTAAACCTAAAGACTCTTAAAAATCATTTTTTAATCAATAGTATAGGAAAAGATACTTTTAATTGGTTGGTTGGTTTAGTTTTTTTTCTAATAGTGAATTTCACAGGGCATGTCTCCAGCTGGCAGCTGTGGCAAGCTTATGCTATGGATCTGTTTTGTACAATTACTTCCTAATTAAAGCACTAAAACTTTCAACACCCTTGTAAGAAAAGAAGTTCAGATCCAATATGAAAGAGACTGTAGCAGGCTGACTTCAGCTACATTCAGTACTCAAGGTATAAGAAAAATTGGTCTAGTTCCTGGAGTTCGTCTCTCATTACAGTAAGGCAAACAGCTTGGTTAAGCTTCCCCATCACTTATCTGCTGGAAAAGCAACTATCAGAAAGACCACGTTTCGTCACTACGAGAGCCTAAGAAAAGAACATTCTTGTGTGAGTGCTTTATTAACTGTATTCTAAAGATACTTAAAATAAAGCTCAAAGCTGAACAACTGTCACTCCCTGGTAGCGTAAAGGTGTAACACAAATTTAAAAAATAAAGTTCCTTCTCTTTCTACCAAATTTACCGTCAGCTGTATTTGTATTACTTTGCAGAATGTCTCAAACACAAAACAATTAAAAAGTATAAAGATCAGCTTGATATCTATTGGTGATCCATTAGATGTAACGAGAAGCAGCATATAAGAAAGTCTCGTATTCAAAACATCTTCAGAAGGTTTCTTCTTCGTCCCAAATCAATTGTTTCTCTGACTTTCACAGCAAAACCAGCATCAATGACAGCAAATATGTACATCAAACTGTAGCATCATTTGAAAGACTTATATTTCAAGATATTATTTACCATACTTTTGCCTTGTTGAATCAAAAACATCACACACAAGTTCCCACCAACATGCCCATGGAAAGATGGTCTCCACTGCCAGTCACCATCACAATTTACACAAAACTTAACCCTTTGGGCTCACACAAGTAGAGACACCACTCAGGATTTCACCTCTCAGCAGTATCACAACCGTCAATTGCACAATAAATGAAATTCAAAGCTGTGAACCAAATCCACCACCTCGCTAGAGTTACTCTAGCATCTCTTCTTCACCTCAGCATTACAGGTCAAAGGATTAGCATTAATTTTTTTTTTTAAGCCTTCAGGTGCTGCTTTTGCTTGGAGATACTGTTCTACCAAGATGCTTCAGGGAATCTGCTCATCATTCAGCACTGCAACACCTACCTGAGACAGCTAGAGAAGGTGTGGTGTTTGCCGATCACTCCCATTAGCTACTGCCAACTGCGGGATCAGAGCTGAGCCCTGTGGGAATAAGCCTTCCCTTTCCGAAGTTTGAGTTTTGCTGAGATTAATGTTCTGGAAAGGCACAAGACACACTAGCGTGCAAAATTTGAAACGCATTGACAAAGTCTTTTATGTTAACTGTCTACTGACCACGGCTTTTCTCTGTTGGATACTGCCAAAAAGCAGCGACTGTAGACTCATTTCTCAGCCTAGAAAAGCACAGGGGAAGAGGCCAACATTGCCTTTATACTTTCTCTCAATTTCAAGCTTGCAATCAATATAAGAGATGGAGTAATCTGCATCAAGATGAAATCTGTAAAATCCCACCAAGGGCTACTCTGCTGCCCAGGGTAACCACGCCAGCACCAACTCCAGCTTGTAAAACATCCTTAGTGCGGAAAGCAGCAATACAAAGAAAGAAGCCCAAAACTTGCCCATCGATTATTTTTCCCCCCTTAATGCACTCCTCAATTGTCAACTCGTGACAAAATTTAGAGCCTTTCTGCATTATTCTCACGGAACATTTGACCACCAGCAGAGCTGATTTCTGGCCAGTTGCCTCCTTGCTTTTCAGAAGGCTCTGGATGCATTGCTTTGAGCGCTGCAGAAAGTGTGATGGCTGAGAAATGGAATTACTTCCCTGAAAATTATTTTGCTTTACACTGTTAGTATCTGATAATACTCACTAACCTTTTCGGCTAAGATTCAATACCACTGAAACAATTAAGATCTACAGTGCTCTGAAAATCACAAACTATCTGCTGAATGAGCCTCAGGAGAACTTAGCAGGCAGCAGTCTCACTGACACAGGGTCATGAAACAGCTTTACAAAAACGCAACCGCAGAGCCATGCTACTACCAACTCCACTTTTTTTTGTTGTTATTGTATTATGGGTTTTAATATCCAAGAACTTAAAACAAGTACCTTTAAGAGTTTGACTATCTCTAGGGGTTTGCTTTAAGCAGCCCACCCTGGAATTTCTCCATTTCTTAGGTATGAAAAGCAAGAAACATGATTTTCCTGGGACAAACTGGTTCCCCCAGTGTGACAGAAACCAGATACAGTGTTTGGCATTTAGAAGAAACTGTGTAATGAAAGTACTGAAAGACAAACATGCAAAAATTTAAGCCCCCAAAAAATGCCAATCTATTTTTTACGAACTGCAGCCTATGACACCATACCTGAATAGGACTGAAGACATTAAATACTATCCTGTCCATTAATTATAAAATATGTCAGACTATATACTTCAAAGACAAATTATCAATTAAAAAAAAATGGAGGGAAATGAAGAACTTTCTAAAACAAATGTTGTTCCCTCTGTATTTTCCCAGATATTTTAAGTTAGCATTTTTCAGGACAGGAGCAGCCCAAACTCAAAACAGAGCTGAACAACAAACGACGGTGGTACAGCCTTCTACTGCCTGTGCTTCGAAGAACTGTTTCAGACACTCAAAGGAGGAAACTTTTCCTCATGTGGGTGAGCGAGGCTGATCTTTTGCAGTTCTCTTAACAGATGTCCTGGCCTTGATGTCCCCTTTCAAGTTTATTCTTTTCTAAATCAAGACACTGAGGTCTCTTGTGGGCATATGGTGTATGGACATTATAGATGCTATTTTTCTTTGCAAATGTGCTAGGATCTCCTGACCTCAGGTCATACTGGCGAGAAGTTACCATCTGCCTATTCCTGTTAGATGATCAAAAAGAAGCATTTCTGGCTCTTCTGCTACATCAAAACACCAAAGATAGTCAGAATATCATACTGCTTGCAGTTAGCACTCTTGCTGTATCTCATCTGACCTTGAAACTCTGTCCAAAGCAGTAAAAGCAGCAACCAAACTGGTGGTGGGGGAGCGGGTGTATTGCAGGACTGAAAGCACGGCTTGCAAAAATTCAGCAGTGGGTTTATCACCACAGGGTCAGGGTAGCCCTTCTATTCTCTAACCTTCCCTTAATTATCTTCAATTTCCTCAGTGCACAAACATTGTATGGGAAATTAAAAGAAATAACATTAACGTAACTCAAAACAGTACTTCAACACAGTAGTACATACACAGAATCTCTGTGTCTTTGCTGAACACTGCACAGCATTTCTTGGACCCTTCTAGAAACACAAGATTAGAGAAAGTCTGAAAACAAAGCACAGCTAAAACAAAATTCAATCAAAACTTTTCCACTAACTAGACTGTGTTCTCAGACACAGTAAATACTTCAAATTTTAGCTATACAAACATTACAGAAGCAGTCTTTGTTCACAGATAAAACTTCCTTGAGAGGACAAAACTGTTGAAGAAACTTTGTCAAAATCCCATTCTCCAGCCGAAGATAGCAGCCAGTAGTGTGTCTTCTCAAAGAACATTAGAATCAGAACAGCATTGTGCAAAAGTAAGGATTACTCCAAAAAGTTTCAGTGAAACAATGTATTTCTGCACCTCACTTCTGTAGAGATGATTTCAGTTTGCAATTTCTTTGGTAATTTTTTTTTTTTTTTTAAAGAAAAAAAAAAAGCAACATTTGGAACAGTCATTAAACCCATCTCTGAGTCCTACTGAGCTTTTCATCTGCCCCTCTTAATTTGCAGAAGACCAGCAAGTAACTGGGTTGCTGTACCCCTAACTTGGCCACTTTATCCTCGAGCATTTAAATCCATCACAGCACCAGATGAAGGCTTAACCGTCTCTGAGAAACCACTAACCAAAAGTGCTGTAAATGCACTAAGTGAATCAACAAGAAACTGTTTTATTCCAACCAGTTTTCACAACAGCACTATCCACAAACTTTCCAAAGGAAGTATTTTGGTTTGTTGTTGTTTGGTTGGGTTTTTCTCCAGGTAGCAGAGTCCCTTTTTTAAAGATAGTTGAAGAAAGCTTGCCACTGACCATAGCATCACCATCAGCTGTGGTTGGTCTATACCTACAAAACAGACAACTCGAAAAGGATAAAACACTTTCCCAGACTGTAAACCAGAACATACCTAAGGCAGAAATGAGAAACTTGTACAATGTTAAAAAGTTACTTCCTTGTATTTCACATTTAGTTGTACAATAACCTCTCCCCAGGTTTCAAGCAATCCAACCCAAGTATTTTCTTAATAATCACAGAAGATTTGCATTAAGGAGAAAGGGAGAGAAAACAAAAGACTTCCATAAAGTACAATATCTCTGTATCTGCACCGTGCCCTTGAATAAATCCATATTGCTTCTAGCTCAGCGAATCAAAATTAAACCAAAAGAAATACCAATAGAAGAAGCCTCTTACCATGTTCCACAAAGACATTACAGTGTGGGCCCCCATGCCTCGATGACTCCTTCTTCCCTGCTCCTTTGATAAAGTGCAGGGCAGGCAGACTTGGCCTCCTTTGGTCCCCAAGAACTTTTCCAGGCTGCTGCCCCATAAAGTAACTATGGGCAGCCTTTCCCAGGACGAGAAGTTTTTGAAGAAGTCTGTGATCCCTGATCTTCCAGGTTGGGAAGGAGCTTTGAAGGAGAATGTATTTCAGGCGAGTGCGTGGTTGCACTCACTTCAGGACAGTCACTTGAGGTGAAGGATTAAGACAAGCGCAGATCCCTCCAATGCTTTTGAAGATGGCAACAAGGCTCCTTAGGTGACTTTAGGCAAAAAAAACTAGTAAAAGTTCCAACTACTTTGTAATGACCAAGCGTTACCAAAGTTTCAGGTTGCCATATGTAGTGTGTCTTCCACCAGGTAAAGGAGAATTAGTTCATCTCACAAAGCAAGAAACCACAAGCAGGTTCACCCAGGACAGGAAACAGCCATTCCCACTCCAACCAGTGTCAAGGTTTCTTTTTTTTTTTTCCTCCTTTTCTTTTGCATAGCATTGAGTTAGCAAAGGCCAAAGAGCCACCTATTTGGCTTCAAGTATCGTTGACGTCCAGCAGGATCAAGTAGGCTGGAACCATGTCAGCTCACAAGGCGAAGTGGCGGCGGCTCTGGGCTCGGCTGGCCCCACACGCGCTGTGGGGCGAGGGAGCGGGACAGGGGGCTCCTTCGGTCTGGCCTCACAACACCTCGCCTTCTCCCATCGCAAGCCTAGGGCCGCCCGCACCGCTGCTACCTCTCCCTGGCAGAGGCGAAGCGGGCCAGCAGGCCGTGAGGGGCCATGGTGGCGTCGAAGCAAGGCTGGGGCCGCTGGGCCGGGGCAGGTGGCCGACCTGCCGCCCGCCTCAGATGGAGCCGGGTGCTGGGGTGCGAGGCCGGGAACGCGCTCCGGGAGGCCGGTTCCTGCACAGCAGCCAGAAGAGGTCAAATGGGGGTGACCGGGCCGGCTGCATCCCCGCGGGAGGGACCGGCGGCGGGGGAGGCCCGGGTGGGCAGCGGCAGCGGGGCCGAGGCCGGCCCGGCCGCGGCGGGAGGCGCGGAGGGGGCCGGGCGGGGGGTGGCGGGGCCGGGCGGCCGCACGCCCGGGAGGGGCCCCACCAGGCCTGGCGGGAGGAGGGGGACGAAGAGCCGCAGGGCAGCGTGGGGGGAACCCCGGGGGCTGCCACCGCGGGGGGGACCCGCGGTACGAAGCAAGACTGGCGGGGGGCGGCTGCAGGCGGCGAGGGAGATCCCGGAACCCCCGGCGCGGCGCAGCCCCGTCCCCAGCCGGCGGGGCGGGCGGTCACATCCCCTTCCGGCCCCGCCTCCTCCACCGCCCCCGCCTCCCGCCCGGCCCGGCCGTTGCCCCATCCCGCTGCCGGCCCCGGGCGGGCCCCGCGCCCGCCGCCATGACGGGAAACCGGCCGGGCGGGGAAGGGGAGGCCCGGGAAGGGGAGGCCCGGGGGAAACGGGGCGTGAGGGGAGCTGGGGCGACGGGGAGGTTCCGAGGGGGAAGCCCCTGAGGACATGGGGGGGAACCTCTGAGGGGTATGAGGGACCGAGCAGGGGTTGGGGAGGACTGTGAGGAAAATGGGGAGTGAAGGGAGCCATGAGGAGGCATCGAGGGGCGAGCCGTGAGGGGAACGAGGGGGAGGATGAGGGAACAGGGGGCTGGGGGACACGCTGGTGCCTCCAGGGTGAAACCATGAGGGAAATGGGGGTGCCGCGAAGGGGCCCTGAAGGGACAATGAGGTGGATGGAGAGGGCACAAAGGGAAAGAGGAGGGAAATGAAGGGCAGCCATGAGGGGAGTGGGATGAAGGAGAAAATGGCAGAAATGACAGGTGGAAGAGGGATTTGCTAGTATAACATCACTATCAAATGCTAGCCAAAGACCCAGAAAGCTCATGTGGAATCCCTTACCCTTTGCAAGGGCTATCCAAGCTATTTTCCCCTGGATTTGACAGTGAGAGCTCGCTGGCCCTCGAGGCAGCTCAGGACCCCCTCCTGTGCACAGGCGTCCAGGGCCATGGCCAGTTCTGGACCATGCATTTCCTGCAGAGATGGACAGGGAAGAAGAGATCCTTGGTGGGTCCCCTGCATGGACAACCATCGTGGGTTTTCCACAAACAGGGATGGGTCACGCTGCTTGCACAAAGGACTTCCCTTCCTCACTAATGCTGTCAGAGCATATGCAGAACTTGATATCAAAACCAGCCATAGAGGCTAATGAATGTGACAATAAATATTTTATTGATCTACTTTTGTGCACCATTTGTACAAAGATGAAGTTAAACCCTCAAACTCTTCAGCCCTCACTGTGGTGCCCTTAGACACACAGCACGAGCGGTCCCTGAGCTAAAGAGCACAGACGGTGACACTAAAGATATTTAGTTTCTCATACGTTCTCCAGTTCACCTTGGGAACAGAAGAGGGTTGAGGCAGCAGCTTGAGGTCAGGGTGTTTTGGTCAAAGGTCTGCGGTTGCTCCCACTCAACAACGGGAGAACATACAATGCATACAATTGCCTCCTGCTCAGGGGAACCATCTGGCCACAGAGCGGCTTGTTTATACCCACTCCTCCCTTGTGGCAAATCCAAACATACTCTGTCTCCTACGCCATATTCAAGGTCCCTGGCAGGCGTGTATTTTTTATCTTCCAACAACAGCATCTGAAATATAGCAGCTCATACGGCCCTACAGGATCCTCCACCTCTGCTCTCGGAGGCTGCTCCTACATCACTAATTCTTAGCCGGGAGACTGGTCCCAAACCAATTTCTATTGCATTTCTCCATCAATGACTCGAATTGCAGGTACTGAAGCTGTTTGTGCCATACACACGCAGGAGAGAGAAATTCTGGTACATTATGCTGAGACAAATCCAGGGTCACATCTCTGGAACTCAGCAGAATTTCTCCAGGTTTATCTCAGTAATGGAGATCAAGCTTCTCGCTGCAGTGATCTAACCCCCCGCTCAGCTCCCACGGACTGAAGAAAACTGAGGAAACAAAGCCGGCTGCCAACACAGGCTGAGCAGCCCGAGAGAAAATTTGTTATAAAAAAACCGATACCAACCATCCTTTACTGAAAAAGTTATTCCCTTCTGGATCTGACTGGAGCATCCTGGATAACCTCTCCGACCACGGCAGGGCTGAAGCAGAGTGAACTCCAGAAGACTCATATTCTGTGCTATTCAGAAGACCTTGACCAAAATACACAAGGGTAATTGCAAATAAACAGGACTTGTGTTCTGGACTACACAGACTGTATATATGCTTCTCCCTGCCTCACCTGAGATCTATGTAGATGAATGTACTTTTTATTTAACAGACTGGGTGAATTTATCATTCAGGTCAACAGTCAGGTATTCTTTCTGATGCTCTGCAATCATAAGCAGCAAAGTGAGGCAGGTTCTTTGCCAGCAGTCCCCAACCTCTTTCCACTCAGGAGTTGCTCCAAAAGCATTTCCCGTTTCCCAAAGCAGTGCTGTAGTTAATCTGGGGCTATGCACAGGCAGATGGGCCAGCTGGTCACTCCCAAATATCATAGCAAGGTATCTGCTCTCCTTTCCTACCTGAAGGGTATTATATTTTCTGTCCCCCACCCTGCTGCCAGATTTTGTCAACATGATTGTCTCATGTTAACAAACTTGAAGTTGCCCAGTGGGTTCAGAAATTATTAGGGAAGACAGAAAGATTGTGTGAATGCAGAATAAATTAAAAAAAAAAAAAAAAATCTACAGACTGTTTCTTTCAATCGAGCCATGCATGTGGCCTGTGTACATCCCATAAATTTCATAAAATAAGTTTCAATACTTTTTCTGTTTACCTTCAGTTAAGAGTAGGTTGTTACACCCAACAGCTGCAGTGATGTTTCCTCCATCTCCTCCATAACAATATCTTAAAGCTTCAACCTCTTTACCAAATAAGAAACCTTAGCATATTAATTAGCAGGAACATGAGACAAGCGTTTCAAGACCGCCTATAATCTCAGTGGGGTTTCAGTATCTTCTAGGGTCTGCTCAAAGCTTCATATTTATACCATTCACCTCAACTGAACAGGAAAACTGCACATGGATGATACAGAAGTAGTGTAATAAGCAGCAGTAATTGGATTAATAACCCATTAGCACAAACTTAAAATCCCAATGGCTAATACGGGGAGTAAAGGGAGGGGCTGCCGTTCTTCATATTAGTACATGAATCAAACACTGCCACCAAGAAACAGGAAAGTTATTTCTACAGACAAGTGATTTTGTGTTCTCGTTTCTGCAGGCAGCACTCGCCAGCAAGGGAACTATTTACCAGCTCCACTTTCAAGCACGTCTGTGCCATGTATTCTCCCTGGAGTAAGAGCACAGGCAGGAGCTACAGCTGGTTTATAAACAGGCTGCACGCCATCAAGACACTGGTGACCAAAGAAATCAGATTAGTTTAAGCTGTTTTAATGCTTGCACGGGCATTTTAGTTCCCCATATAAAAATGAACACTTATTAGGTTTTTCCCACCTGGCTGCGGACTCTGGTTTTGTTCTTAAACCAGAGAAGCCACAATTTCTTCCTGTTCACACTTCCTGCTTAGAAGTTGACAGGGAAAATCCCACAGACTACATCAAGAATTCAAGAGAGCAAAACCCCACGGACTATTTCAAGAATTCAAGAGGACACTGCTTTTGCTGGTGTCCTCCTTTACATCTTGAGCACTTCCCGATCCAAAAGCATTTTGTCTATAGCCTGCCCATGCTCCCATCCAGACCTATCTGTGGAAAAAGGGGGCCTGGCTCCCCCACCTACCCAAGATGCCAGAGCCCCCTCCAGACTCGGTGTGTCTCCTCACCCATCTCTGCTGAGCACTGGGGAAAAGTCATTTGCCATATTGTGGGTCATGGCTGAAGAGTGATACTTGAAACCTCTCCATATGGGACCCGTGAGCACATCCAGTTCCTTCCGAGATGGATGAGCACTGGTGGCCCTTGACATTTGTCAAGAGAGCGAAAGTCACAGAGATTCAGCCAAATCAACAGCAAGTGGCAGCTGGCCCGGTACCTTTCTTAGACACCTTTGAAACTGCTCAGGAAGTTTCTGCCTCCCCACACAAGGTTGTCACTCTCATCTCTCGCTGCCTCCTGGCTTGCAAAGCCCTGCTTGATGGGGCTGCAGGAACCGCCAGCAATGTCCTCACCAAGGCCTTGTTACAGAATTGAGGTCTGGGCTTAGCAAAGCCCTGGCTGAATTTGCAAAGAATGGCAATGACCCCTCGTGGCCAGGGAGGAAAATACCGGGACCTTCAGTTGCCCCCACACATCAGAAAAAAATCCATAACCAAACCTTACCAGCTGGTGCTCTTGTTCTCAGGCTTAGAAACAAAAGTGCCAGTTATTCAGGAGCACAGGAACTGGATGAGTCACACGCTCTCCCCCATTCAGTACATCCCCAAGGCCAAAATATCAGGAATGCTGTAGCAAGCAGGAGGAATCGGAAAGCTTAGAGATGAAGCAGTCCAGATCATGAGCTCATTGTTTTTCAGGTTGTATACTCATTTCTTGAGCATAAGCAACCAAAAAAGGTTCGCAGTGGGAACAGAGAGCTAGCATAAGAAGCCTGGAAATAGACTACAGTTTTAAAGACTGCTATGTAGACCATAAAAAAAAAACCAAGAAAAAATGAGAGGAAAAAGAAAAAAAAAAATATATATAACAACTCAGTGGTGCAGCCCACACAGCCTGCTGCACAGACACCAGCACCCTCTTCCTAAGATCTGTGTTATAAGAACCTGGCACTGTCTCACCTTGCAGGTCTGACAGCTCATGCTTTGTACGCACCAGCATGGCCCAGCTCTAAATTAACCACCTCCAGAGCACACTTACTCAGCACATTTCCACCACATTACCAACGGCGCTTTCAAGAGCCTCATAACCCCCCCAACCCCTTTCTGACCTGTTAGATGCCTGCAGAGAGGTTGGCTGAGGACAAAGAAGCATTTTGCATTCACATACCAGTTCAGCAGAACCATTTCCAGATACCCAATCTCTCTAGGTGGGCGTGAAGTACAGTCTCTTCACCCCTTTGCCCTTTGACTGGCACAGAGTTGTTTAAGTGAGAGATTCAGAGATCTACTGGATTAAATGCAGACCTCTCCATCACCCTTCAAAAATGCTTTAAAAAAGAGGGACATCAGGTACTTTATCTTATTGCTTGTATAACCAAAATCTGCTTATACCTAGAAGCTTCACAGCAGAAATCCCTGAATCTCCCCATATGGTAATAAGATAAACAGCTGCTAAACTACAGCAATTGAGTAGGGGAAAAAAAAAAAAAAGTACTTTTCTAATTAAAAGATGGAGAGGTTGCTAAAGCTTTTAGCCTTTTTGCACTGTTCCGGTCCATGTAGATGGGGATAATGCTGCTGCTAGTCTCACACACAGTGTCATGGCTTGGGCTGGGCTGGCCACTAACCAAATGACAGAGAGCATCACCATCAAGCTTCAGTTTTCAAGTTTCCCAAGTCATCTTGAGGATGTGATTGTTGCAACACTTACTAAGGAATCCTCATAAAACTCAAAAATAACAGTTCCCGGGTCTTGTGTGGAGCATTCCATCAATATCCCCAAGAAGTTAAGTACTATTTTACAGAGGCAGCATGGGCAGAAGTTGGAGTTGCGCAGCAGCAGAATGGATTAGCCATGTCCTTGCTTGTCCTTAGTCACTGAGCTCCATAATGCTCTAGTATTTACGTAGCAGCACTGGTGGCAGACATCCAGCCTTTGCTATTTGGCAGGGCAATGATGCAGAGCTGCTGGGGAAGGTAAATACCACAAACACGATCCGAAGCTGCCACCTAGTGCTTACTCTGGATCACAAGCAGAGCAGTCTCAATTAGATGAGAAGTAACACAGGGTATTTCTAGTTCCCAGGAAAAGATTGAGCAAAGAATTTTTCCTTTTGCCTGGGGCAAGCATGAGAATTTGCAATGTTAGAATTAGATTCAGGGACAATTAGGGCAGACATTTGGCTTTTTCATCCTTTTTAAGAATTACAGTACTGTAGTGCAAGCAGCTCTAATACAATACAAATACAATATATATACACAATACTTATATATCATACAAACAGCTCTAATGTAGCACCAGAGATCTGAGAGGATGTTCTAAGGAAAGCATCACATCCATTCCATACAGAGAAGGCAAGTGACTGACTGCCAACGTCTGGCTCGGCATGCCCACCTCTAACCACTGGCCTGAGGATCTTCACCAGTATCGTACTGGTCTCCCTCTCATCCCCCAGACACAGCTGCTGCACGACTCACCTCTCCATGGGATCCTGCGGGGAAGCAATCATGAGAACGACACAGTGAACAATGCTAGGCAATCTACTTACAGAGGAACTCTGTACAGAAGATACGCTGAAGAGGAAGGTCAAGTCCTGCTTGAATGGGATGAGGAGCAACAGATGAAGAGGAGATAACAGGACATTGCAACCGTTCTGAGTGTCCTGGCACAAGGAAACTTGAGCCAACCTTAAGTCTCAAGCTAGACCCAATTCATTCTGGAGAAAGACAAGCTAACACACACACTCCTGAATGACTGATCCGTTTCAAAAAATTTATTGAAATGTAAAATATTTAATAGAAAACAAGAATGGAGCCTCCTCAGAGAAGCTCACCGCATAAAAAGGAACCAGCAGGATGTACACAGACTGGGCAGGCACTGCTCGCCCATGGCTCCTGGCTCATGTGGACACCCACATCATGCCACATCCAATCTCATACCCTTGAGACATGCAAGCCATGAACAGCCAGACCCAAAACGTGGTTAGCAAGGGTGTGGATACTCCTGGCCTCCAAAGACTTGTACCTGTGATCTGCAGTCTTAAAGAGAAAACCAAGAGCTCTCAGTCAGGACAGACTGGCAGATCTGTATCACAGTAAAGGAAAATCAAAACCATTTAGAAAAACTTTAGGGAGAGAGAGCCATCACAAAACACATCCCATCCTGTCCCCTATCATTCTGCACAAACTTCAGGGGCACTAGACACAGCAACAAGTGCTACGAGGCATGTCCCAGTTCCACCTGCATCTTCGTAAAGGTCGGATATCAATTTTTCAGGCTGCTGCACTAAAAGGCTATTGTACTCAAGTACTATTTAGTACTATTGTTCTAAAAGGGCTCAGGAGGTATCCTAGGAGTTAAAATGAGGAATTTTGGTGGTTTCTGAAGTGTGGAATGAATGTTTGGGATGAGAACACTGGGGGAAAAAAAAAAATATTGAGAATCAAAAGCTGCCATGCTGGGACTCGAAATGACTGCTGCTGGCCACGTGTGCTATCCCTCCAGATCCAGCAATCTCTGTCGGGTTTCCAGAACGATCTCCTCCATCACCTCTGGTTTGAGAATGTCCTTGATCTGGAGTGAAAAGAGGAGTAACATTGGCACCAAAAAGCAACTACTACTAATGCATGCCCTGTGGGGACAAGGTTCCCTGACACACAACAACAAGCAGCAAGTGAGTTTAGCGGGTTGAGATCAAACAAGACTATCATGGCAGAGGGTCCAAGGCAAAGCAAACTTTGCCAGAGTTAGGAATTCTTATAAAGACCATAAGAAATCAAAGGAGATGCTTTGGCAACTCCTAACCTCTCCTGAAGGACATACACTAGTATTTGGGAAGGAGAGAGATGACTTAAACAGAAGTATAGTTTAAAAGAACATCCCATCTAGCTGACCGGGCTGTGAATGAAAAAAGACAATTCAGATCTTATCTGTTTAAGAGAAAAGAATTGCCAGTGATTGTGCTGATGGAAATTACAGAGAAAAGCTATACAGCAAGAGGTTAAATTGAGGGAGCCTTCCAGTAATGCAGGATGTGGATATAAACAGAAAACTGGTTTCTGTAGAATACATGACACTTGCTTTTCATTTGTTCTTAAAGTGCACCATAGCCTCACACAATCCCAAATTTGACTCTGCTTTCACAGGGATCACAGAAGGTCCATAATCCCAGCAAGGGATACACAACATCTGTCAAAAAACAGACCTATTTCTCTAAAGGCATAGTTGGACTTTGCCAGACGCAGAACCCTTCAAACCATCCCTGAAGATGTGCAGGGCAATTTATGTTATGCAGAAGGGGAGAAGTTCATATTGTCACTTACTACGGGATGCTCTGGAAAGCCGAAAGGAAATGCCACCACCAAACTCACTGACTTCAGCAGAAACCGATGCCACCTTTCCATTCCCTCCCCACAGTGTGGAACAAAGTAAACACTGGTGTCTGTACCTGATGAGGAAGGGATGCTTCATAGCAATACAGGATGCTGGTGTCAAAGAGCATCAACTGCTGAGTAACCAGAGCTACAATGCAGTTTCGGAGCCGTGAGATCACCTCCCGGTCAGACAAGGGAACCGGCTGAGGAAGGACAGAGGAAAAGAGATGAATATATGGGGAAATAATGCAAGCCTACTGTAAAAAAGCTCTGCCGTGAACCTAATTCCAAATCTTGAAAGTCTCAGGTTATTCACGTGTCTCTCACTGTTAGACCAACAAAACATTGCTGGTAGAAGGTTCATCTTCCCTGATCCCTCACCTCCAAGTTGGTGGTGAAGCCCCCTGCCTCTTCATCTTTCTGCTCTGGAGTTGGGTAGATCCAGATGAAACCATTGTTGCCGAGGATCACAGACGCACCACAGGGCAAGTCGTGGAAGTGAGTCTTCTGGCGTTTCACAAGGGAGGGCGAGACCTGAACGAGCACACCCTGGCCAAGCTGAAGAGGAGACGACAAGACTTAAGACTATGAGCCACCATAGAGAACATCAAGTCACCGACACGCACGCCACTCCTGGCCTAGGAACCAGTCAATTTTAACACCTTTTCCTGCGAAACAGTGAATATAAAACCTGCCTGCCTCTGGGAGCGCTGGGAGGCTTAGCTAATGCCTGTGCAGTCCTTTGAAGATTAAGAATACTCTAAGTGCTTAGCACAAATGTTAACAATATCTTGATCGTAACTACACATCAACCATCCCTGCAGAAAAATGAAGAGCAAGAGACCCAATTTAGCAGAACACTTTCCCTCTTAATCCAGTCGCTGTCCTTCAGCCTTTGTGCAATAAGCACACTTCACTTTCATCTTTTAAGTGCTAATACCCTTAGTCTGGTAATCCCAAACTGCAGCCTACGCTCCAATGGCCCCTTGGCTTATTTCAATGCCCAAAACCAGAGATAAATGCCAACTGCATAAAGCCCAAAATAGAGCCTCAGAGAGAGAAACCAGCCACAGGGGCAATGGCCTGCAGAAGAGGAGCGATGAAGTTTGAGTCAGAAGGTTTTTCTCCACAGGGTTTAATTCCCAGGCGGCTAGTGGGGGAAACGGGATTCGCAGGCTGTAATTGTGGACAGAAGAAGAGGAGAGAAGAAGCTCAAAGGGCAATTCAAGGGCACTTCCTCTGCTTTGGGGAAACCCTGCTCAGTGCTCCCAGGCAGGAGCTAGGATTCTTCCTAACCTGCAGGAATGGGTTATAACATAAAAATCCCCCCAAAAGGCCTTATACAAGTCAACTGGAATAGAATTAGGCCAAGACCGAGTATTTCTGAACAACTTACCTTCCCATATTTCAGACTCCGGGTGTGCAGTGACACAGCCCCATCAGAAAACACAGACTGCACCTCTGCCTGTCAGTGCCACTTAAGGAAACAAGATCCCTAATGCCGCCCAGTGCCACCAGACGAGGCTGGCCGAGGTCCAGCTGCTCTCCCCCAAGCCCTTGGCTCCGTTGTCTGAGTGCCAGCAGTGGAAGGATACACTAATGAGGTCCCCTTCCTGCAGATAGTCCCTCATCGCAAGCTCATCTTCTGCTGATCTCCTTCTCTGAAATGGGCAATGCAAGAAAAGTTATGTATAGCTCAGAATGAGGAAACACCAGTTAATACCTACATTGCAAGGGGGTGGTTTAGGATGCCATGGAAAATGTCCTCTGTCACCAAAGGACAATCAGGCAGACTAGCACACCTTTAGAATACTGAAGCGTTTATGTCCAAATAACACTGAGAGTTAAAGATATCAGAGAGCACTACAGACCCACCCACAAAACCCAACACAGCCCTTGTGCCAGCTGTGGGAAGGGCTCCAGAGCTTCCCAGCTTCTGCTGTGGAAGCGGAAGATGACAGGGCTCTGGCACTGCTCTGCATGAGCCACACTCACCAGTTCCCCACCAGGTAAATTCATAGAGGACAGCAACAAGACTGAATCTAGCCTGGAGTTGGTTTCCACTTTCCATCGCTTCTGCTGCACCTGGAGAAGAAAAAAAAACCAAGTGCCTGTTGATATAGGCTCAAAAAATGATCAGAAGCTCTTCAGCGGGGCGGGAGGTCCTGCAGCCAGCCAAGCCTGCCGGAGGAGGCAGCTCTGCTGACTGCTTCCAGCCTAGAATCACAGAATTGTTCTGGCTGGAAGAGACCTTTAAGATGATCAATTCCAACCACTAACCCAGCATTGTCACGTTACCACTAAACCATGTACCTCAGTCCTGCATCTTTTAAATACCTCCAGGCATGGCAACTCAACCACTTCCCTGGGCAGCCTGTTTCAAGGCTTGATAACCCTTTCAGTGGAGAATTTTTTCCTAATATCCAATCTAAACCTCTCCTGGCACGACTTGAGGCCATTTCCTCTTGTCCCATCGCCTGTTCCTTGGGAGAAGAGGCTGACACCCCCTCACTACAACCTCCTTTCAGGGAGTTGTAGGGAGCACGATCCAGTTTAACCCCTCCGCGCTGGCAGTGCCACTGTGCCGGGACACCAATGTGTTAGGAAGGCCAGAAGCGCTCCAGATTGGACCGGGACACACGGGCCCAGTGGCCAGACAGCAAGCCACCCTCTTCCTCCTCCTCCATGCACCTTACCTCCGTGACCCTCCCGACCACGATATCGCCGACTTCGCCGTTGTACCTGGCAGCAGGACAAGAGAGTGCAGCCCGTCAAACACCTCATCCTCCACAGAGCATGGCCCAGCCCTCGCCTGGCACAGATGGACGCATTCGCCCTTCCCGTGCAGCCAAGGCGGCCCAGGCTCACCTGGTCTTCAGTGCTTTGACACACACCAGCTTGTTCACCCTCTCCACGGCGCCGGCCACCGAGGCGATGAGCTTCTCCTCCTCCACGTAGGTGCCGTGGCCCCTGCGCAGAGAGTGGTCACCTGAGGAGAACGCGAGGCCGGCCCGGCCGACCCGCCCCACCGCCTCCCTTCCGCTGCTGCCCCTACCTCATGTAGCCCGTGTCCGTGGTGATCGTGTCCCCCGGCGCCACCAGGTGCTTCTCGCCACCCCGGGGCGCGCTCGGCACCACTGTTTTACGAGCCACCGGCAGCCGCATGGTGATGGCCGCCATCTTGAATGCGGGCGGCGCGGCGCCAGAGGGCCCCTCCGCAGGCGTCTTCCGCCCGCCATCTTGGCTGCTGGCGAGAAGGCGCCTGAAGCGCATGCGCCGCCATTTTGAGTGAGGGTGGCGGTGATGGGAAGGGGGGTGAGGCTGCTGGGCGGCCATTTTGGTTCCTGGCAGATAAGGGAGTCGTGGGCTTCACTGTGTTGGGATCCAAAGGGAGAGAGCGGCCATGTTTAGTGCGGGCAAAGTGCCTCTGTACCGTGGAGGCGTATGGCAGGACAGCGCTCAGACCGGGCTTAAACATCTCGGAGGGACGAGGAATTTACCCCTTCCCCTGGCAAAGCTGTTGCAAATAATGCGTTTGTGTGGAATTTTTATTCATTTAATTCAAACAGAAGTTAGGCTCTCAGAGCTGCTGAGAAAATACAGCAGAGAGTCCCTCATCGCAAACTTGTCTTCTGCTGACCTTCTCCGAAATGCACGATGCAAGGAAAGTTACATGTAGCTCAAAATGAGGAAACACCAGTTAATACCTATGTTGTGGGGGGGGCCTTAGGATGTCATGCAAAACGCAATCTGGTTGCCAAAGGACAGTCAGGCAGACTAGCCTGGAAAAAGACGCCGGCGATGACCTTCAGTGAACGCTTTGCTTCCTCGGGACCAAAATCAAACGTTACTCTTTCAAGCAAGACCTATAGCCCATCACAGCTGAAAGATGACCATTAATCCATGGAAGATATCAAAGGATATCAGCAGCTGTCACTTCAAACAGAGACTTGGCTTAAACATCTCCGAGGGACGAGGAATTCACCCCTTACTCCTTTACGCGGAGGCAGGGAGGTACCAGACCAAGTAATACCGCCCGCTCCTGCCCTCACCCCTTCTCCAGACCTGCAAAAGGGCTTGTTTTTTCCCAAAGCTGATCTTTCATCTTCCCAGCTGCACCATTTTGGTCCAACAGACGATGCTACATCTCTTTATTCACCTTGTGCTACTCTAAACATTCACTCCTCCCAGCTGCTACATCCTTCCCCTGGCACACAGCAAAATAAAGACCTCCAAACTATCCATCTTCTAAATGATAAATGTTCCAAGTAATTTTTATTTAGAATACAAGAGAGAGGTACAAATGTATTTACACTGTGTACATATACAATCAAATAATATATAATATCAAAGTTTTGTAAATAATGTTTACATAAATATTTACAAAGTTAAAGTGACAGTTGTTTTTGTTTTTTTTTTTCTGGAAGTAAAACACAGTTTGTGAGAACTTTATACATCTTAGACTTATAATTAATATTAGAATACCTTCTTTTAAGCTTTATGATACACAGCCCTCCTCTCGCATGTGGCAGGACTCCAGAGGGCGCTTAGAGTTGTCCTTGGGGACAGAGCTGGCCCAGGGACGGGGTTTCTCTGTCCCCAGAGGCCAGGAGAAGTAACAGCCCAAGTGTTCTGTTCCTCACGGCTGCGGGGAGCGATGGGGAGCGATGGGTCCCCCACAAAACCGGCCCGTGGATGGGCATTACCAGCTGGTGTGTCATGCTGGGGGCATCACCGTGGCTTGTGGCCTGTCCCCTCTGCCCGTGGCATTGCTCGGGAGGTATTGGGCAAACCCCACCACGCGGCTCGGGCTGGAGGAGGGCAGACGAGGGGATTTGGGGGGAAAAATGCAATCATTTTCTAAATCAGGGCTCCCGAGGAGGGAAATGTGTCCCTTGGAATGAGCCACCAGGGCCAAAGCTGCCCCTGGTGTAAAGAGGCATGAATGGGGTGGCCGTGACAGGGCTGTGCCAGCCTCTCAACGAGGCACGTGTCTCAGCTGGACACTCGCTGGAGCAGAGGAGGAGGGAGAAGAGCAATATTTCTTTCCATCAAATTAACTGTAAAACCCAGGCGTGACTCACCCAGGCCCAGCTTTTTGGCTGCCCCAGCCCTCCCCTTGTGTGGTGGCAAAACCCTGTCGGATGTCCCACTGTGTTCCCTCGCCCCTAACCCCCTGACAACCCTGAGGACCAGCAGCCCCCACTACACCACACCTCGCAGGGAGCATCCCACACGGTGCGGCTTGCAGAGCTGGGGGGAGAAGCGGGCGTCCACCCCTCGGTCTCCACACAGCCTGACAAACCCCACGCAAACGGCAATGCCCCAAAAATAAACCAGCAACCCCACACACTTCAACACACAAAGCAGCCCCTACCTCTGCCCCCCAGCTCTGCCAAGGACCAGCACCACCACCCCCAGTTCATTGCATGTCTCAACGCCAGTCTTTGCGGTCTGAAAACCCATTGCAGGGCTTCACAGCACCATGGTGGGGATGTGATGGGCCAGGGAGGCGGGGTGGGGCACGGGCAGGGCCGGCGAGTGAGCCTGCAGGGAGGCGTTGGGGGGCCGATGGCGAGCGCTTTTCTGGTGCGCCCGCAGCCCGGCGAGCTGGGAGTAGGCACTTTGGCAAACCTGGCACTTGTAGGGACGCTCGCCAGTGTGCAAGCGGACGTGGTTGCGGAGGGTGGAGGACTGGCTGAAGCGGCGGTTGCAGAAGCGGCACACGAAGGGCTTGTCCAGGGTGTGGATGCGCATGTGGGAGCGCAGGTTGCTGCGGGAGTTGAAGCCGCGGTGGCAGATGACGCAGCGCATGCGCCCCGTCGTGCTGGCCCCTGTCTCCACCGCGTGGAAGTCCTCTGGGGACAACAGGGGACAGTCAGGCACCGCCCTCCGGCACAGCACCGCATCCCCAAGCCACCAAGGTGCTGACTGCCCTAAATGCCCACCCCATGCCCCCTCACTGGCTGCTCTGCCTGCTGAGGATGCCCATCCCAGGCAGAGTGGGGTCGCAGGCTGGGACTTCAGGATTTGGGATGTGGCCAGAGCTGGGAACAGGCTCACTCAAATTTAGGAGGAGGAGCACTCGAGGTGACCTGTCTCCCCTACAGACAGGCACAAAAAGTGCTTTTCCCCTCTCTGGGCTGCAAGCAGAGCTGGAAGGAGAGCGCAGGAACCGGCAGCCACGCTGCCCTGGCCTCCAGCCCGAGCTCCTCACAGCCCCAGGCTGTCCCTGCACAGGTCCCAGTGTCTCCCCCTGCTCCACTGGCCTGTGACCCAGCTCGCTCAGAGGAGCGCAGATGGGGTCTGGCTTCGAGTACAGCATCGCCAAAAGTGCCCAAGAGCTCTGCTGCCTGCCATGGTTGCGTTTCCCCCCAAAAAATCCCCTCGTCTGCCCTCCTCCACAATGGAGCACCTCGGGGAACCACCAAGACAAGCAGGGAGTGAAAGACCAGGGAGAAACAAACCTCCTGTGATGGTGATTTGGGGTAAGATCTGTTAAATGTGGAGTGGGGACATAGGCAGCTGCATCCACTCGGCATTTTGCAGTGCATTGGGGCTGCCTTCCTCCTGCTCACATGCCTGCCCTCCTCCTCCCTGCCCACCTGCATCGGGCAGCAGCTGCTGGCCACCACACCACCAATAGCCGTGGGCAAACCGTCATGGAGGCGACTTCCCAAGTTACTGGGGACCTGCTCAAGCTGTATAGATCTGTCTCATAGTCCCTGGGTTTGTCCCCAGAGAGTTGGGGGATCTGACATATCCCCTGGGGTGTCCCTGTCCCGTGCCCACCCCATGGCCTCAGAGCTGAACAGGTGAACGGAGAACAGGCAGGGATGCTGCACCCGTGGCTGTTTCCAATGTTACCTACCATGTTTGTTCTTCTTCTGCTCCTCTTCCAGCCCCGGCACACCTGGGATGCCCAGGAAGGTGTTGTGGGAGTTCCCGTACCAGACCAGCAGCTCTTGGTCCGGAGGAATCATCTAGAGAGAGAGAGATACAGACGGGGGTGTTGGAGGGGACAGTGAACGGCTCCTTGTGCATCCTCAGCTGGTTGCTTCAGACCTGCCCTGGCCATACCGCATCTCCTGCCGACCCCTACTGATACCTGGGACCTGCCAGCGGTCCCCCAGCATGCCCTGGGCAGGCACGGCACGGCACAGGCTGCAGCGCTGGAGGCAATGGCACGGTGCAGCACCATCCACCACCAACAAGAACCTGCACTGGGGTCTCCCCAGGCTGGGCCACAAACAAGGTGACAGGCAAATAAGCAGCTACAGAGCACACAGATGGAGCTGCGGTGTCTGAACCCAGAGTTCCTCAGCTCGGGGAGACAAGGACACGGTGGCACCCAGAGACACAGAGAAATAAGCCATTCATGACCCATGAACTGCAGTGAGGCACAAGTGACAGAGACCAAAGCAGGGAGCAGTGACACAGAGCTGCAGCTCAGTGCTCCTGCAGAGCGTTTCGGCTCTGGACAGAGCCGTCAGCACCCTGCTGCTGTAGGGCACAGGCAGCAACTCCCACCCAACCCCGCCGGGGCTTCTTTTAGCAGGTGGAAATGCAGATGTGCCAGCGAAGGGCTCATCAGCCCAAGGATCGGGGGGGAGAGCTCGGGGGCTGGGTATAGAAGAGCTTGGCTCAGGTGCAAGATGCTGCCTACATCCCACACCAAAGCCATGGCACCTGCAACAGCCCAAGGAGATCTATAGGTGCAGGGAAGGGCTTTTACACCAACCAAACTCCTGTTTCCCAAACCGATGGCACTTCTCCTGTCCCTGTTGTTCCCATTATGCTCCTGCTCTGCCAGGGCGGACGGAGCCAGCAGTGAGGAAACGCCGTTCAAGCCTCCCTGTGTGAAGCAGTCATGGCTGGGAAGGCAGATGCTCTCACACCACTTCAGGCAACACTAATGTCATCATCACTTTATAAAAAAAATATGCATATTTTCCCTTTGCAGGTCCCTAATGTTAAAAACCTAATTTAGAAATGCGGAAGTCCCTCATTTCAGAGGGTGGCTTTCAATACATGGAGTAGTCCAAGAAAAGCATCACCCACATGAAAAAGATCATGTTAGATCACCTGAGTGCTGAAAATGTGCCTAATTTTAAGCACCTGAAAGCAGTGGGAATTTGACTTCGTAAGTTTAAGTGTCCGTCTGCATAAAAACCTCACTGGGGCTGCGGAGTAGGAATTTGGGAGGCAGGGGAAGCCAATATCATTTAGTATCCCAAATTGATGCCATTTCTTAGTGTCATTTTCTCTTAACAGAAAATTAGTTATTTTTAATACAAGCAAACAGAATAAAATATCACCAAAAGGATAAAACACATTGCATGTGTGCTTAGGTGTGCGCGTGCATGTTTTATTCTGCTAGAGCTGGTGCATCTGTGCCAGCAGCGTGTGAGCGCTCATATGCATACACCCCAAAGCAATTTAAATTCCCCCCCAGGAATCTCGTGGCCTTCAGATCAAAGGCCAAAACTCGCTGCCCTAGCTTTATTTTCCAGTGGCAGCAACTTGGAATTGCTGAGGAAGAGGATGGGGAAAAACAAAATAGCAAGTAAGGGCAGGAATGGGCAAAACACATGAAAATGTTAAGGCAAATTGCAAAAAAGGCAGCAAATAAATCTGATTTTTTTTGTGGGTAGGTGAGAAAGGCATCCAAAGAAATATTGCACGGGGGTGATGGTGCAGCAGAGGTGGGTGCAGAGCGACAGGGGCCGGGCAGCTCGTGGTACCCACCAGGGAGGGGATGCAGCGGGCTCAGGGCAGGAGGCTGTGCAGGGGATGGAGGGTGGCAGTGCCCGTGCACAGACGTGTGTGCTGCTGAGAGAGGGCACCGCTACGACCAGATGCGTGTTTGTGTATCCTGCCCGAGACTGAGCTGCTCCAGCTGGTCTTGGGCTGATGCTGAGCTCTTGGTCCAGGATTTGTGGTGAGGGAAGCAACAAGGTGGTGGGTAACAAGGGGGGAGCTCGTGCAGGTCCGAGATGCTGCATTTGTGTGCCTCTGACTCCGTGCTGGGGGATTAATGAGCAGAGAGAGAACCACAAAAGGAAAATCCTCTCTCGCTTTTCCTTTCCTTGTTGGGTGCACAAACCCCAGTGAGTTTGAACAAGCCATCGGTTTCGGACTGCATGTGTGTGTGCGCATGCACGTGTGCCTTGCAGGCATGTGGCACGGGTTGGAATGGGGAGCCCACAAAAGATGCAGATCCTCGACCTGTCGTGCCCAGTTGTGACCCAGCTCCTCACACACTCCATGCTTCCCTTTCTCGCACTGTCACACAGAAAGCCCTGGGCCCTTCTGCTCCTCCTGGAACGGAGGCACCCAATGTCGACCCAGCGGCAGTGGGAGCAGGAGCACCACCAGGCGCCCACCGTGACCAGGGAACAGCTGCAGTGTGACAGCAGGCACCCCACATCCCCACATTCGCTCCCCCATCACTTGGGGTTCATTGCCCTCAACATTTCAACTTTCCTGCTTGTGCCAAGGAAATTAAACTCATCCTGCTCTGGTGCTCGGTGCTTCAGCCCCGGGACCAAGCCTGCAGATTGACCGTGATTATACGAGGCCTCTACATGCACTTCCCCAAATATCATCTCACCTGCCCTATCGTCTGTGCACACACAAGGTGTGAGAAACACAACTGTATTCCTAATTACACCACAGCTACCTGAAATTATTTTACTTCTTTGCATAATTTAAGAACAGTAATACAAAGCAACTAAGCTGCTGTCACAGCAGCTGCCTACAAGAATATCAGGTCTTAAAACTGGGTACAGCTGAAGCCTACGGAGGGGTGTCCAGGACGGGGAGAGCAGCACAGGCACACTCGGGGCTCGTGTGCTGGATGGGGACAGGCAGCAGAGCCCCGAGGAGGTACACGGGACTCTCCCGCAGCAGCGGAAAATACCCGTTCTCTTCTTACCCACCCACTTGCCTTTCCCATCCCACTGCGGCAATCCCAAACCCAGCCCTAATGCTGGCTCAATGCAGGGCTGGGCCATGGAGCATTTGAGCATCTGCTCCTCCATAAGCCAGCACAGGAGCCCAGATAGACCTGGGGGTCTGCCCTTGCCCACCAAACCAGTGGGCACTCACACTCTTTCCCAGCTAAAACCCTCTCCCAGCTGCGAGCAGCCGCAGGAGCCCACGGTCCTGAGCATCCGGGACTCTGGAGCTGATACTGGAGAGGGACAGTCCCACAGCGTTGGGCTGGGGTGGAACGGGAGATGTTCCCTCCTGCGACTCTAAGCTACATGTCCCCAAGCTATCACCTTCCTCCACCTGCAACAGCATCGGGTTATGGGGACACTGTACACAAGCAGGGCTGATCCCCACTGTCACACCACTGGCACTGCAAGACTTGTGTGCACGTAGCTGCCAGAGAGTGGACACCAACCTCCATCCCAGCATCTCCCACAGGGAGCTGTGGGATGGGGGTACCTCCAGCCTCCACCCCGCAGCACTGCAGCCTGTGCCCTGGGATGTTCCTGGGACTCAGCGCCTGTCCCTGCTCCCCCACTGGTCCAGCACCCACCAGTGCTTCCTACGGGAGTGCAAGGATGAGCCGGGCAGGATGGAGCCCTTCCCCACGGCCCCACTGCGGACAGCCCAAGGAACGGCTGCTCCAGCACCGCACCCTGCCTGCCCTGCAGCTCTCTGACCGCCTGCCTCCCGCAGCCTCCATCCTCCACTCTACGCCATTTATAGCTAGAGCCGCTTGCGACCCCCTGGGTGAAACCTATGCAGGGTCAGGTGCAGCCTGCACTCAGCGCCTGGGTTTTACAGAAACCCCCCCAAACTTTTCCCTGCTACAGAGAAGCAGGTTCAGCACAAAATCCCATTTTTCAAGAGAGCATCAAAACCGCGCTCCTGCCCAAAGCCCCAGCTGGGCCAGGACTGCAGCTCTTTTCACACTTTGTACCCCAAAACAAGCTTGGGCAGTGTTTGCTCTCTCTCTGCTCAGCACACATCACCCCATGAGCCCACCAAAAGGGGACCGAGAGGAGGAGCCTCTGCTGCTCCCTGAAGCCTGTGCAATGGCCATTCCCTGCGGTGCCTACCCGTCCCAGTGGGTCTGGGTGCCAGGGACAGCAAAGCCGCCCTGTGCTCACACAGACACTCCAGCAACAGCCCAAGAACAAAGCGGGGGATCTGTGGGGTGGAGGGGTCCCAGCACCCTGACTCCCGTCCTGCAGCTGCCCGGCTGCCTCCCGACCCCACTTACCTCAATGGCCTTGTAGAAGATGCTGTTCCCGATCTGAACCACTTCCAGGTTCTGCTCCTGCTCATTCCGTGCGCATTTGATGTAGGTCATCCAGCTGCGGTGGTCCTCCTGGCTGGCATCGATGAAGTACCGCACTGTGCCGTCTTCGTTGAAGACCTGGGAGGGGGAGAGAGCAGTTGGTAGTGATGCTGCCCACAATAGACTGAGCCCCTCCACCTCCTGCCTCTGGGATGAAGTCCCTGGCCAGGGACAAGCGCAAAGCCAGCACAGCCTCGGGGCTGAGACCCTGCCAGGAGCCGCTGCCTGCAGACAGGAGCTGCCCGAACCCATCCTGCTCACGATGCTGAGCCACACACCCACCGCGGGGCTGAGGAAGGACACCCTGCTCTTGCTGGGGAGGGCACACCTGGCTTCTTCAGCCCATGCCCACCCAGATAACCCAGCTCCCTGCCCCAATTTCCCCTCCCAGCAGAGCCCCACCAGCAGCTCAGCCCCAAAGGGCTGTTGAGCATCCTGCAGCTGCCCACAGGAGCGGGGGCATCCCTGGGTGCAGGAGGAAGGTGCCTGCCACACCTGGCCCTTGGGGGAAGATGCTTTGCAGGGTGGCAGGAAAGGTGAGACAAGTTTCTATTAGGCATAAAATTATTATAATAATAAGGAATAATTAATAATAATCAAAAAGTACAAGTCTGACACTCAGTGAATATAAAAAATAAAGAGGAAAACCCCCTCTATGAGCAGGGCATTAATGCACGATGTCCTGGCAGCTCAGATCCCCACCAAATCCTGTGGCTTCACTCAGGGTTAACGGCACCAGGGCAGGGACAAAGCGGGGGACACGGGGCAGAGCTGGTTTTGCACACCGAGCACTGCACAGGCCAGCTGGGGGTTTCACCACGATGGGGAAGGGCAGGGTGTGATCCTGCTGCACGGGACACGAGCAACAGCGTTTCAGGGCTCCTCCGAGAGCTGGCTGCACCCCAAGGGATGAAGGAACCTCGTCCATCTCCTGTCCTAAGGGTCTCCTAAACCCACCTGCCCTGGAGGAAGCTGGATCTTTGCATGAACAGGGAAACTGAGGCACGGGGAGGGTGCCTGACGGCACACAAGCACAGGACAAAGCCCCTGGACCCTGGCACCCCGTCCCTGCCTCCCCCCGGGCCAGCCAGGGCTGGGGGTAGGTGGTGGGGGGGGTGTCGTTACCTCCCACATGAGGTTGTTGTTCTTGCACAGGTCCACATGCTCCGGTGAGATGACCCTGCCGGTGAAGGGTCCCATCTCGGTGCCGGCCTTGATCCAGGTCTTGGAGAAGATGCCGAGCCCTTCCCCGGGGATGGAGCTCTGGGCGATGATCACTTCCGAGGGCAGCACCAGGCTGGACAACTTCTGCACCTCTGCGGGCGGCGGGACAGGGCTCGGAAAAGAGACCCGCCGCCGTGCCGCCCCCCGCCCCCCCCCCGCCTTACCGCTCCCCGGGCTGGCGGCAGGGAGGGGCCGGGGTGCCTGGGGAGGGGGTTAGCGGGGACCCCTGGCCGGCCCCAGCCTTTTAAACGCCCAACCGGGCTCCTACAAAGCGGTACAAGGTCCCCCCCCGGGGCTTTGAGGAGGTACCTGGGAAAAGCAGCCCGGGCTGGGCGAGGGAGCGGGGCTGAGAAAGGGGGTTAAATGGTGTCTATTTCGGCCCATCCAGCAATTTGTCATGCTGTTAAAGTGATCTGCATTCATTAAACTCAACTAGAAAGAAATTGCTAATTCTAAATTCATTAGTCCTTTAGGAATGCTGTAGCGGTACATTGTGCCTGAATGGCGCAAGGGCTTGTTTAAAAGGGCCCAGGAATTCCTCTTACAAAATGGGGAGATGAGATGGTTGACATATCGTGAATGGAAATGGAATTAGCCTTCATGGTAAATTAAGAGAGGAACAGAAATCCGAGAGGGGTAAAAGGGAGCCGGGACGCCCCGGCGATGCCGGGGCGAGAGAAAAGATATTGTCCCGGGCGGCTGAATGCGGGGCGGCCCCAGCCCCCCCCCCCCGGCCCACGGTTTAAGTGGGAACTTTCTCAGGTCAAGCCCAAGTTAACCAAATGAATTTAAAGCCCTTCTTCCCCAGTCAACTGCTATTACACGCCTGGGGAGAGCGGGGCGCCGGGATCCGCATCCCGCCGCCGGGCACCGGGGGCCCGTCCCGGGGCTGATGGAGGGGTCCGGGGGGAAGGAGAGGGACACGGGGGCGTCCTGGGTGCCGCCACTCACCTCCGGAGAAGGACTGAGCCAGGACCTCGGCCGTGAAGGCGGTCTTGGGGCTGCTCTTCTCCTCGAAGAGCTGCTCGCCCAGGACGTTTCTCCAGCGGCCGTAGAGAAAGCTGTGCAGGATGTCGGAGGTGATCACCTCGGCCAGCGAGAGGCCGGGGGGCTTCAGCCCAGGCTTGAGCACCAGGGCATCGGCGGGCAGCACCGAGCCCATCATGGGGGCGAGGCGGCGGGCGGGCCGGGCTCGGCGGGGCGCGGGCGGCGGGCCAGGCTCCGTGCCACTCGGCAGCTCCCGCCCGGCTATATATGAGCTTCATTGACCCTCCTAATTGGTTATTAATGACCTCCCTGACGTTGGCGGAGAGACTGGGGCTGCCGGAGCGAGGCGAGCCGTCGGAGCCCCCCCCTCCCGCCTCTCCCCTCCTTCCCTCCCCTCCCGGGGGTGGGGTGGCTGGAGGGAGGGAGGGAGGGACACGGCGGGCACACACACACACACACACACACACACACACACGTATATACACAAGCACCGACTCAGCCCCCGCACGCCCAGGCAAAGGCAAACTCGGGCACCTGCCCCCGGCCAGGGCGAAAAAGCAACGAAAGCGGCAGAAATGCCCTCGGCGGTGCCCCCCGGACGGGGCGCACTCTCGGGCAGGGTACCGCCCGGCCCCGCTCCCCGCCCGGCCCCCGCGCTCGTTTTGGGGATGAAACGCGGCGCTTTGAGGCCGCTGTTCTCTACAACGAAATTGGCGGCCCCGAGGCCTCCAGTCCCCGCTGCTCGGCGGCGTTTGGCCCCCGCGGCCCCGGGGGAACGGGCTGGGGCTCCCTCAGTGGGTTCCGAGCCGCCGCGGCTCCCCGCTCCCCTCCTGCATCCCCGGCCCGGCGGGTCGGTACCGGCGGCCCTAGGAAGAGCCGGGAGGAGCCGGCGCTGCCCTCCAAATTCCCCGGAGGGTCCCCAAGCACAGAGCGGGGGGGAACGCGCCCCCGGGGCTGGTCTCCGCTTACACCCAGGTCCGGTCCCTAAACCCGCATCCCCGTCGCATTTCCCAGGGGAAGGTGGGAAGGGGCCGGGAATTGTACTCGCGGGTGGAAGAGGCCGGAGTGGATCCCCCACCCCCCCCGCAATGGCCACCGTGTCCTGCCGCGTCCCCCCAGAGCCGGACCCCCACCCCGGGGGGAGCCTGCAGCATCTCTGGGGCTCTGCCGCCGCAGCATCCCCATCTCTGCACCCAAAAGCGATCCAGCCGCGGTGCCCATGCCACCTCCCGACCCGCCGAGCCCCTGGAGCCCCCCCCCACCTCGTCCCCCAGGAGGGTGCCACTAGAGCGGCCCCCACAAATTCAGTGCTCCCCTCCCTCGGGGCCCGCAGCTTTGCCGGCTCAGCAAAGGGTTAATCTTTCCTGGATTTAAACCCAATCCTGCTGTGTCGGAGCTTAGAGCCCTCTCCTTAGCCTTGTTCTTTTGATTTTCATGGGGACGAGGGGCTGTAAAAGGGCGGGGGGGGGGGAAGAAAGGATGGGCCCCCAAATTCCTCAAGCACTCAAAGGCCGGCTCCTGCACTCTAAATCCCGGGGCACCCCCGCGGGGTCCAAACCCTGCCCGGAGAAGGAGCCGGGCACAGCCAGATCCCCCCCGCCTCCGGGTGGGTATTTTATAGGGCGAGGCTCTCGGGCGGCTCTTCCCCTTGGCAGCGCTGCCTGGCGAAAGTGATGTTACAACCCAGGTGCAATTATTCCTATTAATCCACTCAAGAAAAGGCGCAAATGTCAGGAATCAACCCAAACCTGCAGTTACTGAGGGTGTTTGCCCGGAGAGAGGTAGCGCTGCCCTAGAAAGGGGATATTAATAACTTGCCAGGCTTTGAGTTTGGCTTTAATGTATGTAAAAATAAGTTTATTTTGTTTTTCTGGACTTTGGCTATAGGACCCGGCAGCCGACGTGGCGTGTGAATATTTCAGCTTTGCTAAATTTAACGCATCAGGTGGAAAGCTTTCACAACACATGTCTTCCTCCGGCCGCCGAGGCAAGGGATCCCCTCGGATTGCCTTTTTTTTTTTCTTTTTTTTTTTTTCTTTTTTTTCTTTTTTTCCCCTTCCCAGCAAACATATCAACCCTCAAATTATCCCGGGGGGTAAAAAAAGAAAACAAACCAAAAAACAAAAAAAAGATGCTCTTAAAAACCCTGCGACTCCCGTACGGGCTGCGCTGCGGCCCCGGTCCCGGCTGCGGGGATTCGGGGGTGCGAGGGGTTCGGAGGGGGGGTGGCTGGAAAAAGATGGAAAAAAAAAAATCCTTCCATTTTTTGAGTGGTTTTAAATATCCCAGCTGTTTCCTAAAGCTTCTTCCCGGTCCTAGGAAGGTGCTTTGGTGTGTGTGTCCCCCCTCGTCGTTTCTCTTTTTTAATATCGCAGCTATCCCTCCTTTTTAACATTTAAGAGGAAACAAGTTTAATATTCATGGCTGTTAATAGAGAAGGGCCATTATCGCCGCCCCATTGTTCTGAGCCCCGCACAATGCTGCTTGTATTTTCATGTGTATATTCCCAAAGTTCCTTCTGAGCGTTTAGTGAGCACTTTAATATTCATGGGTGTTAATAGAGAAGCCCTCAGTATATTGGCATATTGTTGGGAGGTGTACATATTGGTCTGACTTTGAATAGCCACAGTCCTCTTTTCTTTTGCTCTGTTTTGCAGGGTTGATGGGCCAGGAGTAAATGGGCATTTTTCCCCCCCGTCTCCCCCTTACAGAGAGAACATCTTTATTCCAGTCCCAGACTTTCTGGTTTCCCATTCAGGACCCTCAGAAATAATGTCAGGCAGAAGAAAAGTGGAGCAAATCAATCTTTCATGGTCTTTTTGAGACCAATTTGACATCCATGGACTCTTCTTTTCTTTCACAGCCTACAAGGGGATGGTCAGGATCTGGACAAGGTTGGGGTCTGATGAGGGGAGACATGGGATCATAATGCAGCAAAGAGAGAAAAGAAAAGCAAAACAAGAAAAGATTGCAGGGATGGGGTGATGGAGGAAAAATGAGGGTGAATGACAGTGCAAGAAAGGAGATTAGAGCCCAGCAGCTGCTTTTTGGGGGGCGGGGGGGAGGGGGGAGCGCTCTCCCCTCTTCCAGCCCTTCGCATGAATAGGATTTGAACAGAGCGGAGATTGATTTATAGTTATTGCAGTTGAACATTTATTGCTCTTAAAGAGTGGCGGGGAGAAAAGAGAGAAAAGGGGTTTGAAAAGCTCCTTTCTGTATTAAAGAGGTATCAAATGAAGACTGCTGAGATAATATACAGTGGCCAATGGGAATTTGATTTGCTTTAAAATTTAACTCTTGTGGGGCCGCCGCTGAGGGACGCGCCGGGGCTGGAGCCGCCGCTGCCCCGGGCCGCTGGGAGCCGGGATTCGCTTCTCTCACCCTGCGAACTGCCGGGTTTACCGCAAAAAATCTCCGGGCGGCTCCGGTGCGCGGCGGGGGAACGGCTACAGCCGATAAATTATTATTATTTCTTCGTTATTACGATTTTTTTTTTTTCTGTAAGGGGGGGTGAAGGCAGACGGGATGCGGAGCTACGAAATAACCGGTGCAGGGAAGACCCCTTTTCGGAGCTGAGTTTTCCTGCTCTAAAACCGGAGGTTTCTCCTCCCCGGCAGCAGAAACGCGATCGCAGCCGAGTCCCCCCGGGCGCAGAAAGGAGCCCATTGTTCAATGGGGAGAAATACATTTTTAGCGGTGATTGAAAGGTCCCCTCTCGTTTGAACTCTAGAAGAAAGTCCCCTGGCAGGGAAGAGCATCCCCCTCCCTCTGCCCCAACATCTGTTTGGAGCAATCCAGGCTCTAGGGCAGAGCCGGGCTCTGCCCCCTCCCAAAGTCATTAAAAAGATATTAGTTGAGCTGAGAAAAGTCCAGCGCAGCCCCTCATCCGGGGCGGTGGGGGTGTCTCATTAAAGACGTTTTTGGATTTGGCAGCGTTAATAGAAGGAGAAGGGACACATGGGGTGCGAGTTGAAAAGGCCCCCGTCCCCGGCCGCCCCGCGACGCCCTGCCCGCTGCCCGGAGCCCTGGTGCGCGGGGCCGGCGCGGCGCGGCCGACCCCATCCCCTGCCCGAGCGCCCCGCCGAGCGCCGGGGGAAGGGGAGCGGCGGCGGGAGCCGGGCTGGGAGCCGAGGCGGTCAGGTGCTCCGGCTGCGCCCCCCGTACCTCCACGGGCTGCAAATGCGCCGGTAGCCGGAGGGAAGGAGTGGGGCAGGCGGGATCACTGCACCCCTGCGGGTGCCGGGGGAGCCGGGGCAGGAGGGATCACTGCACCCCTGCGGCTGCCGCAGGAGCCAGGCGCCTCCGAAGTTGCTAAATGTGTCATTTATTAAAGCATTCAGGGGGCTTTTCTTTGGCGTTTGCTTGCAAACTCACAAAGGCCGAGCTGCTGTTTGGGGGTCTTTTCTGATGGAAAAAGGGCTCGGAGACCCCCGGCACAAAAGAAATCCTGGCAGTGCTTTCAATGGGCAGGACTCAATGAGGGGGACCCTGTGCGCAGCGGGCGGGGGCGAGGGGCCGCCCGGTGCTGCCTGAAAGGCAGGCCTGAATGTAATGGGGAGATCTGCGTTTATTTGTTGGGATCACATTTAATTAGCTTAGTACAACCCTTGAAAGACAAAGGGACCTCAATCTGGATCCAATCTGAAGCTCGTTTGGAGAGCGAGGGCTCCTGGAAAAGTCAAAAGAGAGAAAGGAGAAAGAAAGGGGAGGCTGGGAGAGAAAGGGGCTGGGGGCCCAGCCAGGTGACTGGCACGCGTGAAACAAGGGGGCCTTTTGGGCACAAGGCAGGGCTCAAAAGGGAGGGAGGAAAATAGCCTCTTCCTCAGGTTTTACCTACTTAAACCCCCTGAAGGGGCCGGAGCTGAAAAGCCTCAATAGGGTCTAAGGAGGCTGCAAAGCAAACAGCAGCGCTGGAGAGGGGGCTCCGGCCCCGCCGCCGCAGCAGTTGGCAGCACTTGGTTATGGGAATGCGCCCAAATGTTACCTGCGCCCAGGAACACTCCCACCGCCGCCGCCATGGAGCAGGAGGCGCGGGGGGATGAGATGATGTCAGTCCCCATGTCCCCCCACGTAGGGTGAAACCCCCCCATGCACCTCCACCCATCCCTCTGGGGCCCACGCATCACCCCTGCCCCATCGCTTGGGGTGCTTCATCATGTGCTGACAGGGCCACAGGTGGCCATGGGCACCGAGGGAGGGTCCCATGGGTGCATCTCTTACTCTGGGGCAGCACCCAGCGTCCCCCATTCCTGTGCCGACACAGGGCACAGACAGGTGGGTGGCACAGAGGGTGCGCTGCCACCTCCCCAGCGGCACAAAGGAGGAGAGCGGCCGTCCCCAATGTGCCACATCCACAGGATGAAGCTGAATGGACCCTTGTCTCCTTCCAAACCACACGCTGTCTGTCTGTCCCTGCCATCCTCCGGCGGGGACAGGAGCAATGGGGAGAGTTCGGGGTGCCCCGGGGCGGTGCCGGCCCCTCGGCAGGTGGCCAGCAGCTCCGGGCTTGGGGGTGTTTGGTGCAGTGAAGCCGTGACCCTCCTGGCGAGTGCTCCAGTGCTGAGCACTGCAGCCCCTCCGAACCAGGTGGGCTGATTGCGCTGCTTGGAAAAGGAGCTTTAGGGCATTATTTGCCTCCATTTCACTCTGTGGGAGGCCGTGGAGCTGAGCAGAGATGCCGAGTGCTCTCCCCTCCGCTCTCACTCGCTTTCTTGCCTTTTTTTTCCCCTCCTTCCTTTTTTTTTTTTTTTAAGTAGTATTTCCAGGATTATTTTGGCGAGGGGGTCACGTCTCACAGAAGCAAACAAGAGGAAAAAAAAAATTAAAAATCACCTTCCCGTCTGTGTCTGACTGCTTGGCGGGGCTCAGGCAGTCTTGAAATGAAACATGATTGTGGCAAATCACGGCAGTAACTCCTCGGCCGCCTCCGCGGTGCTGCAGCCCGGCGAGCGGAGCTGGTGGCACAGGACGGCTGGATGCCAGCGCCTGCCGAGGCAGCCCCGCGGGGCCCTCGTCGAGCTGCTGGGAAACACTGGAAGGGGTGTATAAGAGGGTGTATGTGAGCCCCATCGCTGGCCCCTGTCCCTCTCTCTGCTCCCCATGAGGGCTGGGATGGGGCCACGCTCTCCGTGCTGCTCCAGCGGTTCTGTACCCACGGGCTGGCTGCAATGGAGGGGCTGCAGGAGCCGGCATTGGGGAGGTGGCAGCTAAAGGCAGGCAGGACCAGGGTCCAAGGTGTCCAGTCCACCCTCCCTGGACCGTGGCTGGGCAGCATCCGCAGGGCCAGGGACAAGGGCAGGGACGAGCCCAGGAGGAGGAGGAGGCAGCGAGGCCGAGGCAGAGGGCAGGGATGGGTGCTGGGAGCAGGGATGCTCTGCAGACAGGTGACCCCGGCCATGGGGACAGGTGGGAGAGATGAGCCCTCCCGCAGCTCCTGCCCGTTGCTGTCCCTATTGTCTCCAAAACAAACAGAGCGGCGGCCTCGGCCTCCCCGTGTAGTGACTCTGTGGTGGCAAAGTTTAATATTCCCCGGTGAATGGCCCAAACAAGGAGCCCCGCCGGTTGGTGCGGCTCGCCGGGGCATGGCCGCCGGTGAGTGACAGTTCACACAAAGGGGAGGGATTGTCTAATCCCCCCGGACTGCGGCACCTGCACCCCGGCCTGGCCGGGATTAAAGGGGAGCAAGCCGGCCTCTGCGAAGATCAGAGGCTTCTTTATAGTGGCCTTGAAATAGGATTTCCTCAAGTGATAAGGGGCAGAGCGGGATGATAATCTGGGGGGATGGTTGGTACCTGCCCCCATGTCAACTCCAGAGATGCTCCTTTGGGTCACCTGCCTCAAACCAGGTGCCCCAGACCCGGAGGGAGGTGACAGGGAGGATCTAGGCATCCCGATTCCCTCATCCCAGGGGTGGCTGGTCCCTCCCCACCATCCCCCTCCACCTCCACCATCCGTCGAGGTCACGCCGAGACAAGGATGGGGCTCGGTGACTGCCCCCTCGCTGTCCTCGGCTCCAGGGCCTCTGTCCCCTCTCGCCAACCGACCAGGGAGCTGTGGCTGTTTCAACTCATCCTCATGTCACCCAATTCCAGTGTCCCTTCTGCAAGCAGTTCCCCAGTGCCTGGTTTGTGCCGATTTCCAGCATGAAAAGTTGCGGAAAATTCCCTTTATGTCTTTTCCAGCAGAAACCCCAGTCTGCGACAGGCACCCTGCACAGCTGCCACTCACAAATCCAGGGAAAAACCCTCCAAACCAGCCAAAGGAAGGCTAAACAGCTCCTTATAAAGAATAAAACACCCATGTGCTGCTTGACAGGATACACCGACACCTTTGTCTGCACAGGAACAACCCGTCATCGCGAGATCCCCGTTCCTCACCCTGCACCACAACCCTGCAAGCACCAACAGCCCCCGAACCCCCCCGAGACCGAGATGGACCAAGGGGGGGTTTGCAGGAGCAGCAGCAGCGCAGGGGGGACCTCACAAGCATCCCCATCATGTCAAAAAGCTTCACGTTAAAGACCACGAGCTCTCCCTCCGACCACGCCGCCCGTCACCCACGCAGCTTACTGTAAATATACTGTTGCTCTAATGCAATTAAATATTTAATACTTGGGGAAGGAAAAAAAAAGAAAGTCCCATGCCTGCTTGTCTCTTTCAATAAGCATTTTGGTTTAACTCGCAATGTCCATAATGTAGCTCATTCTCAAATCATGCAAAATTAAAGAAAGTATTTTAGATGATCTTAAAGTCTCCCCTCTGCTCTCAAAATAGCCTTTGCCTGCTCAGGCACACCCAATATAGCGCACGGGAGAGCATCGGGGTCATCGCCAACCCGACGCAATGCCGTCGTGACGTGCTTTTTCAGGCTGCTGCTCTGAAATAGTTTGCAGAAGGACTGCAATGAACTTCTGCTTAGAAATAAGTCTCTGTGCCCGAAGGGCAGGGGGATGGGCACAGCCTGGGCAACCCCATGGGACAAGGGGCCGAGGTGCCCACATCCCCCCATGAAAGACACGCCGCTGAATGGAACCGTGATGGATTCATGCCGGGGATGGTGAAGCCATTGTGTGCCTGAGCCGAGGCCTTGGGAAAGGGATTGTGCTTGAAGGAAGGAACGTGATTTGTAGAGGACATGAAAGAGCAGGAGCCAACGAGCCGGGGCTTGGGCCATCCCGCCGGGGCACCCACCTAGGATGGCCTTTAATTCCGGGTCCTCCGTCTCCAAATCCTGCACTCCAGAGGCAGAGTGTTCCCCAAACTGAAGGTCTCCTCCCAGGAGCTCCTCGCTGTTCCCCGGGATTAACAGCCAGGGCACGGCCCATGCGGGGCGCTGGTCCCCTGCGAGGAGGAAAAGGGTGCGCTGTCCCCGCTGCCATTCACAGACCCCAAAAGTGACCCATGTGCCGGCTCCTATGTGGCACCTTGGGGACCTGCCCTGCTCCTTGCAGTGTCCAGTTTCTGCCCAAGGGGCAGACAAAGCCGCCTGTTTTTGTCAAAAACTGATGCAGTCAGTGCTTAATCCACTTTATTTGGGGATTAAAGTTGCCCAGAGCTGCGGCAGGAGACTCAGTTCCTCTCTTGGAGGCCACAGGCTTCACTTGAAGGCCCCACAGCGGCTTCTGGGCTGCACAGTGGAGACACGAGGAGCTGCCTACAGACCGCAGAGCGAGACGCCAGGCGCCCTGGGGTGGGACTGACCATCCCACCCGTCCCCAGAAGCCCCTGGACAGCCAGGGACCAGGACAGCGGCAGGGCCGGAGGGGGGTTGGAGGAACATGGAGGTCACCAGCTCCTTGTGGGGTGCCAAGGCGTCTCCTCACCTCCCGCCCTGCCCCTCCCCAGCCCATTGCGGACTCACAGCAGAAAAGTTTAATGGCTGTGGCCCCTCCGCCCTGGGCAGGCAGCAATAATGGAAAACAAATTGCTGAACTTGGGAACGTTTTCAAGCACTTTAGCCTTGCAGGACACCAGACTGCTGATGAAAACCCAGCTTTGCAGGCACCATCTTAATGACAGGCCAAATTTCAAAGGCTTGCAAACTATTTCTTTTGCTGCCCCACCCCCTCAATAAAAGGTTGCATCAGAAAGAGATATTTCCATAATTTATAGTACGAGTATTTCACTGGGGAGACTCACTAATCTGTACTTACAGATACATTTAAGAAAATGCATCCTCCCACAATCCTGTGCCATTTACGACTATTGGCACAATCTGTAATACTCAGTCTTCAATTAAGGGACACCTTAGGGTTCATTATCACACAATTGCTCCCTGTGAACCATGCCAAATGCTGTTTTGGCACAGAGCTTGGAAGATGAATTAGAAGGAAGTCTTCTCGGTAATGCCCGCTCCCAATTCCCATCAGCAGCCTTTATGCCCTCCTCTAGCCATTTTTTCCCCCCTCTCCCCTCTTTCCAAGTGGCTTTTACTATCCCATCTTTCACTGTCTCTCTTGATTCTCTGGAGGTATATTTAGAGATGCTACATCTCCTTTTCTTCCGGCTCTCAACATGCCTCCCGCTCCCTGCTCTGCAGATGGGATCTTCTTTCCTCCCTCCCTCCCCCTGGCTGTAACCCCTACAGCTGGCTGGGGGGCGGTGGATGGGGCTATTTTAGGTTGGAGGAGCACAAAACTCACATTTTTACAAGAAAGGGGCTACAGCTTTCCCCAAACTTGGCCTGGCTACAACTACAAGTTACTGCTCCGTAACATATCTAATAGATGAGAGCGGCCAGAGCCCCGTCCCTCTCCCACCCTGCTCCACCTGCCCCCTTTGCAGGGAGAGTCCCGGACGGATTCAGCCGCAAAGACAAAGCTGTGGAAGAGCAACAAGTTCCGAGTATTAAAACCAAGGGCTGCCACCTCCTCAACAAGCAATGAAACATTTATACAGCTGTAGATGTGTGCCCTTCTGGCTTACAGAAAGCTTCCCTTTAATAAAACAGATCCTTCTGGCCCAGACAGATACAGTTACAGCACCTTATTGTGGGAACCCTCAGTGCCAAGAGACGCTTCAGCATGACGTTAATAGACTCTCACTAGAATTAAGGCTCGAGCTGCCTTCACCGATCACCCCAGGCTCCTCCGGCAACACCGCGGGGGCAGGAAGGCGAGAGGACGTGGGGTCTGGGGGGACACGACTCGCTGCAAGGGAAGGGAGGGAGCAAAAACGGAGTAAACCAGACGGGAAATACTTCGCCCACAAAACACCTTGTGGAAATTTTATTATAGAGTGTAAAATGCAACTGTCAGTCAAATAAAAAGAACACTTTTTTTTTTTAAACACCATGCTCACCATTATCCAATTGCGTTTCTTTATAGTTAGACATTTCAAGAATAAGGAAAAATAAGGAAAGAATCCAAGAACAGTAACTTCAGTACATTTCAAAACGGAATGTCCCGCAGGGCAATTAAAAATGCAAGAAAAAATAGCTTCAATTCCGTTTTTCCTTTAAAAATACACTGTTATCTGTACAAGAAACTACAGTAAACATTGGAAATCATATTATCCCTTTTATTAAATCAAAATTATTTAGCGCATACTGTGGTTAATACTAGATTCATTTATTTCTCTAGGTAATTTGACAAATATTAGATAAGAAAATATTTAAAAGAAATGAAAAAGCAAAAAACACCTTGGAATTAAAAAATAGTTACTACCTTTTATATGGTTTTATGTTCCACAGTGTTTGTTAAAGGTACTAATAGCAGATTCATTTTAATATTAAAAATAACAGTATTTATATTTCTGAGAGCATAGAGGAAAGTTTTTTTCTTTTTTTTTTGTTTTGGTTTTTTTTTAAACAAGCTTGGAGGTCTTAGATACATAAATGCAACTAGCAATGGAGACATGAAAAAATGTATCGCTAAAAAAATTAACACGTTTTTATATTACCCCTTTAGACTCTAGAAATTATACAAACCCTACAAAATGCCCCCCCGCCCATAACTTGCCTGACAGCAAAACAGTAACTGTCTCAATACAGAATTCACATAATTAATTACAATACATATCATAGTTCAGTTTTTTTAAAAAATGCAATAAAATCAAAGACAGCCAAGATACAAGAAATTAGAAGTAAAACATTTAATGAATTTACATATTTAAGAATATTTAAATACTGTTTAAAATTTTTTTTTCTTTTTAGGATTTGTTACATACCACCTAAGACTTCCAAGCCGCTCTTTCTGTTGCAACAGAAAAGATCGAAAAATTAAAAGGAAGAAACACACAAAAAAAAGCCACGTGTTGAAATGTCACAGCTCTGGGGTGCATTTTGGTGCCTGCGAATTCTCTGGCTTCTCTCCAAAAAGAATCCCGGAGTTTTTGTTTTGCTTTTTTTACAAATTTGGAAACAAAATTACCAGCATGTCCATAAGTTTAGTAACGTTACTAATTGTTCCTGATTCTTAGAAAAGTTCAGTATAGATTATCCTACAACTAGTGTCTCACAAACAAACAGAAAGGTCTTCATCAAAATGTTGCAAATCTAGAAACCTCTGTTACAAAAAGGTTTGCTTCCACAATGATTCCAAGAAAAAAAAAAAAATTGCCACGAGGACCTTGTTCTACTGCTCCTAAAGAGAGAAAGGGGGAAAAAAAGGGGAAAGTTACTCGGCAGCAGCAAATTCTGAGTGCTGTGGATGTGGAGCCCTCCTCCCCCGACACGGCTAGGTTTCTCCTTCCCCGTTCCAGCCGAGCAGCGTCTACCCCTCAAACGATGCTTCCAGCCGCTATCGGAGAGCTCTCTGCCCTAACGCCTGCTGTCCCTCAGCTCTCCTTCCAGGAGTTCGTGCCTCTTATCGAACAAGATCTCTCTTCTCTAGAGGGACAGACTTTGAGAGAGGAATTAAGAGAACTCCCTTTTATCGCCGCTTCTAGGTCACACTTGGCCAGTGCCCGCGGCAAGCGGCGGTTCCTGCACCCGGCTCGACCTCGGTGGTGCCGGAGAGCGGCAGCGGGGAGGCTGCAGCTGCATCCAGACCAGCTCCCGCTCCGAGGAGCCGGAGGAAAACCAGGATTCAGCAGGGAGAAGCGTCTGATCGCACAAAGGTGGATGTGTGCTCTGCATGGACTTTTTGCCAAATACCAAGATGTTCGCTCTGCGAACCAGGCACTTGGGAAAGCTCTGTGGGTACCATCAGGATAAATCCCACACAACCCTATGGAGGTTTGAGTGACAGCTGAGGTGAGATTTTACTTGGCAGCTGGTTAATCCAAATTGGTTTTCAACAGTTTCCCGCTCCCTTTCAGGACAGGGTGCTCCCTCCCTGGGCCAGCGCACAGCTTCTGTGCCAGCACAAAGCTTACATGAGAAAAGGCAAAGTCTGCACGCACAGTCCTGGAACGCACGATTGCCACGCCAGCCTGGCTCCATTCCTTTTACTTCAGTTCCCCACAGCCACAAGGGTTATAGGGGTTATAAGGAAAGGCCACCAGGAGAAACAAATAACCGCCCAGTTGTCTCCCCAAAAAACCCTCATCCTGTACAGGGAAATAAGACTCTGACATTGAAACACCACGACAGGGAGCAGTGAGAAATTTCTCACTTCTGTGATCGCTTCCTCAGCCACAAAATATCTGTTTGCTTCTCCATGTGAACCCAAAGCAGAGTCCTCACACCAGGGCAAGGCCATTGTACCCAGTTCCCCAAGGAAAAATGCAGTGGGATTCATGAAACATGAATACAGACCTGGCTGTGGGCCTGAGCCTGCCCTAGTGTCTGCCCGTAGTAGGCAGCTTGCTGTCTGTAATACTCTGCCCAAGCCATCGTGTAATCCGGCTGGGAACTTGCCTGAGAAGCAGCACTGGCAGCATGACCTGGAGAAAAAGAAGAGAAAAGGGAGAGATGAGCAGTTCAGTAAGACCAAGCCCAGGCTTAGGATCTCCTTTTGTGAAGCTTAAAGAAGAGCCAGCCCCCTTCCAACAGCTGCAGACAGCTGAAAGAGCAACACCGGCTATCTGCTCTTTGGATATGACACAACAAGCTTTGTGCTGGCTTGCAAGTGACAAGCCAACAGCAGCCAGAAAGCGTTACGAGACCATTCCTCCGGCTGCAGGGACAGTCTGACAGCCAGCATCCTTCATCCTCGGCCCACAGGCTCCAGCAGCACAGTGTCAAATGCAAATCCAGAAGTCAGCATCATGCGCTTCTTAGCAGAGTGGAGAAAGCCAGGCCCACGTTAATCCCTGTGTGCAAGAGCTCTCCTACCCTCTCAACAACCCAGCTTCAGCTTTCTGCTTTTTGTTAGCATCCGTTCTTCTTGTGCGCTATGTTTCCCCAGGCAGGCCAACTGCCAGTGCAGGCACGAGGTCTACTGTGGTTCCATGGGAGCACCTCTCCCGAGGCACAACAGCATGACTTGAGAGCTTTCAGCGGGAGAACTACATGCACCATCACCAACAGGAGAGGACCAAAGGGGTTTTGTAGAGGACTAGAAGCTAATAATGGCAGGGGATGGAGACGCAAGTCATCAGATTAGAGTTAACTCAGTTTATAAGAGTTGATTCATCTCCAATAACCCTGTTTCACTCACTCTGTTTTTTGAAATACTCCTCCCATGCTTTGCTGTAATCAGGATGGCTGTTCTGCTGCTGGCTCTGTTGGCCTGTGCAAAGATGACAACAAGGGGCACGTCAATACGGAACAGGTGACAATTTCCAGCCAGTGACATCTGCCTTTCCACTTGACAGGCCCTGGATCTACCTCAGTTGCCCAGACTTCACACTTCAGCTTCCACCTTTCTACAATGTTGGGCATCTTCAGTTCAGGGAAAGCCAAGGAAAAGCTCAAGTTCCTGATTCCATCTCACATGTGCCCTGCTAAAGGGCATTATGCCAAGTCTCTGCACCGCTGGAACCCGCTCAAGCCAAAGCACATTGGCTGGAAGCTGCTCAGTTTGTGCATGAACCACCCTCGGCTCTCAGTCCACTCCCACCTAGCACAGGGATGGAGCCTTCAAACCCCTGACACAACTGAGACGTGTCACCTCGACCTCCAGCCACGGAGCTGGCAAGGAAATGACCACGCTTTGAGTCAGCTCACTTGGCTTTCAGGTGTCTGCATCCTTCACTCGCACTCTCGCCATCAGAGCATGTCTGAAGGAGCCCCGGTGGGCAGTGTCTCTCCGTACAACGTGCCCACATACGAGCCTGCAGTGTACCATCTGCCCAGCACACAGCTCCGGGGAAGCCAAACTGCTGCTGGCTGCAGAGTCCTTAGGGGGGAGTACTCAGAGGGGAGTCCTCGGAGTTCTCAGAGTCCTCAGAAGGGAGCCATGGACCCTGCACAAAGCCCAGACAGCTCCACCTGCCCTCAGCACTACACCTCACACATCATCCAGGGGCATCCACAACACGCTCCTAACGGTCACAACTGGCTCTGCAGCGTGGTCTGCAGACTCCCGTCTGCGCGGAAAGAGACCTTGCAGACCCCAAAACCTTATTCTTCACCTAGCACAGACTCCCCCTCTTTGAAACACTAAGAAACACAATCTAGCAGACCTAAGTGCTGTTGCAGGGGAGAGTCCAGCCAGCTGGGTGCAGAGGAGGGATGCCCGGCACCTCCCTTAGTCACAAAGAGCCTTCGGTGAGACACACGGCAAACAAAAAAAGCCCTGAACAGAAAACACAGCAATTAGAAAGCTGCAGAGAGGGGCAGGCACAGTGAGAGCATGAGCCACTACAGACAGAGATGGCAGGCGAGAAGAGGAGACCCACATGGAGGAGAGCCCTTCCCAGCCCATCCAACCGCCTGTGCTCCATGTACCACGACGCCGGCCGAAGGAGGGCTTTGAAGTGGGGGGAAGGGGGAATATAATACACTGCAAGTGTGAGGTGGGTGGAGGGAACAGGGCAGCAGTGTCCTGTCCAGGGGCATAAAAGCGGGTTAAAAGACTTGACCAACGCTACAAGTCAGGACCTTTTCTGGCAGAGGTCAAGGCTGCCTCAACTGTCCACCTGCTAATGCCAACAAAGGACCTCCTTCAATGCCTTTTCTTCTGGGAGAATTACAGTCCGCAGCAGGCTGAAAGGACACGCAGCTAAATGCATTTCACAGCAAAATGTTTCCCCAGCCAGTTAATTTATTTAAGACGGGGGAAGTAATTAAAATCTAAATACATGTGTAGGGGGTGGGGGTCTGCCCCTCCTCCCACAAGGAGGGCACTCTCGAGCCTGTCCCTAGGAAGCCTGCTCAGAGAAGGACTCAGCCGGCCCTCTGACAGGGCTAGCAGAGCTGCGAACAAACAGACTGCAGCACTCGGGGAAGGGACCCTTCACAAGACTGTTTTCAAATTAAAGTGCAAAAGCAGGTATTTACGTAGTTTCTTATAATAATCCTCCCACACCTTGGTGACACCTGGCCTGACTGGGTACCACTGTGATCTGCAGCAGGAGAAAGCAGTGATGGCTGCTTAAAGCACAGCATTATCTTCTCTGTCCTCCCTCCTTACCAAGACTGACTTCAGTGTGTCTGCCCACAAACAGGAACATGGAGGATCCTAAGTAGACATGGAACTAGAAAGCCAACATTTTCCATCAGGTTCAACAGCAGAAATCAAGTATCTGCCCCCAAAACACAGCCTTGTGGTACTAAACCCGTACAGGGGAAAGCTAATGGCAAGGCAGGATGCTCCACTGGTCTTGCGAGCCACCAGAAACCTGACAAACTCATTGCAAAGCGGTAATCACTGGGATACAAGCTGCACTACCAGTAATCAGGGGATTCAAAGGGTCTGTGCTTCTTATACTAGGCTCCAAAGCCAGGAGGTGTGAGCTTGAGAGATGACTATATGCTGCAGGAAGGGAGATTTCCCCCCCCCCAGCAGCTGGTGGGCAGGGTAAGTGGATGTTTCAGGGAGGTGAGAAAGAAGATATGTTACTAAGGTGAGTTTCTGAAGGCATCTTGCAAGGCAAATGGCAATGCACACTTCATAGGAGTTTACTCAAAAGCTTTATGGGAAGATAAAAATTACATTTTTTGTAGAGCTTTCCCTGCTGCACTGACTCCTCTGCTTCCCAAAGCTCAGGGAAGCACTGTGCTCTTGTGGGTGCACAGAAAAGGACTGGATTAACAGTTTTTCCTATTAAAAATACTAGTGGGAAAATACTCTTCTTCAGTACCATACTATTCCACTCCTGGTCAAAAAAAAAAAAGTCCTTTCAAGCCCACCATTGCATTTTTCCATCTTGAAAATAGAACTACTGACATTCTACAAGTGCCTAGAGCTCAAAGGAAAAATCACGATTTTTAGATTTTAATTGCTGAGGAGCAGGACTCTTCCAGAGGCATTTTTCCAGAGTGTAATACACACTTGCCATACAGGGTTCCTATGTCCTACTGTAGCACACATTTTAGAAGTGCACTAAGTTAACAATGCAGCATTGAGGATTTCCAGATTTCACCTATGCACAATTTCATAAACATTAAAATGTGATTACTGTTAACAGCGAATCACAAGTGCAATTGCAGGCATTGCTCCTCCAATGTTTCCTCTACCTCAGGCACCTCAAAGAGCGGGAATTTATACTGAAGTTAATAATCTACTTCACTAAATCAGTCTTTGCACTGAAAAGCACCTGTCATTAAACCCCTTTAAAATTACACCTCCCTGCCACACACACACTTTTTGGTGCTTAGGTTTAGTTTTCACAAGACCAGGCCATTAAAAAGCTTGTACTTCCTGAAAAATTGTGATTGAAAAGTGTCTGTTGGACATTACTGCCCATCACATGAGCTTTGAGACTACCAAGCAGACTGTGAATCTGCTCTCTTTAGGGCAAACCACTACCCTGGCTGCTGAAGACACAGGATAAGGCAGTTATACCAGCATTACCACTAGCTTTTACTGCTTCAGTCATTCTGAAAAGCGGGATGCCCCATTCCAACCTGCTGAAATTGGACTAAACAGGGTTTTAGGAAGAAACGACACTTCAAACCTTGAAGAATAGCCAGCCTAACTCAGTGCTGGTGGCCTGAACTAGAAAGCGCAGCAGCAGGGGTGATCTGGGTTCAGTTTTTGAACTCATCACTGAAGGACATGTGTGCACTATTATTTTTTTATTATTACTTACTTGAAAGCTGGTTATCCTGCTGGCCTCATTCTGAGCATTTAGCACTGTGGTAGATGAGCAGCAAGAACTGATAAGGTCAAGAACAAAGGGATGGGAGGGCTCACCATCAGACACAGTGGCCTGTTAGTGGAAAGGGGAGCTGGCAAGTGCTTGCCTGTGCAGAAGAGAGTCTGAGGCACAACCATTTTTGCTAGAGAGGAACAGACAGTGAGGACCAAGTTTCTACGCAAAGAGAGCAGAAACAGGCAGTAAGCACTTAAGCACACAAAAAGGCGTTACAGTTTTTAATGGACATCAGCTTATTCTGAGCTGAAACACCATAGCACGCCTCCACACATCTCTTCTGCTCAGGAAATTATTTTGCTTTTTTCACACAAGTGGTCTCATGGGTGAAGCTGTATTTTGCAGGCACAAAGCAGCAACTGCAAAGGGAACACCAGCCCTTCTCCAACCCGGGCCCCTGGACACTTACTTGGGACTTGCTGTCCAGGCTGCTGCCACGTCTGGTAGGTACTGCCCCAACCCTGCGTCATGAACGCCTGAGGACCACTGCAGGGGACAAAAAGTCATGCTGAAGTAGACAATAAAACACTTAACAGGTCATGTACATGTCACCCACAGAAGCAAAATTGTTACTTATAGTCAGCAACTGCTGAGCAAACAGGTGAACGTGGGAACAAAAGGAAATGCTGTGTAGATGTGACTACTGACTAGTTTGATACTGGTCTGATCATGAAGCCAAGATGAAGATACATCCTACTGAACTGCACTCCTTGTGATTTATGCAGTTCAGTCTTCTTCCCATGCTCTCACTGCACTAGAGACAGGAATTTTGGAGATGCCAATATCTACCTTATTTATAATTTAATAGTTAAAATCCTTCCTGCAGTCAAGCTTAAAGGTTTCATCTCACTTGCTTCCTGCTTCGGAATACTGTCTTCAAAAGGCTCCGGTTAAACATCACACCTTCAAGGCCCTCAACCCTCCTCCCAATGCTTTTATAGCTCCCAACCGTTCCCCACAGCCCATCTGTGATGAGAAGCAGAAGCTTACTTTTGATGAGGTGTAGTGGGTGCTTGGCTGAACGGACTTTGACCAAATCCTCCAGGTCCACCCATGCTGGTACCCTGTCACAGAATTCACAAATATTTAATGCCAGATCTAAGCACAGGGTGAAGGCAGCTAGTATGAGCAGTAAGAAAGGGCAGAAGACAGCCTGGGACACTAACCCCAGCACCTGAAAGAAGTGAATACTTCTCCAAGGATGAAGTTCTCAGGACTGTCAGCATGCTCCAGCAGCTCAGCTTCAAAAGCAACTCCGGTGAGCCCACAAAGGGGCTAAACAGGACTACAGCACAGTTGGAAGTTTTCCTTTGAACAGCTTGGATCCTGAGGTTGGTATCAAGCCTTCTCCTCTCAGGCAATTCAGCGTACAAGGTTGCTTTTCAGCTTTACCATGCCCCAGTTCAGTATTTTCCGTACTTTGTTTTACCCAAGTCTCCCCCTTCAGTAGTACTCCAGCTTGACATTATTAAGCTTCAATACCACAGCGCTGCATTAAGTGGAAGATAAGAGTCATCCTGGGTTTACTGAAGCAAGGAGCTGAGTGCTACTTTCAGTGTGATGATGCCAGGATTGTGTCATTCTCATGTAGTGACACTATTGTCTTCCCTTCAAATAGTCTCCTTTGACAGCCTTCTCATACCTTATTATTGCTGTTCGTTCCCCTCTGCACACTACCCATGATTATGTCAGCAAAGTGTCAGATCCCTTCTGGGACCACAGCAAAAATAAGTTCACTGGATGCTGGAGTTATCAAAGTACAAGACAGCTGCTAACAGGCAAATGGTTTTGAAGCTAAATGATGTGTGTGTATTCCATGTCATCCTGTAAGTCCAGGCCTACATGTACCTAAGAGTGAAAGAGTGAAACCACCACATCTGAAAGGACAGACCAAGATCAAGAGATGCGACTTACACCAACTTTCTCATCTATGAGATGTCTAGCGAGTTCGATTTGCTGGGGAACTCCTCTGATTGTGAATATTCGTACACCAGGGTCTGTGTTTGGAGGTGGGTTTCTCTGCAGCTCAACATGGGCTCCTGACTGCTGATTTATGCTCTTGATGTTCTCACCACCTGAAGAAAAGAAAACCAGAGACATAAGGTGACATTCAGAATCTTTTTCCATAAAAGCATAACAAAGTCAGGCTCTGGTAATGGAATATAGTTTCAACTACCATCTGTGTGCGCCTCAAGGGAGGTGAGCTGAGGATGGCAGCAGCACAAGAAACCACAGTACCTGAGCTCATGTTGCTCCTTTAAACTCCCTCATAAGTATGACCTGAAACCATGAGCTACTGCAATGTTCTTTCGAGTCATGGATGGTGCTGTTTTAAGAATACACACAGTCCCCCTGTGTGCACATTGCTGGGCTCCCAACAAAATGCAGCATGGCTGAGACACACTTTGACAAATCAGATGCAAAAACTGTACTGACTGAATTCTTGTGGTTTTGCACAGCTGTTCACAATCCTCAAGAAGAGAAAGTCACCTGCAATTGAAACATCCTTTTTCTTTCTTCCATGAGGTTTTTTTTCTCTCCACCACTAGACATTTCATTCCACTAAGGCAAAAAGCCACTAGCCACATACCTTGTAGCTTAAAAAAAAAAACTTAAGCTTTCTCACAACCATGTGCTGTGCAATAGCTTATTCCCTTAAAGAAACCTCCGCTTAACGCTTCCTATTCACACCGCAGCAGTGCAGGATTCCAGGCAGTTTTCCACTATTTCAGAGTTAGTTGTGCATGCAGTGAACATAGCTGGCTGGTTTGCCATCTGGATATGCTAGAGCACAGGAATGCTTCAAGCAGGATGCAGCAGGGCCAGCCAAAGTGGATCCGATTTCCTGAAGACCTGCTAGGTCCCAGTCTCTTAATGAAATTTGCTTAACAAAAGCCTCAGCCAATGTTACAATGGTTCAATTCTTCTTTTGGAAGCTCACACAACTTACAGACCAGCTCCACTCAACTGGAGAAATTAAGGGGTGCAGGGAAGGAAGGGGTTTTACAACTTTTAAGTCACAAACCAAGAATCACCAGCCAATAGGACATACAGCAAGCAGGAAAGAGCGCAGGAAACTAACTGGAGATTTTTGTTTGGTTGCAATTAAAAAGTCTTCCAAAATAACCTCCTCAGTTTTGCTCGCATTTCCATTCCTATACATCCAGCACAACTTCAAAACAAACTGTGGACGTTGCAGACACTTGTTCATTTCATTGTAATGGACTCATGACCTTTTTAACATTTTAAAGCCTTCTTGGGGAAGGGAGGAGGAAAAGTTGCCAAAGGGCAATTAACTTTCTAAATGAATTTTTGAAGCTGCATTTAACAAAAGATAATCGTGTCACATCCCTGGGCAGACAACAGTGATTGTACTGGGCAGCCAAAAGCCAAGCCACTTATTTTCAGTCAAGCATGGGAAAGCAGCAAGATGAAGTTTCAAAACCAAGAAGGTTTTTTTTATGTAACACTTTTGTCTGCTGCAGACTTATTTGAAGCTCTGCTTTTAACATATTGAGGTGAGATCTGAATCAACAGCCATTTCATCTGCTTCATGAGAACAGAGGACCCTTTCAGCCAACACAATTTGGATCATGAAGGAGTGGAAGAACTTCTTTACTGGGTGACAGAGGCATAACCACAGGCTCCTACTTGCACAGCACACTAGGTTTCTCCTTCCGAAAAGCGATTAAAAAAAAAAAAACATTGAAGCTTTCTCAAAGTGCAAGCAAGGAGAATATACATTTGAAATCATTTCTCCATTTAGCATTCAGCACCAATATGGTAGTTGCTGGGACTGTCTCCACATCAGCTCTTTCCTAGACCATACTGCAGGATCAAGTTAGTTGGCTCTCCAGGTTTGGCCAGAGGCTGCAAGCTCCTACTCCTGTACCAGGACTCGGTGCCCCTTCTCCTTCCTTACCCTCCGGTCTGGTACATGCCAAAGCGCTCCCTCCCATCCAAGTGATCCCAATTCAGCCTCCAGAGCACGCAAATGAAGTGACGCAGTCAAATGATGCTGCACAGTGCCGGAAGGAGTTCATCTTCCCCCACAATGAGGAGACCTGCTCAGCACATGGTGGCTGTCTATAGATGCATTCAGCAGCCTGCTCCATTCTTCTACCTGATGGGGGGCAGAAATGATCCAAGAGTGGCCCCCCAGCTGGACGTGAAATCGTAAAGCAATTAATCAAACCTGCTAAAAAGGCAGAGCTGACAAGAGCCAGGCCAACCACGTTATCTGTCAATATTGCTGTATTTATCATGGAAATCCAGCGGGGGCCCAAAGAGGCTGCGGTTTGTTTCCAAGCACCACCAAACAGAGGAAGCACTTGACATGTGTATGGCGCTTGTCTCCACCCTTCCTCGAGTCTTTCAGAAAAGAAAAGCTGTACCTACCCACCCTCTAGAGGAAAAAACTATGCACATGATTTGCAGGGAGCTGAGCACTTCTTATCAGCTCATAAAGGCTCACACTCCCAAACTGAGAAGTGGTGCCCAGGAGAAAAGGCTCCAGGGTCTTCTATGAAATATGCTGCAGAAATTGAGCTGAGTAACTTCCTCAGCTCCCTCTTTTTCCCCTTTTCGAGTGGTGACATGGAGCTGGAAGCACAGCAGCAGTTACCTGGCCACACCACATACACCTGGAAGCCAAGATACCCATTGCTTAGGTACTAACCACAGAGACCAAGTTACACATGCCCAGAGGACTCGACCGGATTTTACAGAGAAGGCTACCAGACAAGCCCTATATCACAGGGGAAAAAAAAAAATAAAGGCTCAAGAACAAGCAAAAAAAAAAAAACCACCCCAACCCTGAAAACTGCTCAGAAACTAAAAGGGGGGAGCAAAGGTTTTAGAGTTGGTCACTGTTACAAAAAAACCCTACTAACATCCTCCCTCTCCCCTACACTGCCCCAACAGGCAGGGGGAGAGGAAATCAGAAGAATCAGGTGTCTCACATGAACATATGGTGAGTGTGGTACATCCATTCTGGTCCAGGCCCCAAAAGGCAATGCTACAGCCATCACTCACTTGACAAAAAATGAAGGCTGCAACAGACTAAGAGCACAGGCACTGTAAGAACACCAATTACAAGGTGGTATTACAAAGCTGCAAGCACTCAAATCACCATACAACTAGTAATTAGTCACTCCAGAAAGCTTCTGATCTGGCTGAGTAAGAATCCCTGTTTTGCTGTTGTGGAAACAAAGGTAAAAAGCTACCCTTCACCCCACAGTGAGCCTGTGCCAGGCCTTGCACTTGAATGCTAGGACATCCAACTCCGCTACCTGCATTTATCTTTTCAGCACACAGTGCTCACAGAGTCACAAATGCTCCACTTCAGTGCACTCCTGAACAACAAGTGACCTTTTCTGATCCTTTATTAAGGATGACTAATGGATACAGCAATAAAGTTTCATTATAATTTGATTTTTCCATACATATAACTCTCACTTGTGGACTTAAAATTTGCTTTGCTTGATCTTTTGCCCAACTGGACTGTTCAGTGAGATCAAGCACAATTGCCCTGCAATTTCTGCATAATGGAGAGAGCAGGTGTTTTTTCACATTGAAAAAAGTTTTCAGGTTTGTGAACACGTTTACAGCAAAGAAAAACATCTGAAAACAATTGCAGATAGACCACTGACATGCCTATGTCCCATATCTGCGTCCCTTGTCATGCAATAAGGCAGCAGTTCAGGTTGCCACAGGGGCCAGACACATGGAAAGGAACAAGTGAGATGCAGCAGGGTTGCGCAGAAGGGGAAAGAGGCCACAACATGTTTCATTGCAAGCTCACTCCTGCCCAACAGGACGGCAGGAAACTAAATGTCACTGAAACATGGCACAATGCCCTCAGGTCTCTGCCCCCTTTAATGCTGTAGCTAATCTGTTCCTATTCTATTCACCTCAGCTCTGCTGAGGCTAAAAGCCAACTGTGATTACTTAAATACTAGTTAAGGCATATGTCATTCTTTCTGAATTAAGCACATAGAAAAATTAAATACAACTCCTTTGATAGGTCAGTGTACTAACTCAGAAGCATCGCAACAATTCAAAGCAATAGAACTCTTCCATTCCTGGCTTTAAGTACTGCCATTACCCGATGCGTAGCTCATGCTCTATGACAAATTGAGATTGCTGCTGATGCTCTTGGGGGTGTACTGGTTTTTAAGAGGAAGGCCAGATGACTCCTTGCTCGTCTCTCTAGCATGGAGAGATTCAATGGCTAAGGCAGCCAAGGGGCCTCCATGGCAGCAAACACACTCATGTGAGTGAGACAAGGCGTACCAGCCTGCTCTGCAACAGGCTCAGACACGGACAAATCCTGCTACTTCACTTTATTCATCAGACACTTCAGGTATGTGGCTGGAAGCAGCTACTGTTATTACCACCTTCAGAGACCTTCCGTTTTATCACATGGCACTCACAGAAATCCAGCACGCTGAAATGCCGGTTCTGCTTGTCCCTGATAAACTGCCCTTTAAACGAATTCTATATAAAAAGAATCCACAAATGAACCTGCCTTTTCTCAGGCAGCTGCTTGTTATAACAAGCTTACTTGACAGCTCTGCATGAAGAGCCTCTCTTACATATTGTGAACAAGGGCCTGGAGAGTACAATTATGAGTGAGAGCACCACAAAGAAAACAGCCACAAGCGCTTATAGCTTATTCCTATGCTGCATTCACCAGCCACTAAATACCTGCAATTACAGAAAACTCCAAAGCTTCACTGTCAGGCAGCAAGAACGCAACCATCCCAAGAGAAAAAGATTGCAAGCTCTAGTATTTAGTGGCACCGGACTCACCTTTGCCTATAACAAGACCACATTTATCAGCTGGCACCGTGTAGGTTATTTCCTGCATGCCCCCAGGTGTTCCAACACTCCAGTCTCCACGGCCACGACCTCTTCCTCGGGCAACAGCCAGATTTCCAAACCCATCTCGTTCCTTGGAAGGCAAGAAATTTCTATCAGTGTCTTTTTTTTTTTTCTGGCCCCAATGCACATTAAAAACAAAATAAAGCAAGGTAAGTTAAATTGCTTTATAATCAATGGCACTGAATTAAGATACTCTTGGACTTCAGTTTCATATTCAAGATTTTGAAGCACTTTAAAGAAATGCCAAGTAACATAGGTTATAGTTGTCTTGCTGACTCAGGAAGATATTTATATTTTTTAAATGCATGCCTTTGTATCTGCTGAAATAAACCTATAAACAAGCATCAACTACTAAAGGACTTTTAGTTTGTGATAGGGGCTTTTCTTAGAGCAACCAATAGATCTTGGCACTCTCACACACAGAAGTTGCTTCCAAACCCTTTCAACCCTTTCTTTAAAGAATACTGGAACTACTCAGCTGAAATGCACATTTTCCAGAACTTCCAAAGGAAGCTTGTAAGTGTTCAAAGACAGTTAAAGGACATAACTATTTTGGATAGCTGATTTCTCCAAAAGCAAAGGCCACGGGCAGTCAGAGACAGACCTCAAAATTCCAGTGGATTATAAAAAGAATTATGAGATCAAGTACTGAAACCAGATCTCAGGGCAAGAAGAGGTATTAAGACCTACCCTTGATGGGAAATTATGCTCAGGTACCTGGTCTCAAATGGTCTAACACCTTTACTTCTCATAATACAAAGGGAATATACAATCTCCTTCTTGAGTCTGCTCTACTGCTTCACCCATCTTTGTACTTCTTGCTCTTGGGCAATGCAATATGTTGGTGTCTCTCTGGGAGCACAGTGAGGGGAGCATTCCCTGCCTTCCTCTGCCTCCCACAGCCACTAGACCAGAGGACGGTGGGTGGTCTGAAGAAGAGGCATCACTGAGCACTGTTAATACTCTGCTGCCTGAGTGTTACTCAACCCTGCTAAGCAGGGCCTCCAGTCACTGTCTCACACCAGCACTGGACAACTAAACATGTGGGGTAAACGTGGAGCTACAATGAGGCCTTATAATACTGCCCAAGAGCAGAAGACCTTCCCATAGGCTCAGTCATCCCATATCACATTAAAAATACAAATAAAATCTAAACCGAGCAGTTCTGTCCTGGGCAGCAGCATGTGTGGCCTACCAGAGGGAAAATTTAACACTGCCGTTCTTCAGATGGTGGCATCCATCTCCACAGCATGCAGACTACATTCCCACATAAGCACTTTTCTCCCAAGAGCTTCCAGAACCCACCTGTGCTGTGAGAATGAGCTCACTGATGATGTGTGCTGCGTGCTGACACCTATCAGGAAGCCCCATGACCTGTGCGACTCTTTCAGAACTAATCCCATCATCTGTGAAGAGAGGTGGCAAAGACTAAATTAAAAGAAGAAAACATCCACCCACCAACAAAAGCTTCCTTCTAGCACCATCATCGCTAGCAGCATTTTCACATAATGTAACTACCCCAAAGAGCTACCTCTTCCCTCCACCTTCAGCCCCTTTTCCACAGACTGAAAGACAAAACCCAGCCCACATTGCAGAGGGAACAACATCCGAAAAGCAACACCTTCAAATGTCAAAAAGCCATGAAAGAGACCGATATCACTTTAAGAGGACAAAGGCAGCTTTGATAGGTGATCAGACAGCCAAGGACCCAGAGAAAGTTACTTAAAATTAATCAACTCCTGATCCCAAAGGCTTTAATGTCCTGAAAGAGAACTCTTTAACAGATACAAAAGTTTTGTTGTTATTGTTTTGTTTATCCATATAATTACTACTCAAGACATGACTGTTGTGACATCTAATGTTTGCAAATGAGCTGTACTCTCTGAAAAAGAGAAGGTGCATGAAGAAGCTGTTCATCATATTTAAACAGGTTTCAGAAAGAGACAATGCACCTTTAAATTAGGAAAGCCTAGTTGCTGTAACCTCAGATCAGATTCCTTTTAGCAATCCAAACTGGAACACTGGTCAGAAAGTAACAGCTCTCCATCCTCTCACAAACCTGGTTTAAATTGAATCCTAACTCCAGCATCATTCTGAATCTTTTTGATCATTTCTCCATTTCTTCCTATCACAATTCCAACAGCAAACCTGGGCACAGAGACCTGATGGGAAAGGCAAAGCAGTATGAAAGCTCAGAGAACTAGACTGAATTACTCTGATTTTACAAGGAGATGCTCTTAACTATGAGGACAGGTCACATTAGGCAGCTCCAGGCTATAGAACCATATCCCTTAAGAAAAACAAACATGTGGCTGCAAATTCCTTCCCCACTAAATGAACTCTGCGCTACAAGAATGCAGCTTAAAAAGACAATTAGAAAAGTGCCATCTGGGAGTCCATGAGAACTCCTCCTCTTTGCTGCCAGACTCACTTTTCTGGCAACAGAACACAATGCATTTAAAAATAAGCTTACAGGTTACATGTGCAGTTTTGATGACTTCCACCCACTACCCATCCCACAGGGAGGTTAGCAGAGTACTCGTGAAGAAAACATACCTCTATGCTGCCTCCTCCCATTCTAGAACTGAAATCATTGCGTACGCCTCGGAAGTCTGCCTGATCTTTCTCTCGGATGATCTCCAGTACCATTTCCCTCGCTTGCTACATGGGGAAAGAAGTTACAGTTAGCTTAAAATTATTCTGCTTGCCATCTTGGTGTTGGGGCCTCAGCAGTGGCTAACGGTCAGGCTTCAGGCAAAGCAATCTCCATCTGCTTAACAGAAACAGCATTCTGATTTAGAAATTCTTTTACCACAGTCAATGGAGATCTGTTCTTGATGGCATCTTCCACATCTGACAAAATCTGCCAAGTGTGCAAGGTGGCAGTTTCTTGTGTGCAATTGCTTCCTTCAGTCTCTCAAAAAGGCTCCTTAGCTTTTAAAGTATCTTTGATTTTTTCAATTTTTTTGTTTCTAAATTAAAGGCAGGGAAGGCCCTTTCCTACTGGACAGAACTGAAACCAACACAGTAAGGTAGAAGCTGTGGTAGCATAGCAGAGAGCATGTCCACTAAGAGCTAGACAGCACATCCCAAGGAGGCAGGTGGGCAGTAGTGAACTTATCGACACTCAGAGAAGGTAAGCCCAAGTCTGCAGCAATCCAGCAAGACATTTTCTGAGACAAATGAATATTCTTCCTACCTACTTGCAGCCCTCAAGGCCATTCACAAGCTTGCATGTAGCCCAGCTAGTAAAAGTGTACCTTGGAAATAAGCCAACAGTAGTCACCATTAAAAAAAGCCTACATGTGAAACCCAAAGCCTTTGTTTCTATCTATTACCAGTTGAGCTTTTGACATTTTGGTTCTATTTCCAAGTTTGAGGGACACTGGTGAATCTGACTCCTTTCACATTTTTACATATTTTCCATGCTCCCATGGTATTTTTTACATAAGGGAACAACTGAAGACACTTCAGAGGTGCCAAGACAGATATAAGGGCAATGGAGAGATTTCACAGGGATCTGACAGAGTTAAGAAACACTGTTGCAGCATCCAGAGAATCCCACCAAACCCAAAGATTCATTGAGCTTCTTAAATGCTTTCTAAGCGTGCTCAACTTTTCTAAGTGCCTCAAAGATCTTCCAGCCTAAGCAGTCTCCACGACTGCTTGGCATGATTTATGGCACGGAAGATGTGACAACAGCAAATCTTGCAAGGCAGAAGAAACCACCTGGGAAGTAGCATCATTTAAAGCATGATCTGGTTAAAAGTAGCAAGACTGCCATTAAACTCCTTTTCGCATATCTATACCTCCACAATAAGTAAGAATTTTGAAAAAAACCCCCACATTTAAATCTAAAAGTACATTTGTAATAAGAGGTTTGAAAAACACAACCCAAACATGCTATCCCTGAGCAACATCAACTTGCAGCAATTTATGATTAGGGAGATCCTATGAAACAGAACTATTTTTATTAGAGACAGGAATGCTAAGCTAGATTTAAGTTCTTAGCAAGGTATGAAAAGCACTTGCTGAGAAGTGGAACATGCCACAGCTAAACTTTAATTCTTTAATTCAAGCATTCCCATCATTCTGTAATCTTCCAGTCTCTGGCTGATCATGGGTTTTTGCTTTGAACCGCAGGTGTGAACACATCTGTAGAACCCTGACACAAGGAGACTGAGGTACCAATATTAAGCAAACCCCTTGGTTTCAGGAGTTGTCATGAGATTATTTTTTTTTAATTACCTGCGTCAATTGGCTGTCTGAGTTAACAAACCTTCCACAAAAACTTTCTCAAATGTGTGGTTAAGTTAGTCACTAAGAACCCATTTGCTCAAGTAACATATAGCTATGATGTTTTGCTTCACAGACTGGAAAGCATTTCAAAGTTACTTTCTCCAAACCCTCCTCCTCAGCTCTTCTCCTACCCATATCTAATATCTATGTGGAATGAGAGCTCCTAGGTTACGCTGTAAAAAAGCCAAAACTGCTAGTCTGGCGTTTTAACTTGCTTACTCAAACTTCAACCTTACAGAACAAACAAAATCAGAAGGGATCATTACACGGAGTTGGATTTGACTCCCACTAGATGAGCACAAATATGTTAAAGTTTAAATTTCTCCACAGTTCTTTAGGGCAACTGCTTACTTCTATTACATACCTGTACTTTAAATGCATCTCCAGTAATACGGAGAGGTTTATCTGCTCCAGTAGGCAACGGACCATCTTGGATCATAATCATTTTCACACCTGTTCGCTCCTGAAGAAAAAGCACAGAGCACTTTGCTAAGCGCAGTCCCTAAAACAAGGGACTATTTTGGTTACTAAACATTAGGTCAAATCAGCAGCTTTACAGAACGCTACTTTAGCTCTTCATGGGTACTTATAGCACAAATTCAGTTACAGTCCTGGAGTGCAGAGGACTGCCAGAAAGCGTGCTACTCCTGAAGTTATAAAATAGCTGAACCCCTTGCAAAGTGAGAACCCCTCTACCTCAACAACTGGTTTTCCAGCCCTTTACGAAAATCTGTAAGCTGTCTGCATATTAAGTTAAAGTGTCTGCATAATTAAGTTAACTGACCAGCCTTAAAACTAGTGGATGACAGAGGCCTATTCAGGGCACTCAAAAACTACATTTTTGACCTAGGTGCTTTTCTGAAACCCTCTATTCTTTAAAAACTTGTACCAGATGGAGGAATAAAGAATGTCTACGAACATAGATTTATACATAACACAACACTTATTTAGAAAGGGGTGGGATGAGAAAAAAAGGAAGACACACGCCAGCTTTATCACAGATCAGCAACAAAAGAGAAGCACAGCACTCTACAACAGCCTGGCTGGCATTAAAAACTATTGCAGCAGCAGACTAGAGATAGCCTTTTCTTGGCTACAAGGATCCCCTCCTAAACAGCACACACCAAATGTTATCTAAAGCACATGAGTTTCTTTCACAGTTCTGGCACAACTCCACTACATGCGTAGCTAGGACCAAACGGATTTCTTTTTTAACCCAAGATTGGATTTGAGTCCAGCTCTCCGAAGGCAGAAGAGTAGTCCCTGCTGTAGAAGGTTAGAGCATTTAAGGCTCTCCATTTCAGCACGCTCTTGTTGATCTAGAGAAGCTGCAGTAGGGAAGAGAGCCCTGAAGTAAATTCATCTTGCGCACCTGCAACTGTTTTATTGTTTCACCTCCTTTGCCGATGACTAGACCCACTTTGGATGCCGGGATCAAAATCTCCTGAATCGTACTGTTGCCATCAACATCGTTGTGAAAACCAGGTCCGTTCCGACAGCGATCTACAATCTGCCCCAGTAGCCGTTTTGCTTGTCTTTGGAAAAGAATCGAGGGAAACAAGCATTAGACAACATTGTTCCACGTGACCAAGAGACCAGGAACCATCGAAATGGGAAGCGATCAGGGAGAGGAGAAGAAGTGAAAAGATGAAGGAAACCACAGTTAGCACAATGTTTGCCTTTTTTTTTTTTTTAACTCTGATGTATATTTTCCCCTATCATGATTACTTACAATCAGTCTGATTTTTGAAAGGGGAAGAGAGAAGGAAGAGCAGCAGCATGCTCTTTGGAAGTTAAGGATAACAGTTGAGCTATAGTATTTGGGGTGCTTGTTCTGAATGAAGATGCTCTACATTCTAAACTTTTTCTGAACTTTTTAAAAATAAATATATACAATATTTGGAAAAACTCAAGCTCTGTTCTTCTCGGTCAAGACAAAAAACACACAACGCTCTGACATCAACACAGCACATTGGTTAACCACCCTCTGATCAGTCACAGGCAACTGCCTTGCTCTTTTCTGCCTGCTCTTACCAGCAGCACCAGAACACTGTTCTAACACAGCCTCTGCCCCAAGCAGTAGGTGCTGAAGCTACACCGCGAAGCAAGGCAAGGATACTGCAGCAGCAACCAGTGAAAGACTGGGTTCTTCTACTCCTGGTGAGAAGAGACAGACACAAAGAAGCATTTGGGAGATTAAAGATACCTTCTCTAAAATCTTTAGCATGTCAGAGGTAGCCGATAAGGGTTCCCTTCACCTTGAAGGCTCCTAGTCCCAACGCATCTCTTCCCTGCCCTTCTCCAATAACCCTTCTCAAAGTAGGTAGAAGAAAGGCACCGGTTCCCTATTCAGTCTAAAGCAGTGTCTTCCCCTCTTTCCGCTTCATCCCAAGCCATATCAGGCACCCTAGGAGGACTGTCTTCTCTCTGGAGATTTGAAGAAACAGTACAAAGTCATCCCTCACAAACACACAATCGCCCAAGACAGCTCAGGGGGAGGTGAGCTGAGGCTGCACATGGATCAGAGCACTGCTTTCTCTTTACTTTCCTCATAACACAAGGCAAAAAGTGGAATTTCTGGAAGACCACTTCTAATATTCTGGAAGAGTCTTAGGAGGTTCTATTCACCTATCTTCATATTTTGCATAAAGTTCTTCTAGTGACAATATAGATACTACAAAAGAAGTCTGACATCTAGATTAGTTTCCTTAATTTTCTTTTTCTACAAGTAGCCTGAAAAACAGTTCAAACAAACTTAACAAGAATTTTAGCACAAAAATAAATTAAATTTCACCTAATTCCATATCCTTAACAACTTGCTCTACTTCAGAAACTGAGTATTTTCACTTTTTTTTTTTTATTTATATTTTATTTAAAAGACAGCCTTGGACACGACTACACTTAACCGCTTATTTCAGAACCACGAAGTCTTAACTATACCTCTCTCCCATTTTCCCCCGACTGCATCTCATCAGGCATCCCAGCTTTTTAATATTTTGCTCTTGTTCTGAAATATCATTTGCTAAAGGGGTAAAAGCGCTTCAATATCAGCAAGAATACATTGCCTGCCCTATAATGTCAGCTTGCCAATTATATTTATTCTGGCTCACTGCTTGCAGTATTATGGTAGAATAAGGAGATTTAAGTACCCTTAGATCTCTTAGGAATGGAAGAATGATGAGAGTCTTCTCTTTAGAGAGACAGGTTTTGTGCCCATGTATTTTCACTATCAAATGCAACTCAAAGATTTTCAGATGGATTTTAAAAAACCCACCTACCCAAAGGCTGGGGAGAGAAAGAGCAGCTCCATATGTTAAGTGTGTTCCTGTAAGCCTGAGGATCCTGGATCCAGTTCCAGCAGGAGGTCCTCAACTGGTTTGTGAGAGTCTCAAACTCAGCTCCTGGGAAGGGGGAGGGAGGAAACACTGTCCCTAAAGTTTCTATAGGCCTAAAGAGTAGAAACCCCTGCTGGCTGGCCACATGTCTCTACCATGCAGGGATCAGAATTCAAGACTTTGGTTCAGTCCTTTCCTTCTTGTTGGCAGCGATGCAGAGGCAAGCACACCCATGGGCCTCATGCTGCTCTGCAACAACACCAACACCTCCAGACTACTCTGGAGTGGCACCGACAGGCTTTGGAGGCCTCATGCAGCCCTTCTTCAGCTGGAAGGATGGTCATCTCAATAGGAGTAGGGAAGCAAAGGGGAAAAGAGAAGTGCCCTTCAACAGCTTAGCTCAGTATCCTAAAAGCTGCAGTTAGAAAACTGCATCCTAGGTGCCCTAAGAGCAACTTTGCCCTGCGGAGGAGAATTCCACGGAAATTTCTGCAGAGGGTTCAAACTGCAACTGGAAAAAAGCCTTTGAGGTGCACAGTTTAAAGCATCAGACCAAGAGGTTCTATGCTCCAGAGACCCTCAAGTTTCTCTAGGCCAACATTTGTTGGTGCGGCTAACCAAGTAGCACCACTGACAGAGCACAGCATTAGGGAGAAGAGAGAGAAGGAGAAAGGAGAGAAATCAAATCAGAACTCACTCAATGCTCTCTGGTGTTCCGGTAAGTACACAGGGCCTCTCGGGCATCCCACCACTGTCTACAAAGGGAACAAGAAGGAAACTTAACATGTGGAATTAAAAAAATGGCAGTTGTTTCAGTAACTGTCAAGTACTAATGGAAACACCCCCCTCCTGCATACAGAGCATGTTAATGAATTCAAAGACATCCAGGGTCAACATATTTTAAATAATTTGCTGGATGTCTGCATTCTTTTAAAACCTTCCCCACCAGTTAAAGGGAGGGATAAGAACTTAGATTACATTCATCAACAGTTTCCTTTGCAGCACTGTAGTATAGTCTTCCCCAAAGCAAACAGGCACTACCACAAAGCTAACGGATGCTCCAATTTTTTTAATGCAAGGCGAGCTGTACAAAGAGCTGCTGCCACCCTCCTGAAATGTCTTCAGCCAGGAGCTAGAGCCGACCAGACTAATCAGAGACAAACCGCATGCGTTGAGCAAAGTGGTATCACCAGAAGAAAATTCAACAGCTACAATTTGAGGTTTAAGTACAACATGATTTGTCCATTTGCACTGTACACCCATTTGTTAAAGACAGTTCCTTAATTGTTTCATTTCCCAAACCACCTGACAAACCTGTTTTCTATGGTAGTCAGGAGGTCTCAGTCCTACAACAGCTCTGCCGTGCATGTTAGCCTAGTATAGAAGTTATTAACAGTGATAACGTCATGAGCATGGCAAGGCGCCTGATGTAATGGACACAACACTCTTCAACATTAAAACCTGTTCATCGGCCATACAAAGATGCTCTTACCTGGAGCAATTTGAATTTTGCAGCCAGACTCTGCCTGAATCCGTGAGATCTGTTCACCTCCCCTGCCGATTACTGAAATGAGTTCAACAAGCATCAGAACATACCATTTTCCTGAGTAACTGCAGAACACCTTCCCCCTTTTACTCCACTGCAGCTATCTATAAAGGAACAGTTTGACTCCAGGATTGCAGAAGAGGCATCCACAGCATGATCAAATTTATCATAAGAGAAAAAAATTAAGATACTGCTGAAAGTTATTCTACCTCTTAGGAAAAAAAATCCCACCCAAAACAAACCAAACCAGCCTGTCTTGTACTGGAATGGAAATACACAGTATGCAACAAATAAGGCACCAGTTTGAGTATACTCCTAGAAGAGGGTATCTTATTCAGCCTGAACCAATAAACCAGTTATTTGTACTAAAAAAAGGCAAAGACTTTTGCTCTTTTTTCTTTAAAATTCACATTTTACTACCTCTTTTCAAAGGACGTGCTATTTGGCTAGTCTGCACTCAGACAAAACTGCTACATACTGAAATGCTCTATCAAACCTTAAGTGAAAACAAATATCCATCTCTCTTAACTCTTGGAGTTGGCACATGTCTGTTTCACAACGAGACATACTGGGGAGGGACTACGTGCCAATCACCATTTATATCCTTCCCAGACTCCAAAAAAGAGCAAAACTGTCAAGTCAAACAGGTATGCCTGGCTCAAGATGCTCCCACAGAAGCATCTCTCGGCTGTGGGTTTGCCACCTTCCTGCATCTGTCTGCCCCTGAACCAGGAGTAGATTTAACACACAGAGGACGCAGCAACAGAGCATGCAAGTTCCTCTCTCAGAGCTACAGCATCCCTCGGATGTCACCCCACATGCGTGGTACTAGGACTAATAAATGAAGGGGTCTGGCAGGAGGAGAGTGAATGTTTCCTTTGCAGGAAGTGAAGTTACAGTTTTATAATGTCTTTAGAGTCAGGACAAAACTTCACACACTACGGGGTAATTATCACGGCCTGTTATTTTCCTTTTTACTCTCCATATATCAAATTGGAAGAGATACACAGCAATATAGCAGTGGAAGAGTCTATGCAGCCACTGTAGTAACACATCAGCAGGAGGTGCCATTGAAAGGAAGAGTAATGATCATCAAGAGGAAGAAAGAAATTAGGATCAAGCTTGAAAGAGAACAGTATCAGGAATGCAAATCTAGGAAAAATTCTCATCTGAGCAATACGCGCTTGTTGCGTTTCCCTGCAGCAAATGTATGAGAGATTTACAATTCTGTTTAACTTGCCTTGAGTCAACTCTTATTTTAGCATTTAAATATTGTTTTCCTCCCTCAGCTCTCAGTTTTGCATACTCAAAGGAAGCAGGATGTTTCAGTGAGGGGAAATAAAATAACTTTTGACTTGTTATACACTATGCTAGTCACAATTTAAAGGAGAGAATCACTAAAACTCTCAGTGACTTGTACCACACAGTCTTGTTCTTATTACTGGGACAGCAAGCTTTCCCATGCAGTTTGCACCTGGATTTTCAACACAGATCATCTGGTCCCCATGAAGACAGCATTAGACAAGGCTTATCCAAAGCTAGTAAACACAAAATCTTGCAAGCGTGTCAGAATAAACAGCATTCCTGCACAGAAAACACATCAAAAAACATATCAAAAGCAAGGTACTTACTAAATCCAACCATTTTATCAGGCACTTTGAACTCTTCTGTTATTACAGCCCTAAAAAAAAAAAAAAAAAAAATCAAGCAGTCATTACAAAGAACAATTCAGGAGACAACTATGTCCCTGCCATGGAAACCAGGCACAGCGTAAGGCTTTTGCACACACAGGCAAACACTACATCCCAGTCAAAATAATTTGTTTTGGAAGGGACCTCTCGTGGTCACCTAATTTCTCCTATGCTGGATACATTTCCAGTCTACTCTCCACTGTCTTCAATAGAGCTGACAGAAGAACCTCTTTTTGCATTCTTGCTCCAGAGAGATTTAATGGAATAATGGCAGAGTTTCTTTAATATTTAGCCTAAACCTTTCAAGCCACAGTCTCTGCCTACTACTTTTGGATATACTCTTGCCAAGAGACGCTAACCAAAGCCAATCCTGATATGAATGCCCCCCCTGAAATGCACAGATTTTCTTTTTTTGCTTGCCTGTCCTTATCATTCTTTCCCTTGGAATTTATAAAAGCTGTCTTCAATTATCCTTTGAAGTTGTATTATCTCAAGACTTCCGTATCTATTGCTCTTTGGACTTTTTCAATGCGTTTCTGCCTCAAAACACAGCACCCAAAGCAATTTCCTAAGACCTGACCATAGTCAAGTACAAAGGAACTACCTTTGATGGATTTTTGCTTAGCCATTTCTATCTCACAGAAAATACGACACAATGAATACGGAATGTGCAAACTCAATATATTTAGATATACATTATATACAATTTGTTCAGCAATCTCAAAAGCAATGAAACACCTGCATAATAAATCCAACACAGGTTTTGCGGTGAGGTACATTAAAATCTTCCCTTTTTTGCTTTAGATCAGTTCAGGAAGGTATAAAATACAAATTAGACTTCACCAGCTAACCTGCGCATAAATTACTCTGCTGTCCTGAGGCTCACCAGCAGAAATGCAAACCCAAACAGGGCCATCCATACCTGCAACACATCAGGCAGGTTCGGAATTGCAGTTGTTTTAATCTGGAATAAACCCAGCCTGTTGCCAAAACGTCCTATCCTGCATCATTTGTTAACCACCCTGTGTTGAAGGAACAGTCGCAGCTGGACAAAGCAGCTAACCTAGAAGAAAATCAATCACCAAGCCCCCCCAGAAAAACCAATTCAGGCTTTTCAGCCTAATCAATTCCTTACATGAACATCACTCCTGGCAGAAAAGAGGTGACAGGTAGCAGCAGAGCAGACAACAGTGACCATCCTTCTCTGTGCTGCCCTAGCGGGACCTAACCATTAAAAACTGAAGGTTCTACAGTCTTTATATACATCACTTGTCCTTTCTGCTGAGGCCCCCAGCAAACAGCTGCTTATGATGGAAACACTACTATTAGCCCGAAGGTGAATCCAGCTTTAGAAACGCACTCCCCTTCCTACTCAAAACAAGACAGACACTCCTTAAGATCAAGATTCGAGAAAACCTGAAAATTTTACTTTTGTATTAGATGCTAAGACATGCTGCGTGACAACTCATACTTGCTTCAGTATTCCAAAAAAAATCTTTGACAAAGGAGTCATCTCAGGTCATATGACACCAACAAAGCTAAATAGTAAAAAAAAAAATCTACCTGCCCATTTAATACTTCCAACTTTTGTCAAAATGCCAGAGCTTTTTTTACTTTTTCTTTCTGCCTTCAGGGCAGGGGAAGGGAGAGGTGGAAGAATTTATTCTTCTCAGTCCTGCAGACTTACAGGAACCAAATCCAAGTTTCACATCAACTCTTCTTTTTTCAACACAACAAACAGTCTTAAAGGGTTAGCAGAAACCCCAGCCTGGAGAAAACCTAAACTGACAGTTTCTCCACATTCTCAACCTCTGACTTCCTAACACTACTACAGATGGTGGATCAATAAACAATTAGAATCGATCAATAAATAATAAAACATAACCCACTGCTTACCTTTGATGTACCAGGGCCCCTAACTGGTTACCTACTGTGTCAGAGAGAGAAAAAAAAAGGAAAAAAATCAAAGCATTAGCACGGATAAACTAACTTCATCCCTATAGAAAAAGAGTTCTTACCATTTCATCAAAAAAGAAAGAAAAGCAAAACAGTAATTTAGGTTCAGTGGCTGAAATGAATGCGTTATGTGGTATAAAACAGGAGGGGATTTCTTGATCAACACACACCATAACACAGTGTCCAGCTGAACACAGGATAGGGAATTGATCTGTGTCTCCCCATGCTGAGAGTCATGGGAGAAAATCCTGCCTGCCCAAATCCAAATCCCTGCAACTAACCTCCCCCCCTTCCCAAATTAAACCCAAAGTAGTAAAAAAAGGGAAAAGGCGGAGGGAAGGAGGGGGGAGAAGAGACATTTCAAGCAGACTGGTATGTATTAAAAAAAAAAAAAAAGCCAAGCAGACTCAAGAGATTCAGTCTAGGCAAAAAGCATTACAGAGTGCTCACACATACTTCTCTCTGTGTCTCTTATCTGTGCTCCATGGAGCCCACTTACACGGAGACCTGTTAAAGGAATAGGTCTGTTAAGTAACCTTGTGGCACCCAAACAGTGTTTAAGACAAAAAAAAAACCCCACCACGTTTTACTGAATACACACACTCCAGGCATATCTGCAATGTTACTTACCTTCGGTCCATTTATAATTAGCAGTTATCTCCCCAGCTGACAACCCTCAAACACATTTCTCCCCCCTCAACCCCCACAGATTAGATCTTTCTTCCAAACGTTAATGGGGAAAATATCATTAGACCAACTCATGCAAAGTGGGAACACATGCCCTGCTGGGCTTCCTACTGGACTTTGCCTGCAGCAAACCAGCTAAAAACCTGACCATTTGGTCCTAACAACCAGTTGAAAGATTATATTGCATGCCTGGAGGGCACAAGTAGCGAAACAAATGAAACCGGCCAACATGTGAGCTGTGATAATAAAGATGCAGTTTCAAACTACCTTGCAGCAACCTGCGCATTCTTTGACCTGAAATAAATTGGCAATCAGCTGGAGGTTTAGAAAGCGGATGCATCCCACACTCTCTAAATCCGGTAGAAAAATGCATAAAGTTTGTGACCAAACACTTTACTCAAATAAAATAGGCATAGAAAGTCAATACTGTATTTCTGCTGCGTGTCAATACCTTCATAATAGTTCAGGACCAAAATATTGACAGCATATGTATTTTATTACTCTCCCCAGCTCAGTGATAAGGCAACTGCTGCGTTATTGACTCCATTAGATTTGTCTTTGCATATTCTCACTCTGAATATAAAAAGCTCTAATTTGATAACTATCAATACTGCAGCTGAAAAAGGTGAGTGATGTAATGGGGAACTCTCACCATCTTGCCCCAAACTGTGCTCTGAATATTTTTACTGTATTTAATGGGTCTGGTGTCTATTGATGTAGCATGGGATTGCCCTTGCCATGGACCAGGTCACTCATTATCCCAAGATGCCAGAAAAAGTGGTCTTAACACTACAAGGCTGTATTTAAATATCCACTTCGCATTTCTATTCACCGTAACAGCTCTCTTAGCAGCCTCTTCCACTGCTGCCCACAAATTATGACACAGATACACATCCTATAATCAACTCCTGAAGTTCAGGCAAGGAATGGAAGAACATTCATTTTGTAACACAATCCTACACTTGGAAAAGACAACTTCTTAGGGGAGAACTGTACAAGCACAAGAAGTTAAATCAGTCAGGGAAATAATGCTTTAGACATACGCAACATAAACGTCTCCAACCCACTCCAAGTACTATACAAACATAGCAAGCCATTCACCACCCCACGCGGATATCAGCCGTAGTGTATCTATATTGTACAAATTAGTTAAAAATAATTAAGCTGCAATAACTTATGTGCGAGATTGTTCCTTCCACATTTCACAGATAATCTCTCCAAGAGCTGAGACAGAAAGCAGATGGAGAGAACTGGAGTCTCTCCGTTTTGGGCGGGGGGGAAGAAATGACATGGCTCCCAGTTCCAACAGCCTAAAGGTCCATTCTGTTTCCAACATGCTCATTTTGCTCTGAAAGACAGGGACTAACTAATAGAGAGGCAGGGCTGGGGCAGACCACGCTCGCTGCAATACTGAAAGCTGGTGTTCTGTTGTTCCACCATCTCCCTCTTCACGCCAGGGAGGGGGCTGAACTCTGACAAGTCACATACATATTTCCCCCTTTTACATCTATTGAGTACAATTTAACTGTAACTGCAGTCATTTTACTGCAAATAAGGAAAAATACTGAATAAAATCAGCACAATTTCCTATTAATGGCACCTGCTGGTTGATAACTCTTCACTCTGCTTTAGACTTCACCTTAACTGAATTCTACCTAACAGACACTCAAAACAGATGTGGATTTTTTTTCCACCCCATAAAACAGAGCAGTGCCTCCCACTAAATTAATGTGCATGATGGGAATATACAATCTCGTCAAGAATATCTTCATGGCTAGAATAAAATCAGAGCTCCTGGAAAGAAGTGGAACACAGTTGTATTTCATACTTTTGACCCAAAATGGCATCATCATAAATTTTAGAAAGCTACAAGGAAGACATTAGTTACCCTAATTCTTCATCATTAAATATTGCTAGGTTTTTCTTCAATTAAATGGTCAAAACCTAATAATTTTCCTGTCTGCCTTCACTGTAAATCTTTAGAGGCTTTTTCCCCCCTCCCTTAAACTGCCTTATTTTAAAAAAATGACAATATATAAAGCTGCAATTTTGAAGAATAGGGACATTTTGTGTATTACACTAAACCTTTTGCTGAGAGATCTGGACTTTTGCCCTGCTCCTACTGCTGCTACAGATGTGTCAAGGAGCATCACTACTAACTTTCATCAGCAGTAAGACAGGGATAAGATTTCCTTCTGATCATCACTATTTTCATTGAAAACATGTTGGAGCAAAAGAATAAAGTATTCTATACAATGGGATCATGTTGTGTTTAAGCCCCTCGTCTCTACTACCATCAATTTTTATTACACCAAAACAGGCCATCTTCATATCTGGATGCACCACAGAAGCTTGGGGAAGGCAGGGGCTGGAGAGAGGAGGGTGTGAGGCTTCTCCAAGGTCTCTCATCTTTGTTTCCCCAGTCTCAAAGGATACCCCAGCCTTCAGCTGCAACACTGCTGCTTAACCCTATGTGTATCACTGGAAACTTCTTCAAAGCAGTCCAAAACAGGGCAAACAAAGGCTAACGTTCTGGTAATCAGTCTCTTTCCAGCAGACTAGATCCCTACTTCCTTTGAACAAAAGGAGACTGTTTCTTTAAGGATTATTTAGCATTAAATAAACTTATTAAATTGTGCTGGTAATCAAAAAGACCCATTAATTAGAACAGAGGCCAGGAACAGCCGTTGGCCACTAACAGGAGGGCTGGGATTTATCCTCAGAAAGATGTCACCAGGTTTCTCCGCAGCTCAGACTAACCCCATCTCTAGTTCTCACCTTCGCTGAGAAAAATTAACTGCTGCAAGTGGCCATATAAATGCTGACCACAACTTCCCAGGCATTGAATAAAGTAACAGGGAAAGAAGAAGACTTCCCTTGGGTTGAGGAGGAGCGAGTGAGGGATCAATTAGATCATTTAGATATTCACAAGTCCATGGGCCCCGATGGGATGCACCCGAGAGTGCTGAGGGAGCTGGCAGAAGTCATTGCTGGGCCGCTCTCCATCATCTTTGAAAAGTCCTGGAGAACAGGCGAGGTGCCTGAGGACTGGAGGAAAGCCCATGTCACTCCAGTCTTCAGAAAAGGCAAGAAGGAGGAGCCAGGGAACTACAGGCCGGTCAGCCTCACCTCCATCCCTGGAAAGATGATGGAACAGCTTGTTCTGGGCGTCATCTCAAGGCACGTGGAGGAAAAGAAAGCTATCAGAAGTACTCAGCATGGATTCACCAAGGGGAAATCATGTCTGACTAATCTGATAGCCTTCTACGATGGCATGACTGGATGGATAGATGAGGGGAGGGCGGTAGATGTGGTCTATCTTGACTTAAGCAAAGCGTTTGACACGGTCTCCCACAGCATCCTCATAGGGAAGCTTAGGAAGTGTGGGTTAGATGAATGGACAGTAAGGTGGATAGAAAACTGGTTGAAAGATAGAGCTCAGAGGGTTGTGATTAGGGGCACAGAATCTAGTTGGAGACCAGTGACGAGTGGTGTTCCCCAGGGGTCAGTACTGGGTCCAGTCCTCTTCAATATATTCATCAATGACCTGGATGAGGGGATAGAGTGCACCCTCAGCAAGTTTGCTGATGACACAAAGCTGGGGGGGGCGGCTGACACACCGGAGGGCTGTGCTGCCATACAGAGAGACCTGGACAGGTTGGAGAACTGGGCAGAGAGAAACCTTATGAAATTCAACAAGGGCAAGTGTAGGGTGCTGCACCTGGGGAGGAACAACCCCATGCACCAGTACAGGTTGGGGGCTGACCTGCTGGAGAGCAGCTCTGTGGAAAGAGATCTGGGAGTCCTGGTGGACAGCAGGATGACCATGAGCCAGCAATGTGCCCTTGTGGCCAAGAAGGCCAATGGCATCCTGGGGTGCATCAAGAAGAGTGTGGCCAGCAGGTCAAGGGAGGTCATCCTCCCCCTCTACTCTGCATTGGTGAGGCCACACCTGGAGTACTGTGTCCAGTTCTGGGCTCCCCGGTTCCAGAAGGACAGGGAACTGCTGGAAAGGGTGCAGCAGAGGGCTACCAAGATGATTAGGGGACTGGAACACCTCTCTTATGAGGAAAGGCTGAGGGATTTGGGTCTCTTCAGTCTGGAAAAAAGATGGCTGAGGGGGGATCTTATCAACACTTATAAATACTTAAAGGGTGGGTGTCAGGAGGATGGGACCAGGCTCTTTTCAGTAGTGCCCGGGGACAGGACAAGAGGCAACGGGCACAAACTTGAGCACAAGAAGTTCCACCTAAACATGAGGAGGAACTTCTTTACCCTGAGGGTGGCAGAGCACTGGCACAGGCTGCCCAGAGAGGTGGTGGAGTCTCCATCTCTGGAGACATTCAAAACCCGCCTGGACGTGTTCCTGTGTAACCTGCTCTAGGTGACCCTGCTCTGGCAGGGGGGTTGGACTAGATGATCTCCAGAGGTCCCTTCCAACCCTATGGTTCTATGATTCTATGATTCCCCGCAAGCAGCACAAATAAACCTGATCTCCTCCCTGCACTATGCTATTTGCAAGATTACTTTTAAAGTTGTTTCCAGAAAGGGGAAATAAAGAAGCCAGGGAAAAGCGAAATAATTAGTCTCAAGCTCCATCTAATACCAATGGCCAGGTCACCAGGGCCAATCCCAGCAGCTCTTCATTTCAGATGAAGGTTATGTTAAGGGAAGTGCAAAAGGCACTCGCACATTCTGGTTTCCAATACTACAACAAATCTATTTTTCCTGGAAATGCTCTAACAGCAGCTGAATTTGTTTTGACCAGTGCACTGTCACCCTCTCTTAAGACCACTTCCTAAGCTGACATCAATCAGCCACACCAGCAGCTGTTTACAAAAATGGACAGGCAGAATTAGATTTTCCTGAAAGACAGACATTTTTCTTGTCACCTTAAGTACTTCCTCTGGACCCAATTTTTTTCCAGGAGCATTAGGAACAGAAGTAATTTTCTAACAGGTACATGGGGATAAAGAAGCAGTGAGACCTGCATCCAGCCGTGAACACGCAGTATACAGAGGTAAACAATCAAAAGATTTACCACCAGATTTGTTTCTAAGCTATCCAGAGCAGCAGAGTGTATCCAAATCCCCTCACTAGAAAATTTCTAGAGTATGCATAACAATATAAATAATTGCTTCTTGACCACAATGTCTCCAAACTGTGGTTCGCAGGCAAGCAGAAAATGGAGAAGAGTGTGGGCATGCAAACCTGACACCCCTTATTCGCAGCTAACAGAGAACCAAAAGATCATCCAAATAGAAAGTGCTTTCCTAGTTTAAGCATCCTATTAAAAGGAACTGCCATCTTCCAGATGCTTAAAGCTAAAGCTGCATTATAGACTTCTAATGTCATGGCAGCAAGAGCAGGTAGCCTATGAGTAAGGTATGGATCATACCACAAACAAATACAGAGCAAGAAGCACTTGCAGCTTCAGGAGTTCCTTTGCCAGGCTGCAGTTCTGGGTATGCAGTTAAAGAGCAGCACAGGAGGATTAAGTGGTTAGGTGGGGAACTCATCACATGATTGTATTTCAGTATGGGACCTACTAATGCCATTAGAAATAAAACCCAAGATGACCAAAGCTGAAAGAAGCTACACAACCCTTGCTACTACCCTGACAACTCGTTTCTTTGCGAAATTCCAGCCCTTTAAAATATTACTTCCATCATTTATCTTCTCCTCTGAGATCTCACAGATAAGATTTTTTGGGAAGGGAACTGGACAAAGTTATAAAGCCTACAGACGTATATGAACAACCTAATGGCAAATACAGCACTGGAGATGCTTTAAAAACAGTTACAGACAAGGCCCAGTGCTGAACTACAAGGTGAGCAAACACCTGCAGGTCTTTACATCAGCAGATGTAAATCACCAGATTACTGCTAATAAAGGAGTCAGGAGCACAGCCACTCTGGAACAATATCTGCTCCACAGAGTTATCTATCACAACACAAGAAACCAGCAGTAACGTACATTTATAGCCTAGACTGCAACTGTACTGACACGGTTTGTGTCAACACAAACAAGGCTCAGCAACTAATAGGGCTCACCAGTAAAAGTTTAAGTACAAAGTCTAGCTTGCACTGTCATTAAGCGCTACAACCATTTCGCATGTTAAAAGTTCATAAAAAACATTTTGTCAAGAGGTCAGATTTCTTAGTTCAGTCTGATAATCAATGAAAGAAACAGGCAGGACTAAGGTTACAAATGACTTGTTCCTAGAAGGCTACATTTTTTCTTTCTCACATATAGCCACTTATCTAGGCTATTCAGACACAGCTCAGAGCTGTTCAGCATTCTTCAATGCTGACCAGCATGCATGGCAGCTGAACACCTTCCCATACAGAAACCAACACATCCCAGTAACACCAGGCCTCTGGCTCCTCATAGACATAGTGATGCTCCAGTTTGAGATATAAGGCACAGGAGCTCACCCAGATAATCCCATTCTTTCCTAAAACACCAAAGGAGCAGCAACCTGTTGCTCAAATAGAGCCGACACCAGAGAACAAAGTAGGCTGTGGCTTGTGTTCAGAAAACAGTAATGTTAGCAAGCCAGAGGTTCCACATGAAAGAAACTTCTCCCTGTGCTCCAGCATGTTTTTTCAGAATGAGCAAGCAGACGTGCAGTATTTTCAGCCTTTGTATCAGACAGAAAAAATTATTTTCAAAATGAAGTGCTAGGCATCAATTTCGTTTATTTCCTCAGTACTCCTGAACATATCTGTGGGGGACAGAATCACCTGCAGGGCTACCTGTACCAGTAAAAATACTAGAGGAAATGGGAAAAGGAGACATAGCCACTTTTTTTTTTTTTTTATAACCTACCACAGGAAAAGGTGAGCTCTTTGTATCTATACAGCAGCAGATAATACAATTTAAACACTTCTTTTAACAGTGCATATCACTAGATTTGTAAAAAAGAAAACGCATGTTCTAACATTTTTGTTGTTCCTGCCAAAGATAAGAAACTAATAACTTATTTTAAAATTGTAACACTCTGTACAATATTAACTCATTACAGTTACCAGTAAATTATTCTTTGGTTGTGGCCAATGTTAAACGCGTGAGAGATTTAAGAATTCTCAAAGAATAATGATGAAAAAGGCTAAGTCTAATATGGGAAGTTTCCTTCCAGCTTGCATCAACACCTTTTCTCCTTAAAATTCATGTACAAAGCAATCAGAACTCTTGACAGCAACTACTGTGCTGTGACCACTGCCACACATGGAAAGGAGCACGTGTAATACTGTCCCTATACAGTGCCTGCTCTCAGAAAATAAGGATCATCAGGGAAGAACAGCTTTACTATGTATATCTGGTACTCTACAAATGGGCTCCAGCACAGTTCCAATAAGCACATCCTCCTTCCTCTCTCCCACCTCAACTAGCATAGAAGATTTAAATTACAGAATTTCTTTGCTAATTCCCAAAGTCCATGAACCAAGAAAGAATTGCTTCACATTAATAATACTAATGCCTAGGAGCCCTGTGCTATCTCTAGATAAGGCTAAACAACACAAGGAATCTTATATGAACTTTCTGTACACAGAAAGATGCATTAATTTCTCTCCTTAAAGCAGACAACTGCCTCCAAAGACAAATTTCAAGAGCTGCATCCACTAGATTGACTAATCATGGCCAGCTTACCTCCATCATCCAGGGGCCGTTTCTGCACTCCATAACCGTAGACTGATGGGTCCACAAGTGTTGTAGAGTTATTCAAGTGAGGAATATCTCCAATTTTAGCAGCAATCTATAAAACCAGGGGATAAAAGCATGATTAGCATACCTGAAGTTTCAGCCACCACAGCCAAACACTCTTTCTTCCAATAAGGCATTTCCCCGAGTCCAGTCTTCTCTCAGCTATTTACTATATAGGTGGTTTTATAACAGTTCAGAGACATCAGTGCTTCACTTGTAAAGTAAACAATTTTCTGCTTGCTTTTAATATTTGTTTAATTAAGAACGCATTCACCCAGTTCCTCTTCCTGATTATAAGTAGGTATTTACTCCCTGGAACATTATATTCAGGTTTGTTCACTCAAACCAGCTGACAAGCTAAATCTTGCTAAGAGAAGAGTTCAAACTAGCTCACCAACTTTGTCCCGGAGAGGCTGCTACCACCGTAACCGTGTAGGAGGACACATGCTTCCTCCTGCATCTGTGCATATCCAGATACATAGAAACGCACACCCAAACATCAGCGGTGGGAGCGGAGGGAGAAGAACATGAAACTACGCAGCACAAGGACAGGTTTGGGAACTCCTCCTCACAGAGACTGGATCACCCTATGTTTACTGTATGAAGAATAAGCCAGTGGGCAAACTGTTAGCCCAGAATTAGTTTGCATTTCCTGCAGTGGTCGATACTGCATGAACATGACCAGTGCTGCCTGTGCCTCTGCTTCCACCCCTTACAGGGGGTAACAGCCATTCCTTGCCACGCCAGGATGCAAGGAGGATATTCACAGGAAAGGGGAGACAGTCAGGTATCACAGTAAGGAGACCAAGGTAAGCAAATAAACTAGGTGAGAGAGAGACCCAAACAGTACTTAATAAAAGTGAAAAGTTAAGCTTGTCTCTAATGACATTTGGGAGCCATCTCTACAGAGAGGTGGTGACAGAAGCAAGCTTTTTTGCCTGCTCTCCCAGCTAACTGGTGTAAACCCACTCTAGAAACATACAGGTGCATTAATTTGGTGTTACACTCCAGTTAACACCCCGTTCAGGGACAGGCAAACTGCAATCTCACAGCACCCCCCACCTGAAGCACTTTGCTATAATAAGTAAGTGCAGAACAAAGCAGTTACAGAAAAAATATAAAGCAGAGAGTATTCTACAGCATTTGCTTCCTTTTCCAGCAAAAAGAAAACCATTGAATAGGATCTCTACTAAGCGTCTGATCTCACTCTATTATAACTGGGATTTCACCAGACAATAAGCAACAGGAACAGATGAAAGAGTATTTTACAGAGATCTGTTTTAAATGAAGACAAGGGCGAGTGACAAATAGAACTAAAGATGTTTCTCAAATTTGAGTTTTACTGCAAAGAAAAGAGACACCTAAAGTAACTCTGGTGACACTATCGGCTGCTGCAGTGGAATAAACAACTGCCCAAGATTCAGAACCACAGGGTACTGAAAAAAAAGCTATTTGAAATAATCTTGAAAGATTGAGGGCACTGCTTTTAGAAAGAGAATTGAAAACCTTCTCTTCAATGCCTTGCATGAAAAAGGCTCCAAGTTTTGATGATTTTCTTATAGTCCATTCCCTCCTGTCCTCTTTTAGAAAATCAACAACTTCGTTGCATTAGAAATGCCAGGAACTGGAGAATGAAAAGTCTTCCTGCAGGACCACCACAGTGATCATGTAGCAAAGCTTTGATGACAAGCACCTTGTATATCAGCACCCCTGAAAACCAATAAGCCCATAGAAAGCTGATTCTGAAAGCATTAACATCGACCACCCCTCGGCCACTCCCTACTAGGGAGTGCCAGGCAATACCTTGCGTTCCAGCCCTTTGCCCACATCCCTTATGTTTGGGATGCAGAGGATTTTAATGAAGGTACAAAGAGCACTGATGTTTTCGGTCTACTTCAATGCTGAAAAATAAATTTAAAAATTTATAACAATCTATTAACAGCTTTCACATAATAACTTAGAAACATATGCCAAAAGGAACAGGGTCAGGTATAAAATACTCTGGCACGTTTTGGAACATTTGATTTTAACATGCCCTTCACAAACCCTCCTGCTCTTAGTAGTTATTTACTTGAAAAAAATCTCTAAACTGTGGAAACTGCTAGCTGATAGTTTGGAGCTGAAATCACACAACACGCACTCAAGGGAAAGAAAAAAGTAGTCTGTGGATAGCAGAAGTGGCCTACAAAAGGAAGCTAGCATGAAGCACAAAGGTGTGCATGAACAGATCACCAGCACTAAGGCTGCCTGCTCCTAGGGCAGGAGAGCTCTGCAAACCCCTACTCATGCTTAGCACACAATTATCACCCTGGCACAGAACCCTCCAAGTAAAGGGCAAAATAAGAAAGTCAAAACAATTTTTACATTATCAGCTTTTGGGAAATTTTCCTTTTTTTTTTTTCCTCCTCTCCTCTATTTAAACTTGCACCCTTATCTCTAAAGCCTCCCAGCTGCCACTGGATTACACACAGACAACACACCACCTCATTACAGCAGGAAAAAATACCCTGGAAAATTAAGAGCTCAGCTTTCAAAGTAGATGTAGCAGTTAAAATACATTTTAACTTCTTATGTTCAACTTAAAATGGGAACCTCAGTTTCTACTATAGGTTCAGCAGAGAGATAAACACCAAAGTTAGAACACAGCAAAAGTAAGCAGACCTAGTTCTTATCTGACTAAATGACCTTGAGTAATGTACTGCTAGTCGGTGTTTTTGTCCCACTCTATGTCAGCATTCACTTTTTCCTTTTTTTTTTCTTTTTCTAAACCTAACACATCTATTTTAATAAGCGCTGAAATACACAGGAAAAGAGCATCACTACCACAGAACTGTTTCTGCATCTAGTTTCCCTGAAATAAAGCTCTCCAACAAACACTTTAAAGGACACAGCATAAACCTAAGCTACAAATTGCAATGGTAAAGCCAAGAAAAACCAACAAAATAACCCACAAAGTTGTGTGAGGGATACATGTTTTCCTATATCTTGCACTTCTGTCCTCCTATACCTTTAACACCCTTTAAAAATGGTGTAATACCAAAACACTTTTAAATATAAAGCTTCTTTGCTGGGCACAGCAGGACTCAAATACCAATATCTGTAGAATTCAGCTTTTGAGAGCAAGAGCCTAGCTTCTGGGAAGAATCTCTCCATGCTGTCCTGCAAAAGAACAGCAACTAATAAAATCACCAATTCTAGGTATTAGCAGGATATAAAACAATAAGGCGCTGTTATCCAACTTCTCAAGACAATTCTAGTGCTTCTGCTACTCTTCCCAGTCATCAAGCAGAATACTCAAGTTTGCATGACAGCTATTTCTCAAAAGCTCTGTAGGAAGGAGCAAAACCATCAACAACCATTTAAGTTTCATGTCACAGGTGATTTTCCTAAATACCACAGTAACTGCAGAGCCCTAAATCTATTTGAGGATGATCTGAAAAAGTACTCTGCAAGGGGACAGAGAAACATAAGTCTTAAGATATCCTCCATCCCCCCAGAAATTAGAAGTTAGAACCTGATAATAGAAAGGGATTTTAAACATACAGCCTGTTGACTCTTAGTAAGCCTTAGGATATTCATCCACTTTCAGGGTACTCAAGACGGCACGCTACGGGCTTACGCAGCCACAGCCTTTCCTCTTCATAGCATTCCCAGAAATTCAGATTCAGAGAGTACATATGGCAGGTTACAAGAAGAGTAGCACACGTACGAAGAAGGAATCAGTAAGTGCTGCAAATGCATGCGTTCTGTTGAAAATGCGATTGACAAGGAGAACAGCAGAGGGTAAGAACCAAGCAAGACACTGTTTTGTCAATAAGAAAAAGACTCAAGGACAGCCCAACATAAATCCATTTTTGTCCAAAGTACAGGCAGCTCTGCTTATTTTCTGATACCATTACTCAAAAGGGAAGCAAACATCCCCTCTTTCTCTCCCCCCCCCCAAATGCCACAGAAGAAAAGCCACCCTGCCTAGGAGCAGCTAGACAGATCAGTTGCCACCTGTGATCCATGAACTCACTTGAGTGGTGCAGTAGATACAGGACAAATCATTTCAAAGCCCCAGCATTCAGTTGAAAAAGTAATTTTTCATACATCTCAAATATTTAAAAGTCCACAAAAACTCCAAGCAAGTCCAGCACAAACACTGAAAGCAATGTACAACTCATTTCCTTCAAAGGCATTCCAGATTCCTTACTCTTATGTCACCTCACACCCCAGTGACTTTGAAGAATGCAGTTACTGTCATTGATCAGGAAAGTCTTCCCCATCCTGAATTATTTAGTTATTAATAACTAAGCACTGTATTCCACACTCCAACTTCAGTTTTATGGTTCTCATGAGAACTGAATTTAGTAAATTTGATTACTAGTCTTAAGTGTAAGATTAAACTTTGAAAGAGTTCAAACATCAAGCCAAGGATGCCATAAAAACCCATGAAGCAAGAACTACAACTGAATTTTTTTCCTCTGCTCCCTCCCCCCCTTACAGCAAAAGTAATATTCAGAAAAGGCTACAGCATTGGCCAGAAGTATAAAAACTGACATCTACACACCAGATCAGTATAGTTCAGGCAAATACAGCGTTAAGCACACTTGGTGAAAGCTCTGCCATCACCTCCAGAGAAGTGTTAGGTGTAACGGCCTTTACCTCGCACCTGACTCTCAGCCAGGAGGTTCCATCACAGATTGCTTGGGTGGCGAGGCAAATATCCATCCACTGAGCAATGAAGACCATCTTCATTCACATTTGCCAACAAATGACAATTTGGTCCCACCATTCTGTGTGGGAGAAGACCACCTAATCCCTCACAAAGTCTCTACAGAACTAGATTAAATCTAGTACTTTTTTGCCGGGGGTGGGGTATATTTTAGCACTTGCCAACAATTCTTTTCATCCCACAAATACTAATGCAAAAAAATCACATTCAACAGGCAGCATACAACTCACTGCACAAAAATGTAGGCCACTGCGCTGCCATGAACATGTGCGGAGCGCACATTTCCCAACACACTTGCTTCCAGAGTGAGAGACAGCAGGAAGGTTGCTACGCTGCAACGCCTGACCTGAAGTTTGCAGCTTGGAAGATTTTGAAATCTTCCAGTTCAGACTAACTCCAGCCATAGGCTCATGGAAACCCAACATATTCTTTCAAGTATAATGAACTTAAGAACAGCAAAATCAGAGTAAGCATAGAATATTAAATAATCCTGCAGCCTAGCTATCTCCTTTACACATGGGTTAGGGGGCCTCACAGATTCACCCTACAAACATGATGACAGCACCCACATAACAGCAATTCAAATCAGTTTTCAGTTAGTGCTATGTTTTAGCCTACTACCATCCAAAAAATCTCACTTTCACATTTAACCTGTTATTGATCAGGTGAGTGGTACATTCTTACAAAATAGTTTAAACAGGCTACAACTGACAAGCAAATAATTATTTTCTTCTACATAAACAGGTTATTCAAAGATTATTCAACGGCTAGCAAGTGATAATATTACCAGACATTCAACAAGAGACCTTTGCTAGCAGAAGATCAGGTCAAGACAAACACAGCTGCAAGACCTCTCAATTTAACTGCATCACCCAGGCTAACAGCAAAGCTTTCAGACATCACATACCATCAAGGCCACAGCACTTTGTTAGACACTGAAAAAAGCAATACATGGCCTCATCCAGGAGGCAGCTAACACATAACTGGCCTACTGAAATACTTATGCTGAGAAAGAAATCAACAACCGAAGAACACTTTGTGATCTCCTGTGGGAAGGTGCAAAGTGTTCGTCTAGAACAGCAAGCGCCTCTGTACACGTCGCTGAGACTGCACAGAACATGGATTTGCTGCCATTCTGATTCACCAGTGAGCTGCAAACAACAGTAAGTGACTTAAGTTCCAATAGCGATTCCTTGAAACGTCTTAGGGTCCAGCTTAGTTTCTTCAGAAGTTTCTCAGTGAAATGAGAAAAACAAGTCTGAGCACCAGAAGGATATTTCTCCCACCTGGCCTGTAATATTGGAAAGAATAAAGTCAAGGTCTTTAAGTGCCAGCTGGGTTGTGGTCCTGGTATTTAGCTGTATTACACCTTGTTAAGGTGCAGTTACTAAACAGAAACACAACCTGTTCAGAGATAGAATAAACAGACACAGAACAAGAGATGTGAACAGTCACAAAATCCACACTGTGAGAAGCAGCTTCTTGTTTCTGGAGCCACTTTCCATAAACCGAGAAACACACAAATATTTAGAATATTCTGTACTGAAGACGAGGGTGTTGATTTCTGCAGGTCTGGGTGCTTCCACAGAAAGTTTCCATTTCAGCGCTGCGTAAACTCAGAGATTCCTTTGGGGAGCACTTCACTCCCCCCTCTCAGGAGGGAACACAAAGCTCCCCCTCTGTCAAGGCTTCTATTGATTAACCTAACGCGCAATTAATGCCTCATTAAAAAAACGAATTAACATTAAGCTCACACCCACCCATTGCAAAGTGCAGGAGGACAACTTCGCAACGACAGCTCCCGCAGGCTGCAGACCGCCTCCCTCCCCAAAGTGCAGCGTTTTTTGCCGTGTCATAAGCCCCGGCCACGACTGGCGCTGGAGGCGCCTGTCAGAGAGCCTGTCCGCCGCCGTCCCCCGGCCTGCCCCTCTCCCCACCGCCGCCCGCAGGGGACAGCCCCGGGGCTCCCAAGAGGGGCCGCCGGCTCCGTCCTCCGGGAGAGGGGCAGCGAGGTCGCGGCCCTGCCCCCTTAGGGCGGCTCCGCGCCCCGCCTCAGCCCCGCGGCCTAGCGGCGCCCCGCGGCCTCCTCCCGCCCCCGGCCCGCCAGCCGGCGCCTACCTGCCGGACCCGGTGCAGAGCGTCCACGAACCCTTCGGACTTGATCCCCACGGGCGCTGCGCTCTGCCCCTGCGCCAGCTCCGCCATGACACGCGCCCCGCGCCCACCCGCCGCCGCGCCGTCCCGCCGCTCCGCCCGGGGACCCGCACCCGGAAAGGGAAAGAGCCCCCCGCTTCCGCCGGAAGTGGGCCCGGGAGGGGCGGGGGCGGCGGGGCGGGGCCGGGGAGTGGGCGGTGGAGGGGGGGGCTCGGGCCGCACGTCACGGCCGCTCACGTGCCGGAGGGAGGGAGGGGCGAGGCTGGGGCTGGCCCCGCCCCACGGGATCCCCCGGCGGGCGAGGGAACCGGCGGGACAGTGACATGGGCCAGCGGCACCGCCGGGGCTGCCCCTGACACCCTGTCCCTGCCTTTGCCAGCCCCTGCCTCTGTCAGCCTCTGCCATCCTGTCCTGCCTGTGCCACCCCCTGCCTCTGCCAGACCCTGCCCGTGCCATCATCCCCTGCCACGCTGTCCCTGTCCCTGCCCCTGCCGCCCCCGCCACTCTGTCCCTGCCTGTGCCACCCCCTGCCATCCTGTCCTGACTCTGCCACTCCCTGCCACCCCCTGCCTCTGCCAGCCCCTGCTTGTGCCATCTCCTGCCAGCCCCTGCTACCCTGTCCCTGTCCCTGCCAACCCTTCCACTCCCTGCAACGCCCTGCCACCCTGTCCCTGCCTGTGCCGTCTCCTGCCTCTGCCAGCCCCTGCCAGCCCTTCCACCCCCTGCCACCCTGTCCCTGCCTGTGCCATTCTGTCCCTGCCTTATGCCATCCCCTGCCATCCCCTGCCATCCCCTGCCACCTTGCCCAGGCTGTACCATCTCCTGCCATCCTGCCCCTGCCTGTGCCAACCCCTGCCAGCCCATGCTATCCCCTCCATCCCTGCTGCGGTGGTGGCCACAGAGGTGTCCCACCAGCAACCACCATGCAACACCCTCCATGGAAACACATCATTCCACAGCACCTGTTTCCCACCTATTTTCATGCATGTGTTTGAGGACTGAGTTTCTGACCATGCTGCCATGGGCAAGGCATTGCCATGGTGTCGGTGACACATTACATGAAGCTCTGAGGGTGGTGAGCCCCTGGCCCAGGTTGCCCAGAGAAGCTGTGGCTGCCCCATCCCTGGAGGGGTTCAAGACCAGGTTGGATGGGGCTTGGAGCAACCTGGTCTGGTGGGAGGTGTCCCTGCCCAGGGCAGGGAGTGGCACTGGGTGGGCTTTAAGATCCCTTCCAGCCCAAACTATTCCATGATCCTATGATTCCTGGATGCAGGGTGCCGGTGTGCTCCGGAGAGCTCTGCCCTGCTCCGCTGGGAAATGGAGCTCCAGGAGGTGCCTGGGCACCCCCGCGTCCTCTGGGCTGGAGCCCCCAGCTCTGATCCAGCCCTCTGTCCCAGCCCTCCCACCGCAGCGGAGCAGCAGGATGCTCCAGGATGATGCAAGGACCAGTTAGTCAAGGAGTAATGCAAAGAACATGCAAAGCTCATTCCTCAAGCAGGGCGCTGCTGCATGGCCCCTGCCCAGTCCTCACCGCCTGGGACACCAGGGCGATGGTGGTGCCTTTGGGGGTGTCCCACGAGAGCTGCCACCCAACCTGCTGCCCAGGCACAGACTCCCTTGGGTGGGGGTGCACACTGGCTTTAGGGTGGAACGTTCATGGTGTCCTCCAGGATATGAGAGCAACGCCTTGCCATGGGATGGTGGCACAGTTTACATCACTGGGGGGGACACGAGGGACATCGGGCATCCCAGCTGCCATTTGGGTCCCCAGAGCAAAAAAGGAGGGGGTGAGTGGTGGGATCCCAGGTCCAGCAATTGTCCCCCCAGCCTGGCAGCATGGGGGGACTTGTCCTACCCCGCACCCAGGTGCAGCTGCAGGAATGAGAGATGATCTCTCCCAAACTACAGTCCACCGCCAGCCCCAGCATGGCTGGGTTTGCCCCCCAAGCCTGGGACAGTCCCAGTCCCATGATCCCAGACCCCATCTCCCAAAGCCACGCAGTATTCAATTCAAGATGCAACCTACAGCCCGGGTTGTGCTGCTCTCCTCAGCTGTTTCTTGCTCTTTCCAGTTTTATGCATCTCATTTGCGCCTACATGAATAGGCAGGAATTGCTGAGGCTGATGAAATTATTCGGTGGTTTTCTGAGAGCAGGGAACACGCTTCTTCACTGGGATGCGCAGTCTGCTGACGGTCACCTACATCACACCAGTGAGCTTGCTGATCACCAGCCTTTCCTCCTTCCAGAAGTCAGGATTATCTTCTTAAGCAAAACGGCCATTTATTTTAGGAGAAAGGAACCCAGCCCATGGGGAAGGGTTTTAAGATGATCTGTATCATCTTCTGTAGATGATCTGTATCATCTATACCCCATCATCTTCTGGCCATGGTGGACGTCACTTCTCCAGCCATGCCCAGGGCTTTGCTTCTTCCTCTCTTGCAAACCGCCCGGACAATTTGCTGGATTCAGGGATTTTTCCCCTTCCTAGCCCTGTCCGGGAAGACACAACAGGCTCTGCACCAGCTGCCCCCTTCCCCAGGCAGGTCCCAGATGGGGGGATTCACCCTGTGATCCTCCAGCTAATGCCAACTTCAAAGTGGTTGCAAAAAAAGGTGACCAAACCTGAAGCCAAAAGCCCCCGGTGCTGGGATGCCGGCAGAGAGTAGCTGTGGCCTCTGCTGCCAGACCCAGCTTGGGGCTGTGAGAGCCGAGTTTGGGTGGTCTCAACCCCCAGCAAGAGATGGAGGAACCTCCTCAGTGCTGGGCAACACCACGGTCAAGGGATCAGGCTGCCAGGAGGGTGACAGCGAGCCCCGGCCATCACCAGGAGGAAGCCTGGTGAGAAGAAGACATCAATTGTAAAGAACGAAATTACAGGCCTTAAACACTTCCAGAAACAAATTTCTGATGTAAATCTTCCTTTTGAGGGAAAAAAAAAAAGGGGGGGGGGGAGGGGGGAAGAAAGGAGTGATTCTACGCCTCCATCACCCGCCTCCCCCCACCCGAGACACACAGACCTTCACACACACACACGCGCTGAAATTAGTTGTGACAGCTGAAATTCTCTCGTCGGACGCCGTTTGACAGGGTACTTAAAAAAGGAGGAGGAAAAAAAAAAAACAGAGAGAAGAAGAAGAAAAGGGAAAGTGGTTTGGTGTCACATGGGAGAGGCGGAGGGGGGTGATGGGGTGGGGGGTTTCAAGTGATACAAGACGCATAATTCAGGCTTCTTGGATTGCAAAAGCTCCTCGTACCTAAAGGGCCTGCTGCCTTTATTTTTATCCAAATGGCTCAATTACTGCAAAGCCCCACAGAGAAAATTATGGATGTTTGCCTCTATTTTTCTCCCCTTGTCTCGACAACTGTAGATATTTTGTTTTCTTTCTTTCCACCTCTTTTTTTTGTTTTTTTTTTGGTTTTTTTTTTTTTTTCCCTTTTGGTGGTGGTGGGTGCAGGTGGCTGCGGACCAGGATGGGGGATGGATGGGGAGATGCGGGGCACCCGAGTCGAGGGACAGGGCGCTGGCGCGCGGTGGCCCTGCCACCATCACAAAACTTGGTCATCTCTCCATCTCCCCCATGTCACCTCGCACCTTTGGCTCCTCACGTTCCCCTCGTCCCCACATCCCCCACCCTTATCCCTTCCTCCAGCCCTCTCTCCCTCTCTTCTCCCCCACCTCCCTCCTCTCCTTCCCCCTGCTCTCCTCCCCATCACCCCCTCCCTGTGCCTCTCAAAGCCACCATAATAGCAGCTTGTTTGGCACTTCACTTGGTCTCAATGAGAAAATTCCCCCCTCTCCCTCTTTTTGCCTTCGTTATTTCCAAACCCTGCAATAGCTCCTTTGCTCAGGGCTGCGGGAAGTGCCCATTTTTCAACATTCTTCTTTGGCTTATGTTTGTCATCCTCTGAATTACCGCACCGGGGAGTCCAGTCAGCCCGACATCGGGCCCTGCTATTCACGCCTCTCCTGCTCCTTGAGATCATGTAGGGAGAAATTAGTTATTTATTTCGAGCACCACCACCACAATGCACTTCCCTGCAGAAGTGTTTGTTTTGATCCCCCCGCAGAAGAGGACGCTCCGCAGGGAGCACCGGCAGCGCCGGGTCCGGCAGGGGACGCGGTGAGGGAAGGGCAGGGTGTGGGCAGCCCCGGGGGCTCCCAGGAGAGGCGTGAGCGTGGAGCCCCCCAGTGGGGGGCTCGTGTGAGGGGTCCCCACCATGCTGAGATGTTTCTCCAAGGCTTCTCCTGGAGCAGATGCTCTCTGCAGGTCCTGAGAGCATACAGGTGATGTTGTCCCACCAGGAAACCTGGTTGTCCATGGGTTTATCCCTAGGTCACACATGCCACGCTGAGATGGATCCAAAGACCGCATGACACCAGGGGATCATCCCACCCCAAGGTGTCCATGACTGCACCAGGGAGTGCAACCCAGGAGGTTCTGCCAAACACTGAAAGATTGGGCAGATTTGGTGGCTGTAGGAAGAAACCCTGCTCCGGCACAGCCCATGGTCACCAAACATGGTCTCCAGCCCCACTGTCCTGCCCACGCTGGCCCCCTTCGCAGAGAGGGCAGCCGGGCTTTGGGGCAAGAGCAGTGTGGACCAGCAAACGTTTACCAGCTTGGAGAGAGTCACAGATGGCGGGAGATGGGAAGGACACTGCCTGTCCAGGGAAAATCCATCCTTGGAGGTTGTAAGCCACTTCCCCTTCTCCCTGTGCCAAGGTCAGGAGTCAGCAAGTCCCATCGCTGAGCCCACCAGCGCAGACCAGGCTGGCATTGTTGCAGCTCTGTAGCCACCCTGGCAGTGGGGATGCTGGCAGTGCCTGTGAGCCCTTTCCCTGTGGAGGTGCTGTGGGCAGCACCGGCACCAGTGGCTGCAGGCTGTGGGGAAGGGGCCCAGGGAGCTGTGGCTTTAAAGAAAAAAGAGGAGCAGTGGGAGGAAGAAAATGCAAAATTGGCCCAGTGGGTAGACCTGCTATTTAAGTGCAGTTGAGAAGCGAGCGGGAGGAATTACAGGAGAAATGATAGTGCCCTGACAGCTGCCATTTCCCACCACCAGTCTCCTCTAATGGAGTCCTAATGTAGTGGTGGGCTCTTCGCTGACAGCCCAGCCTGAGACAGGGCTGGTCTTTGTGCTGGTGACAGATGGGACAGTCCGGCAACAAACTTGCAGTCCTCTGATTTCTGCCGGTGCTGGCTCAGCTTAATCCCTTCTTCCCCTGGCACCCACTCGCTGCCCAGGTGTGTGGCCGGCATGGGGTCCAACCTGCCCCCGGGGTCCCCCACCGACCCGCTGCGGGTCCGTCAGCAAAGCAAGGCACTGGGAAGAGGAGGCAGCTGCCTGCAGCTCCCTCCGCATCGCTCGGCTGCTGCTGGCTGGGGCAGTGCAGCAGAGGCTCAGCCTGGTCACCAAACCCAGCTGGAGCAGGCAAAAACAGGGCTCCTGCCAGGGAAAACAAAAAGCCGGACCCCACTCTTGCTGGTTCCTGGTGCTATTCTGCCCATGTGACATTTCGGCGGGCAGGTGAGCGCAGGCAGATGTGCTCTGCGGCATGGCATCCGCCAGGAGGGCTCTGGGCTGCCTGCCCAGCACAGCACCCGCCAGGAGGCCCCGCTACCTCTGGCTGCCAGCGCTGGCACTGAACCTCCTCGTCAGCCTCAAATTAGCCCCGAGCCAGCATAGGATTAGACAGTTTTCAGCTAAACAGTGTGACAGTTTCCCCCTCAAGACCAGGCTCTGACTACACGCAGCTCGTCTCCTGCTCCCTGGGACACTGGGGGTGGCAGCAGGAAAAGCTGCCAGAGTTTTCCTGCAGGAAAATAAATGCAGCTACTCCAAGCACTTGTTTGTCTGCTGGGGGGGAAAGGCCGGGTGTGCTGGGGGACCTTCTGTGGCAGAGGGATGGGAAGTGGCATGCTCTCACCCCTGCAATGCAAAGGGAGAGATTAACCACCTGCTGATGGCTTCTCCCCCAATCCCACAACCAGGATGGGCCCTCCCTGGGGAGGGATTTTTGGATGCTTCTCTCAGGCAAAGGTTCAAGCCCTTCTGCCTCCTTCCCCGCATGGAGCATCTCTCACTTTGACCCTATCTGTCCACCAACGTGTGTCTGGGTCTCCATCCCCTCCAGCATCCTTCCGAGCTGCAAGGCACGGGGCAGCTGAGTCTTCTCAGCCTTCAGCACCCAAATCCATCACCCCAGCATCACAGGTACTGAGCAAAAAGTCACCAGCCTGGTGGGGTCCCTGCACCCTCCTTGTCTCCTCCCCTGAGCTCCCATCCCACCATCAGGGTGCCTGCCTGCTTCCCTGCCCAGGCAGGAGTTAGCAGGTAGGACAGAAAGCTCCAGGTGTCTCTGCTGGCTCCGTCTGCTCATCCATCCCTCTGCAAAGCAGGGTCCTGAACTGAGCCCACTCCCAGCTCTGCCACCATCCTCTCCAGACATACACAAGGCCACAGGGAACAGAAACATCCCTATCCAGCATCCCTGCCCCACCAACCCCTGGGAAGCAGCTGAGACCCCAGAACCGATCCCGGTGGATGCTGAGGGTCCCCATCACCCTCTGCTTTGGCGGGGAGCCCCAGTTCCCAGCAGCATTGGACCCTCTCCGGCAGGAAAACGCAATGCGGCATGCACAGGTCCTCGGCACAATTAGCCAACAAGTGGCTGTTTTGTGAGGGATTGTTGCTGATGTGTTTTAAGTGGCTTTCTGAGTGGAAAATGTGAGGCGCTGGAGAGGCCGGCAGACAAAGAGGGGGATGCATTAGGTTTTATTGGTCTGCTTCGCACACATCTGACATCACTCCATGGAGCAAGTTCTGCCCAGCTTTGGGGAGAATGAAAAATAAAGCAAGAAAAAGGGGCTGAGGGTACAGGGGCCGGGGGGAGCTCGAGCGATTCAAGCAGGCAAGTGGGGGCTTAATAGCAGGAGGCACTGGAGCAAACTCTGTCAACCAGATGGGACCCGGGTGCTGCAGGAGAAGAGGGGAATTAGCCAACCCATGCTTTGTTCCAGCAGAAAGCGCGGTCCTCTCCCCCCAGGAGCTGCCTACGTGTGATATAATACAGCCCCTTTCAGCCGCTAAGCTGGCCAAGGACAAAAGTCACCGATAAATAGCGAGAGGGTGAGACTGAAAGCAAAAGACAGAGTTGCCAAGAGCCCCGGCTTTCTCCTCAGGCCGCCCGCGCTGCCGTGCATCTGCCCTCGGCTACTGGTCACCGGCGTGGGAACCTGTAGGCACGACGGTGGCCATGCCATGGGACAGGGCTGGGGCCTGGAGGGGTTTTGGAGGCATGGTGCCTTCAGCAGGGGCAGTTGCAGCCTGCGTGGTGTTCAAGGGTCATCCCCATTTTCTCTGCCCCGATTCCCTTAGCCAAGCCATAAGACCAAGAGCCCCTGTGCCTTGGGCATCCCCCAGAGCACACGGGGAATGGCTGGAGGCTACCGTCCCGGCTGTGTCACCAGCAGCAGTTTAATAAGATTGGGCTTATTAAACCGACATGCATCTCTTACCTTCACTTTCAGGATCCTGTAAAAACACTCCCAGCACCAAATAAAACAGTTCAAAACTCCCTCGCCCAGCTCTGAAGGCCAGGCAGCCAGAAGCAGACCCCACCGAGTGCTCTCCCGTCTGCTCCTGGCCGTCAGCATCCCTCGGTTCCTCTGCCGTTCATCCAGAGCCCAGTGAGCACCTTGCCCCACCCCCCACTGCTGCCCCCCTGCCCACAGCACCCCCCTGCCTGCTGGGTGGGGGGCTCGAGGCCTGAAGCCACCCCAGCTCCTCAGGTTTTGGACCCAAAGGCATCCTCGCCATCACTCCCTGGCGCAGAGCTCAAGACCCACAAACATTTGCTGAAAGGAGAAGACCCCAAACACCCCCAGTCTGAGATGGCACCCCCAGTTTGGGGTCTCCCTGCCCTCCCAGCCCCCAGCAGAGACCCAGCCCAGCCAAGCACTAAACCAGCCATGGGGCTGTGCAAACAAGCGGGACCTCCTGTCCTCTCTCTTCCCTCCTGGGAGGGGTTTTCCTTGCTCTCATAGAAATATTGATCCAGATAAACCAGGGAGACACATTAGGTGCCCCAGGGGGGTCAGGAGATCAGTGGCTCAGCTGGCTGCCCACCGGCCCGTGCCCACAGGGTCCAGGATGGGCAAGGGGAGAGCTGGGGGCCTCGGGAAGCCCCTTACGCTGCTGAGGGAGTCGGGGCCAAAGTGCTTTCACCAAGGGGAGGTAAAACAAATCGATGAGGGGCTGCCGTGACATGCTGACCCTGGCGCTGAGCCATGGTTTTAACGCGTGACAGTAAATCTGGGTGGGGGGCTCAGAGGCAGATGGCTGGAGGGGGGAGGCGAGACGGGGCACTTGCTGATGGGACGAGGGAAGGGCAAGAGCTCCCAAACCAAGAGGGGGCCAGCAGAGTCCCCAGGGAAGGGTAAGGAGGTGGGAGAGGGCAGCTCAGACACTGACAGGGGGATGGACAATATCTCTGCCATGACCAGGATGCCCCTTGTAGCCGAGCATCACTCCCGAGTGGTCCCTCCTGCCTCGGCACATGCCCTGGTCCAGCCGGGAGCGCTGCAGAGACACCCCAAGGCTTTCTCTAAATCCGTTTCTATCCAGTCAAGGGGAAGCGTCCCCTCTGAAGGAAGGTCTCGCTTTGGAGCCCTGGGCTCCTCGCTCCCACCTCCCATCTCTCACCCCCCCGCCGAAGCCAGAGGAGAGGGCAGGAAGGCACCAACGGCTGTGGATCTGGTTACCTGCATCCAACAAAACCTACCTGTCCCTTCCCAGCAACTCTCCCTGCCCCCTCTCCAGGGGGATGGACCAGAAGGACCCCCCTGGCCCTCCCTGAGCATTGCTGGGTCGCTGCCCGCCGCGATCGAGTGACCAGATGGACAGCGGGCTCGCGCCGCAGCCTCCTCTGTGGGTCCCTTGTCCCCGCCATGAGCCAGCTGAGCTTTGACGCTCTGTCCCCCCGGGGCAGCCTTTTGTCAGGGGCGTGCAGAAGGGCCCCTGTGTCCCTCTGATCCCCGCCGGCCCCACGGCAGCGTGTCCCCAGCCAGAGCATAAAGCTGGCTTTCAGGGACCCGGCGCTGGGAAACTCCCAGGGAAGGAGCAAGGGAGCTTCTTGTTAAATGGGGAGACAAAGCCACCTTGTTAAGGGGTTTACAAAGGCGACCATCTCCCCCTTGCCTGGGAAGCTGGCGGCCGGCAACTCCCAACATCACCGGGGGGATGGCTTTCCCTCGGAAAGATGGAAGCAGTTAATAGCCGTGCTGTGCTGCAGCTCTGTGAGCCATGTGCTCCCACAAACCTGCTCAGAGCCATGTATCTGAAGGAAAAGGGGGACCAAGCGCTCATCGTGGGGGGTTCCTGTGGTTTTCCCGTGAGCGTGCCACCAGTAGCAGTGTCCCTGATGGGGGGAACCCCATCCTTGGCACTGCTGGACCATTACCAGCACACAGGAACCACAGCTTGCCCAAAATTACATGATACTGGATAGCACAAGAGGATTTTTCTCCCTCTCCTTTGGGAGAAGCGGGCCAGGGTCCCCTCCCACACACCCCACAGGAGCCCTAGGAGGGGACACGGTGGGGCCAATCCCACAGGCACAACCACACAAGACCTTCCCAGTTTTTCATCACCCCTTTTACTTGCATGGACCCAGTGATCCCTTTCTCCACCCAATAAAATGAAGTTTAAGCAAAAACCCAGCAGCCCCACAGCCGCTCTGTCTCCCTGGGAATTTTCTCTTAACACCCATCTAATTCTTACTGTCTTCTGCAGGAAAAAATCCCTACCCTAAATGGCAGGATTTTGACACAACCTTTGTGGGACCTGATGGTAGCTTGGCCTCCGATGGCCCCCCCCCCCCCCCCAAGCCCCTGGGCCCCCCACTTTGCAGACCACATCTGGGGGCTCCTCACTCCATGGCCATATCCAAGCCCCCAGGACGTGTTGCCTAAACCTGCGCATTGTTCTGAGTTGTTCTTGGCAACGCTTGCACTAAAATCAACACGCATGTTAAACCTTAAACCCGGTAATTACCTCTACCTCCAGAGAAACGGGAAAATTGATTTTGCTATAGTGATGCAGCAGGCTGAGGTAGCCGGCGTTGGCTGGTCAGCTTTTAAAAACCGGAACCCCCCTGGGCATGTACAAAGCCCACCTGGGCATGATGGCCAGCAGGGCAGGGGAAGGGGAGACCTGCTCCTGCTAGAAATCCCTGGGGACAGGCAAAAGGGGCCAAGCCCCATGTGGTGAGCCCAGCCAGACAGCGAGCGCATTGCCAAAAAAGCCAAATTAACATCAAGGAGCTTTCCCTCTGCTTTTCCCTGTGGCACATGTTTGCCTCCCACCTACGCTTGCAGGTGGCACTCAGGGGTCCACATCCCTCCTGGCATCGTCCCCACATCCTCCTCCTCCTCCTCTTCCTGGAGAAATGCCATCCCCAGGCGAGGGGGGCTGGAGGACACATCACCTCCTCTGCTTTGAGCCAGCAGAAGTGAGCTGCCGTGGCTGCCTGTGCCGTGTCGTGCCACCCTGGGTGCCGGTCCTTCGCCGGGAAGCTCCGGCCATGGCTCTGCACCCCACGAGGATGGGCTGGAGACAGCTCTCCCTCACCAGGACCAGCAATAAATTAGACTGCTGCAGCTTTAAAGAAGTGTGTCTGCTCCTTGTCTGGCTGCAGGGCTGATGGCAGCAGGGAGAGCCGGAGGACACCTGCGGAGATCCTGTACAGCTGGGGAAGATTAGCCTTTTCCACTAGACAAGACCCATTACCATGTTCCAATATACCATCACTTCCGCTAGGAGAGCCTGCAGATGAGATATCGATTGCAGTGACCCTGGACAAACCCTTCCCCGGAGCCTGGGAGGGCGGCCGAGCAGCCCCACGGAGCAAAGAGGGGGTGCAGCTTCCCAAAGGCATCCCCAGGGACCCCCAGACCCAGGGCAGTGAGGGACTGCCTTGGAGCAGGCTAGAGCTCGAGTGATGGGTGACGCTGTGGGGGGATGTGCAAAAGAGCTTTGAAGCCCAGCAGTGACCCAGGTCCCTTCCTGGGGTCCCTCCCGGCTTGTCCCAAGGACAGGGAGCCCCCAGCCCGCGCTCACTGCCCTTACATCTGGGTGAGTGTTTTAGAAACAAGCCTGCCACCTTGAAAGCCCAAAAGTTATCCCCAAAATACCTCTGCCAGGGAGTTACCAGGTGGTTCAGGAACTGCTCACACCACTCTGCTCATCCACTGCTTCTCCCTCCTGCTGCAACACGAGGCTGGCAGCCCCAGCCCCTGAAATACCTCCCTGAGATGCACCGGGGGGGGGGAAGGGTGCTGGGAAACTGCAAGGGGGGCAATGAGAAACCACCAGATCATGGGAACTGGAAGGGTTGACGGTAATTAAAGTAGTAAAGTAATTAAATATGTGGTGTTTGGCTCAGAGCATCCTATTGCTGCAGCCCCCGGTAGCTGCACCAAGGGGAAAGGGCAGGCACTTGCTGGGTCTTCTCTATCCTGTGACCCCACGATTCTCAAGAGGGTTTTTTTCCCTCCTGCAAGACTCGTATTGGGTTTGACTCGGCTTTTTGAATACACTGGGCTCTGCTTTACCAGCACGATGCACTTTCAGCCCAGTTGGAAGCAGGAGCTGTAAGCCGACACAAGCTGCTCCTCCCCAGCTGACCACAGCCGCGTCCACCACCACCCCCGAGAGCAGCCCGCGGAGCTGGAGCTGCCGCGGTACGCAGCGTCCCCTGCCCTCGGCCAGAAACCTCACTGCACGTCCCAGCGGGTGCGGCGAGACACAGGCACCCTCGGGTCTGGGCTCTGAAGCGCTGCAGGAGGAGTGCTGGAGGAGATGCAAGGCCTCAGAGTTAAATGGCTTTTTCCAGCTCATGATTTAAGCACCCTGGGGAGAAGTGGCCCAGCCCATCCAATGAGCCCTTCCCAAGCACCTCTGGCATTTCTCATGCATTGGGGGAAAAGGAACTTCTGCTGTGACACTTTTTTCTGTGGGTTTTTTTTTTCCCCCTCCCCAAAACAGACATCAGCTCCTCATTGCACCGAGCTTTTCCAAACTCCACTTGCCAGTGGACACCTCTGCTGTGGCCAAGCCTCGTCGCTGCCAGGACGGGCAGGGGAGGTAATGCTCACAGCTTACGGGGCTGCCCGTTGTCCCATGGGCCAGGGCAGCATCCCTCCCCGGCATGCAGGAGGGCAGCAGCTCCATTCCCATCTTGTTTTTTAGATGAACCCCCCAGGAGCTGGCTCCTGATGAGGTTTCAAGGGACATTGCTCACATGGGACCCCCACGTGAAGCTGCACTTTCAGCACGGACTTGCTGCTGAAAGCAATGGGGTGTAGGGAAGGGGGCGGCCCCATGCAGCATCCCCCCTCCCCGCACCCCACAGGGGTCAGACAGGTTCCACCAGCCCAGAAAACCATTCCTCTCCCCTCGCCTGACAACCCTCCGCTGCTTTCTCCTCCCAAGATGGTCGCTGCCAGTAATAGCAGGGAAAGTCACATCCAAGCTGGGAAAATAATATGTTATTTTCCCAGCTGTGATGTCAGAGCTTGTCACGCTCGCTGGCTTGGTGGCAGGGCAGGCAGGGCACGCCTGGATGTCCCCAAATGGCCACCGGGCCCGGCTGTCCCCCCCGGGGGCTGCAAATGTGTTCTCCTTTTTGGTGGCAGCCCTTCTTTTGCTCCCCAAATGTGCTGGGAAACGGCACATCCCAGTCACCAGGATGGGGCTGCCCAGTGCCCCGCGGCCATGCCGGGCACTGCAGGATGCAGCATGGTGGGTGCATTGCTCCCAGCCCCGGTGAGCGTCTCTGCTCCCGGCCTGGGGACACCCACCATGGGGACATCCCAAACCGGGTCCTTCCCCATCCTCAGCTGTGCAGAGCTGCAGGCATCCTAGGCATTTGCGTGTGTTAGAAAGTGTTTTCTTTCTTTCCTCCTGCTTCCGCCACACATTTCAGAGCAGGTCTCCCTCGCTGAGCTGACCTGCATCCCAAGCCGCGGGGACGGAGGGACCCGCATCCCATGCAGGCACGATGGGAGAGAAACCCGCTGCCCAGCCCAGCTCCTCTCCTCCCGCAGCACCATTGGAAGATATTTTCCCTGTTTTTTTCCTTTTCAACAAGCCCCAAGTCTGCTCTTAAAACGCACTAGAACGACGACAAAAGAGGAAGGCTCAAATCCTCTTAACCCATCCCCACCACCCAGCTCATCCCTCTGGACCGGCAGCATGTGGGGCGATGTCCCCCGCTCCCCACCTTCACCAGAAGGTACTGACAAACCCCCCTCTCGTCCTTCAGAGGCACTTAATCCATTACAGATTTCACAAAGCGCGGCTCGGGGAAGCGCTGGGCCAGAAGAGCAAACAAACAAGGCAGGAATAAAGCCCGGCTCTCAATGAGCGGACCCAGCGCGTGGCTGGGTTTTTATTTCTTTCCACACTTCTCCTCCGGCCGACCACCTTTTTTTTTTTTTTTTAATGATTGCATTTCACTTGCCGCCCCATAACAAAGCCATCACCTCCGTCGTGACTCCGGGGAGACGAGTTACAATTACAAATTACCACCACAATTAGTGCTAGTTCTTAGAGAAATTAGAAAGGGGAGCAGGAGGCCAGCGTGCAATTGATTGCTATTCATCCTGCTTTACGGTGACCTTGCTCTGGAGACGATGATATTCCTTCAGCCTGGAAACCAGATTAAAAAAAAAAAAATAAATTGTAAATTAACAGTAATAACAGACATTGACTTTCAATTAATTTAAGCAGAATGAGGGGGCGTGAAGTGCAGGCGTTTGTTAAGGCCTCTACAGTTTAATTATTTTTTTTTTTTCCACGAGATAATGTAATTAATTTATCTTAGAGGGGTGGGGGGACATGGCGGATCAGGGAGAACAAAGCAATTAACAGGCAATGGAAAAATTAAGAGCCCATTATGTAAATGTGGCGTGTTTTACAGCCCTGGAGTTGGGCGGGGGTATTATGGTGGGGTCTGAGAAATAAGTAAAATAACGAGGCCGGCTGTGCTGGGGAAGGCTGTAATTAGGCAGGGCTGGTGTTGGAGGGGTTGGTGGCACCTTGGCGGTCGGTGGGGCCTCGGGGTACCCCGAGAGTCGGAGCTGGGAAGGGAAGGAACCCCGGGGATGCTGGGGGCTTTCCCACCCTGCCTCAGGGAGGGTCCCGCCTCGACCCCGCAGACCTCAGGGAGTTGATGTTGATGAAGCCGGTGGCGTCGGCAGGCTCGTAGTCCCCTTGCACATTCATGCTGCGGAGAGAAAGGCACCGTCATTGGCATGGGGGGCACCGGGGGGGCCTGTGGATGCCTTTTGGGAAGGGGGAGGACACGGGTGACACCAGAGCTGGCTGCTCCCCCAGGGCGGTGCCTGCTGCTACTCCCTCATCAGCTGCAGGAGGGGGCAGGGGGCTCGGGGCAGGGTCCCTGCCAGCCCCCAGGAAGGGGCACATGGCCTCCGGAGCAGCAGGGCCACCCGGATGGCCGTCCCCATGCTCCCCAGGCCCTGCTAGGGACACGGCCCCAGATTTCCCTCTGTGGTCTCTTGTGTCTTGCATCCAGCAGGGATGCTCGCCCTGTGCCGGAGCCATCCCCTGGGTATGGCTGTCCCATGCCAGGCAGGGGACACTGCCCCGGGAAGGTGACACTGCCCCGGGAAGGGGACATTGCCCCAGGAAGGGCAGTGGTGCTGGAGGACGCCCCCGGCACTAATGGGGTTTACGGCCGCAGTGGCCGGTGCCTCAGTATGACGCCGAGTGCATCCCGCTCCCCAAAGGCGTCAGCCACCCACCGCATCCCAACTCCGATGGTTTCCTACATTCCCAAAACACACGGCTCATTTCCCAGAAACCGCAAACCTTAAAGGAGGAAGGGGGGGGGAAATAAAGAAGGAAAAAAAAAAAAAAAGAAAGAGTTTACAATGATTTTTACCTTCCCTGACGGGCTACAGAAAAACCTCTGTGCTTTTATTTTTGCTCATTCGAGTGGTTCTGACCTGCTCTATAATTACGTTACTTTCTACCTACTGTGCAGAGGCATTTCCACACAGCTCTGCCTCTCACAGCTTTCTCTTGGGTTCCTGTGACGCCGTCACTCAAAGGCTTTCAAACCAGCGATGTAGAAATCAAAAAGAAAAGGAAAATGGTTGGAGACGCAGGGAGAATAAGTGCCCCTGCTTTTCTCTCCCTCTCTCTTTTTCCTTCGTCCCACCCCCCTCCATCCTCCTTTTTTTTCTTCCCTCTTTTTTTTTTCTTTTTTTTTTTTTAATACTTTATTCATTTAATCTCTCCAAGTGAGAGTGCGAAGCATAATGAAGGGTTGGGACAGATTATTAGGAGCTGTTGATTTTGAGGGGGAGGGAAGGGGGGAAAAAAAGCCAGAGAAGAGAAAGAGAGAAGATAATTTGACATTTACTCCGACTGATCTAAACTCATTCGGGTGTATTTATGGCTTATAAAGTGTTTAGAGAGATTGAAAGGGGTTGAGGGAGGGCTGGGGGGGAGCGAGCGAGAGAGAGAGAAAACAACGTGAAGGAAAAAGAAAAGCCGGAGGTAAAAAATAATATCAACTTGAAAACAGGGCTCGTGCTTTGGCTGGGTGTTTGGCTGGCAGGACACTGTCCCTGATGTCACCAGGGATGGGATGGAGTGGGATGGGATGGGATGGAGTGGGATGGGATGGGATGGGATGCTTGCTGCCACCCCCCCTGCCCACCCTGACCCCCCCCAAGCCCCACTCACCTCACCAACTCCTCGTTGTACAGCGACCGTGGGGACTCCCTGCCCAGGACGTAGACCTGGCCCTTGAAGACAGAGAGGCGCACGGTGCCCACCACCGCCTCCTGCGAGCGCCTGATGCACTGCCGCAGGAACTCGCACTCGGGGCTGTGCCAGAAGCCTGCGGGCAGGAGGCAGGGTCAGTGGGGGCACGGGGGAGGCCGGGGTGCCCATCCAGGGTGGTCCCCCCAGGCTAAGTCCCACAAGGCAGACCCTAATCTTTTACAAGGGAAGGGATGTGGTCATGGGACTGGGAGAGATGCCAGGACGCCCAGGTTCAGCTCTGAGTGATGGAGACCCCAGGTGTGTCCCTTCCCCTTGTTGGTCCTTGGGGTCCCAGCCAGGAAAGGAGGCTGGAACTGCGTGTTGGAAAACAGGCAGCGGGGCCATTCTCCTTCCAGCTCCACAGGGTGGGGGTGAACATGGAAATTAAAAGCTTCATTAAGTTAGTATGAAACCACCACTCAAAAAACACCATCTTGGGAGGGTCAGGTGGAGACAGACAGATGGACACGGAACTGGGGGGGAGGAAGGAGTTGCTGTCCACCGAGGCCCTGCCTGCCGCCCCCATACCCCCTCCTGTCCCTAAGCGGGGTAATTAGCCGGGGAGCCCTCGGAGACCTGGATGGAATAAAGCCTGGGAGATGGAGAAGCAGATAGAGGCAGAGAGAGAAAGAGCCCATTCACCGCCCTCCGGTCATCCCCAGGTTTTATCTCTCCCATCGCCCTCCTGCTCCGCTTGAACACCGGTGCCCTCTCACCTTTCCCTTCCCAGCTGGGCTCCAGGCCAAAGCCATTAAAGAAACAAACAATTTCTTTTGTTGTTTGGCCTCGATGGCCCCTGAGCAGGGCTGGATCCTGCAGCCTTGTCCCCGGGGTCTGCACAGCCCTTCTCTGAGGGATGGCATCAAAGCCCTGCAACCCCTCACCACCAAAACCACCCCCCTGAGCCAGACCCCCGCCTCGGCCACCCCACCACGGCATGGCCGGGGGGCTTGGGGATCCCTTCCCCATAATCAGCACTGCCACACAGACAGGGACCCCGGCTCCAGGCAAACACACCCCTCTTTTTTGGTAACCACCTTCCAGGTACAACTCTTCAAACATCAGGACAGATGTAGGGCTGTTGCATCCCCGTAAAAATAAACCCAAGACATGTTAAAATAATAACCAGCTACTTAAATCCCAACTCTGACAGCTCCAGGTGTGAGGAAGCATCTCCCCCTCCTCTCGCCCCCCACCGCAGAAGCATTCCCCACTGGAAATGATCCCCCTTAATGACGTTCCCGCCTTGAAACCAGGATCCTGCCCTAATCACGACGTGGGCAGGGGGACAATGGCATTTCTGCACCTGGCTGTACCTGCCGGGACGGAACTGGCTTCAAAGCCACCCTCCACAATGGGATCAATGGGGACAGGGGGAAGATAAACACTAATTCTCCTAAAATCAGGGACTAGTTGCAATAATGAGGTGTTAAAGGAAGGTGAGCTTGAAAGCCTGGCCTCTGGCATGGGGACCCACAGGCGCTGTTTGCACCCCATTGGGATTGTTCCTTGCCTAGGAAAGTCTAGGAGCGTGCTGAAAATCCCCAGGGATTCAGCATCTGGAGCCAGGGAAACAGCAGTCTTCACCTGGCAGAGGTGGGGAGGGAGAAGCAAAATCATGATTTCCCGAGTGACTCTTTAACCTGGTGGCTTCACAACAAGCGAGTGGTTAGAAATAAACAAACAGGTTTATGCTTAAACTAAAAAAAAAAAAAAAAAAAAAAAGAAAAAGAAAAAGTCAAAATAAAGGCAGCCCAGGACAAAGTCTAACAAAAATAGCCAGAGGCAGGAGCAGCATCAGAGAGTGAACTAAGGCTCACGGGGCGGGGAAGGTAACTGAAAATTCTGCAGCCCCCGAAGCCCTTGCCCTGCCAGGGCCCTAAAATAGGGCTTAAGCAGCAAAGGGTAATGCCAAGGAAGACGCAGGAGGGAACATCCTTGGAGAGGAAGGTGCCAAGGATGGGCACAGGCATCAGGAACTGCAGGAGAGAAGACAGCCTGACCCAGTCCCGCTGGATCTGCTGCTGCCCAAAACCAAAACTCACAGAGTCAGGTTGTTTCTAGGGCATCTTCCCATAGAAGATCCCATGGGAATCATCCCAGCCCTTGTGGTTAGAGAGAAACACCTGAAAAGTGATGGGAGGAGGAACTGGGAGGCTGAGAAATCAGGACATATGAAAAATAGAAGTGGTGTTTGTCCAGAGGGCAGGAAATCTCCCTGGTGTGGGGTCTCCAGGGATGCCAGCTCTGAACAGGGCAGGGGACGGAGGAAGAGCCGGGGCACAGGGACACACCACTGTGCTTGGAGCCGTGCAGCAGCACTCAGGTGTGGGCAGCGGGGTTTTGAGCCTGCCTACGGCATTTTGGGCTAATTCTGCTTCCTTCAACTTAGCACCAGTGACCAAGTCAGGGTTGATCCACGGAGCAGACCCCGGGGTAGTGGTGGTGTCCGCTCCCGGGGGATGCCATTCCTGGCTCCCCAGGCACAGCAGCATCATGGCCCACAGCAGGCTGCTCCCTGCAGCACCCGGGGATGGAGCTGAGACCCCTCAAACTCAGCCCATGTGGGCGGCTGAGCAGACCCCAGCTGGAGCTGCCCAGTGAGCCACAGGAGGAAGGGAAAAGGGCTTTATATCTGTCCCTAACTATGGGTGTGGTGTCCCTTATGGCTCCCAGCCCACCCCGGCCGTGCGGAAGCCCCTCCAGCAGTCCCTGGCCAAGCCCCAACCCGCAGTGCCCCTGTGTGGGCTGCACACCGCATAGCACGGCCAGGACCCTCCCGTCCCCTCCCACCAGGGACACGGCACCCTGAGAGCCCCCCCATGCCACGCACCCCTGCGCTTCCCCCCACCAGGGCAGAGGGAGGGGTCTCCGGCTTCAAACCCCACGGCGGGGACGGCCGTGCTGGGAACTGGTGTGTCCCACACCCCGGTGTGCTCCAGCCCCGTGGGGCGAGGCAAGGCAGAGAGGTGGAGGGGTTGGAGGGGAGAGACGGGGAAAGCCGGTGTGGGGGGGACAACGGCATGGTGAATCACAGCCTGTGAGATGTCCCAGTGTGTTGGATGGGACGAAGCGGTGGCACAGGGCTGGGAGGGATGCCGGGAGCATCCCCCACCAGCAAGCCCTCGTGGAAGGCGGCATCCCCTCCCGAAGGCAGGCGTGGAGCCCCCTCGGCATGAAAACAGGCAGGGTGTGGGTCAGAGCTCAGCCCTTGGCATAAACAAACTCATCGTTTCCCTCCTTAGCAGCTCAAAACACACACCTGAATTTTACAACCCTGAGCGCATGGACCAGAGGGACTTGCAGCCTCCGGTAGCAACGAGGAGAAGGAGGAGGAGGAGGATGGCTGGGAGGATGCTGCAGTGGCAGGGCCAGCCCGAAGGACTGTACGTACCATTGTACACCAGCTCGGAGAATTTCAAGGCAAGCCCCTGCTTGATTTTCCTTACTTCCCGGTCCATGGTGAAGGCCTCGATATCTAAATGCGCATGGTATAGGATCGTTCCCGCTGGGGTCTCATAGATACCTAGCCATTTTTCCAGGCAGGGGGAAAAGCAGAAAAAGAGAGAGAAACGAATGAGACCAAAACTGTCAGCAAATGACAAAAAATAATGACTTGGCTGACAGAAGGAGCTGTGGTCGAGCGCATTCAGTCCCAGCTTGCTGTAAAATGCATCTGTCATTATATTCATGCTGGGGCTGAGACAGTCCACTCCGCACCTTGCGGAGAAAATTTCTAGATTCCCCTCTTTGAAGAGGCACTCTGACGAGGCTAAATGACAGGGTTTGGAACCGATCCCCCCACCGATCTGTGCCCAACGGTCTGCGGCTGAAAACCTGTAATTAAAGGAACGACGCGGGGCACAGGCACGGGGAGCAGAGGGCCTGAAATACCCTCCTCTCCCCTCGGCTGGCGAGAAAGAGCGCTGTGCGTCCGCTGCGAAGCAATGGGGCTACCAGAGGGCTGGGAGGGCAACCTCGTTTGGGGCTGGGAGGGCCCCTCCAGTCCCTTCCTGCCTGCCCCCACCATTACACGAGGCCTGGGGATGGAGGGATGCTTAATTATTTCAGCGATGGGGGCTAACCCCGCAGGTGAGCTGCTCGCTTTGTTCCAGCCGCTCGGGGCTTATTTTGCCACATAACTTGTTTATTCGGTGTTTAAATACGCAGGCGGCCACACAGTGCTCCGCTCTGGGTGGGATGCGAGTGGAAAGCCGGTGGGGGAAATGCTGAGCTATTCCGGCAGTGAACACGCGATGGGCACAACTGCGACCTGCCCATGGCCAGGGCGGCTCCACCAGCACGTCCCTGTCCCCTGCCCGCCAACGGCTACAGTCCCCTCCCAAGGCCGGGCATCCGTGCTATGGCACGGCCACGGGAATGGCAAAGGGCACCCGCATGTTGGGTTTTGCTGGCACACAAAGAAAGCCCACAGGAAACTGTCCCTGCCAAAGGGGATGTGTCCCTAGCCCCAAGAGGGGTGAAGGGACCCCATGGGGCTGTCATGGGAGCTGAAACCAGCACTGAGGTCTGCCCACTCAGTGCCCTGGAGAGTGGCACAGGCTCAAGCACATCCTGTCCCAGGGTGACCACAGTCCCACAGACACAGCAGGAGCTCTTATCTACCACGGCAGCCCAAGCCACTGCCATCAAACCTCATCCCTACCAGGGTCCATGATCTCAGCATCCCACAGGCAGGGGATGGGTCTCCATCCCAAAGGAGAGCCACCCCCTCCTCTCAGGCCACCCCAGCAGTGTTGCAGCCTGGTCCCCAAGGGCAAGTCACGGGGTGCTCACCGAGCACCCATCCCCACGGGGCTGCTGAATTAACACCAAAAACCAGCCATCCCCACGGGCATGACAGTGGCACAGGGACACAGAGGGCTGCTGTATGCCCCCTCCTGCCCCAACTGTGAAGCTAACACAATTAATAATCCTTCTCCTTCCCCTTAGGAGGTGTTAAAGCCAATTTGGGCTGACCGAAGGTTTGAGTTCATGTCTTGACCCCCACCTCTTGCCCATTTGCCTGCACCCCTGCCTGTCCCATTCAAACCGATGCTAGGGGACCGGGGACCGGAGCGTGACAGCTGGGGTGACAGGGAGGGGAGCTGGCAACCACGCTCCCAGCCTTGCCACTGAGGAGACAAGAGACACCTTCAAAGTGACACTCACAGCATCTCCAAGTGTCTATTTTCATCTCCCCGTGTTTACAGGAAAAAGACAGAGGTGTCAGCACTGCAGCCTGGAGAAGCTTCAATCACCCCGTAATTACTGCTGGGGAAAGGGGGGGGACCAGAGCAGGGGGGGGAACATGGAGGGGGACAGCCAAGGAGACAGCTGCCGCTGCTTAAAATTTTCTAATTTGTAACCTCGGCTGTCAGTTCACCTCCATCCGAGCAATTTTGCTGTGCTGAGTGCGGGCTGTCACTCCTGACGGCATCTGTGGGATGGGACAGGACGCGGTGGTTTCCCAAGGGGAAGGGGAGGGCAATGCTGCCCATGGGAAGATACTGCCCAAATTCCTACTGCTGATCCAGGGCTGAGACCAATGAACCTAGTATGGATTCATCGCAGGGAAGGGGTTTTCCAGTTTCCTCTTCCATCTGCTGGGAGCATCGAGGGGAGGAAAAGGGAAAAGCAAGGAGGAAAAGCCCCAGCCGAAGGCAGCGCTCGGCTCTTTTGGCAGCAGCCGTCCCCTCCTTCCCGCTTCCTCCCCGCTGATTTAATTTACTTCACTTAATTAGCCCCCCTTCGGAGTTAAAAAGATAATTTGATAATGAGGATGTGAAAAGGCGGGAGAGGCAGGGCCGGGCTCCTGCTCGCAGCCGAGAGCCCCCGGCCGAGCCGTGGCCCCCCTGGCCGGCTGCAGCGCCGCTCCCCGGCACCCCATAATTACCCACCCTCCTCCCACTAAAACAAATATGGCAAAATCGAGTTAATAGGGCTTAAAAAGGCTGGCGTGGGCATGCTCAGCTCACCCCTCGCCCATTAGGCCTTAACGAAGTTCAATTAGGAGCTTAGTAAAAATCAATGCAAATGAGTTTTCCTCTTCCCCGGCTCCCCGGGTCTGGGAGGTGAGGGAGAGGAGGCACCTGGCGGGACCTCGCTGCCACCATGGGAGATGCCACCTCCATGGCTGTGGAGGGCTCTGGGTGTGCTGCTGACTGCCCATGCCTCAGTTTCCCCTGCAGAGAGGGGTCCCTGGGGAGAGGGGGTCCCTGTGCTGCCCCCAGGACCCTGCAGAGCCCCCAGCTATTGGGGCCACCACACACTGCTGGGATTTAAGGGATCATCTCCCACCTGCGAGCCTGGGTCCTGCCTCCTGCCCCATTCACCCTAATCCCATTTGGGGTCCAAAATGCTCCTGGCAGTGTGGTGGTGGGGCCACCCCAAGCTGCCCTGCACCCTGAAACCCTCAGGGGGGGGACAGGTACCAGCTTCCCTCCCATCCCCCTCCTGCTCCAGCCCCCTCCCATCCCGGCTCTCCATCTCTCATCTCTTGGAGCAGATTTCTGGGAGGTTTCTATTAATTCTGTTAAGGGATTGCTCCGAAATCCCAAGGAGCAAAACCGGGAGCAGGATCCCACTCAAAGCAAGGGTGGAAAACCTGCCACCAAGGTCTTGTTCCCCCTGAGGCGTGCGCATCCCCCCCCGTCCCCAGAAAGCCTGGCCCTCCCAAGCCTGCCGGCACACAAACACAGCAGCGATCGCTTGGCAATGTCACGCCAGAGACAGACATGACAGTTAAATGGGGTTTAGAGAAATTATTAAATGCTGGAAGGGTCACTAGAGCGTGTCAGTGGCTCTTAAAAAAATAAAATAGATTTTGACAAATTACTCAGCATCCTGCATGTAAATGCGCGGGCTGGTGCGTGCGGTTTGGGGTTGAGGGTTATTTTCTTCCTTCTTTCGGTTTTAATTTGATTATTCAAACTCGGATCAAATGATTTGGGGTTTTGGTTTTTCATCTTCTGTGGCTGACGCTCTTGCAAAGGGGCCGGTGCCCCGCGGCAGGGAGGGAGACCGCGGGCTAGGTCTTATCAAAATATTTGCTGATGCTGAGCACGAAGGGCAAGTTTAAAGAAAGGGAGTGTCTAATTAGGTATTAACGGGATTTAAAACAAAAGAGCGGGCGCAAGGAGATGGAACATGGTGATGAGCCCACTCATTACTTAGCTCTGCACGGGGCAGATCGCTGCCTCCAGAGATTTCTTATGAAGCTGGTCCTAATGGATGATCAATACCTCAAAAACGTGTAGATAAATCAAAGAATTAGCTTTAAAAAACCCTCAGTGACTTGCATCAGCCTCCCTCACTTTGTAGCTGTGTTATAGAGCTGTGCATCCCCTGGAACCTACCAGGAGCATCCTCCCTCGTGAGCCCACAGCTTGGCATTTTTCCCATTGGGGACAAGTCTCACTTGAGACTGGGGGTCACTGGTGGCACTGGGACCCCAGGGCTGGAGCGAACAGTGGCTCTGGCAGCGAGCGGGCAGCTGCCTTTGTTAGAAGTGAGAATTCCCCGTCAGAGGGAAACCTTGGTCAGAAGCTGATGGGAAAGGAGCGGTTGAGGGCTGCTGGTGTGACCTGAGCCGGAGCACCCCGGTGATGCTGAGCACCCACCATGCCCCCCCAGCCAGGGTTTTCCCTTATTTTTGCTGGTTTTAGGGCAGGGATGGCACTGCTAGCGGGTGGCTGCTCACCTCTGGACTTCATCCCCACGAAGCGGTTCTCCACGATGTCGATGCGCCCGACGCCGTGCTTGCCCCTGCGGAGGAGAAGGGAGGTTGCAGCAGCCTCATCCCCACAGCGGGACATGGGCAGCTGCGAGAGGTGGGTCAGAGGGGTGGACAATGGGGGACAAACCCCAAATGACAGCGTGGACAGCCCCTGAGCAGCACTGGTGACCATCAGTAGTGACCCCCAGATAGGCCAGGTGACAAGGAGATGGATTTTCTCTCCTTTTCCCCTCTTTGCTGTGCCACCAGCCTCTCCCCATCCTTGCTTGCCATTGGGGCCGTCAGTTCCGCAGGCAGCTGTAGCACTTGGGCCACCAGAAAATAAACCGTGGAAGGAGACAGGACATGCCGCAGCTGTATTCCTGATGGCCGAAGTAATTTTAAAACCACTTAATTAACATTTAAAAAGCAAACTACATGGAAAAGTTCATTCCCATTCAGTACTGGGGGGAATAAAGGTGGAGGCACAAAGGAGGATGGCCGGGGACTGGGTGGCACCTGGCACAGGAGTGGGTGTCCCCGTGGGTGCTGCTGTATTTTCGGGCAAGACCCTGTGAATGGGTCTGCCCCGGTGACAGCAGAAACTGGTCGTGGGGTGGCACAGGGCAGAAAACCCCAAAGGTGCTGCTGCCATGGAGGCAGAAGGGACACAGGGTGATGGACCCAGCCAGCACATCTCCGAGTCCCAAAAAAGCCAACTCTCCACCCAAAAGGGACACTGAGCCCCCTCGGGCAGACAGGACAAGGCGATGCCCCCCAGGATGTGGGAGCTGGGGGTCCGGGGCTGAGCTGGGAGCAGGGCAAAGTGTGCCCTGGGGACAGGGGGTGCCCGGGGGCTGAGCCCCCCGCTGTGGGCAGGGCAGCCCCCACCCAACCGTGCAGCTGGGGCAGGCAGTAAACACGGAGGGTGTAAATAAGACTTTTTAGCCCTCCTTGTGTGCAGGGAGCATAAACCCTAAATATGGTGCTCATGGACTCCGTGCCCAGCTCCACTTGCTGGCACGTATGGCACAACTGGGACCCAACTGGCACCATCCCATCCTCATGCTGCTGATCACCATCCCAGGGCTTCCACCCCGAGCATCCCATTTCCATCCCTCCCTGGGGACCCTGCCCTCGTCCCCACTGGCGGGGAGGTGGCAGTGGTGGCAGGGGACAACGTGGCACTCACGCGATGTCGTTCAGGTACATGAAGAGCTCCAGGGCCGAGCAACGAGTGGCTCCATCCCCGGCATTGGTGACCTTCACAGGGACACCTGCGGAGGCGGGGAGGGAGGACAGGCAGGATCAGCCAGTGTCAGGATCCCCCTGGAACATCACCCCGCGGGCGTTAAATAGATGTGACAGATATGAACTCTAAATAACTTCTTAAAAAGGCATACCCAAGCTGGTGCCGGGAGAAGGCTAGGGGAGGGGGACCCACCTCGGGAGACAAGTGAAATAAATAAATAAATAAGGCCATAAAAACGTCCCATCGTGTCGTGTGTGTCCTCCCCCCCCCCCCCCCCCCCCCTTTCCCCTCTCCTCTTCTTCTCTCTTTTTTAGGGCCTGTGAAATTGCAACCAGGCCCTTAACTAATTGAATTTCACGCTCCGCAATTGTCTTACGGCGCAGCACCTTCTGTCCCACCAGCCCCTGCCAGGGGGGTGCTGACAAATGTGTCCATGTCCCCCCACTCCACCAGCCTGGTGGGGATCTGGGGGGAACACCCCTACCCCACGGCACGGCTGCTCGCACACGCACACACACGCACCCCGCGGCGGGGTGCTCCCCACCATGAATTAATTATTGCACCTTTTTTCTTTTTTCCCTTAATTTTTTCTTTTTTTGGAAGGGCGCTGGGCAGGAGCAGGGGGGGATGCTGAATAGAAAGAGGCATTTTTCTTTAGCGGTGTGAAATGAGCAATAAATGTATTAGGAAGCTGACAAGGGGGCTGCGGGGCCCACAAAGAAAAGCGGTGTGGAGTTGGAGGCTAATCCCCCCTCCATCTGCCCTCCTCATTACCATTTAACGCACTATCAGTTGCCAATCAGCCTCAATGCCTGCCTTTCTAGTCTTTATTACGGAGGCGCCCGCAAGAGCCCTGTCTAGTGATGGGGGCTGTCAGCTCCCCCCCACCACCTCCCCTAAACCCCCTATTTTCCAGGGGTTTATAAACTCAGTTGTAAATTGCTATTAAATGTAACTCGCAGCAATAATGAACCTTAAGCTGCTTCTCAGCGCGGGCCCCCCCCGCGCCCTCCCCTCGCCCCGGCTCTTTCTATTCGCATCCTCCGCCGGGGTATTGGCTGGGGTCCGCTCAGCAGAGAGCCGACGTTGTCGGGGCCGTTGTTGGCGAAAGCTGCTTAGCCTTTAAAATAGTTAATAATTAGATTAAAACTTCAAATAAATTAACTAAGGGCTGAATGGGCTGCTGGGGGCAGGGGGGGGGGGGGGGGGGGGGGGCGCGCTGGCTCCTTGCAGGGGGATCATGATAATGGAGCAGGGATGCTGGCAGCAGGGAGGGGGTCTCCCCCCAGCCTGGGCTGGCCTCGCCACTGCTGCTGCTAGGATGGATGGTGGCACAGGGATGCCCGTGGCTGGTGGAGGTGGGAGACGCTGGCCCATGTCACCTCTCTGGGTGACAGCTGCGGGGCTGGGCCCTGCCATGTATCCCCTGGGATGGAATGGGGTGTCCCTGTTTCCTTTGTGCCACACTCATAGCACTGCTGGCCAATCCCCCTGGAGCATCTCCCCAGCTGTGACACTGGCCAGGGCCACCTGTGTGTCCCCAGGGCCACCTGTGTGCCACCCTGCAGGAGAAGGTCCCTGTGCCTGCTGCACCTCAATGGCTGGGGTTTGGACCCCTCTCCCCTCTCAGGGGGTCCCTGCGAGCCCCCCCAAGACATACCCAGACCCTTTGCACACCTCAGAGAGCCACAACATACTGCAAGCACCATCCTGAGCCCCGACTCCACAAGGAGGGAGTCACCATGCCTGCGACCACCCCGGGGATGCTCCTGGCTACCGATGGCCCCCGATCCTGGCTGAGCAGGGTTCAGCTTCGAGGGGTAGAGAAGTGAGGGGATGGCTGCGAGGAGTCACTTACCCTGCTCAAACTCGATCTCCAGCACGTCGGGGGTGTCGGGAGAGGTGGCCGGATCGCGGGTCTTCGTGTAGAGCCCGGGGGGGGCCTGATTCTGCAGGAAGGAGGAGAGAAGAGGGAAAGTCAGTGGTGTTGGCATTGCCAACCCCATCAACAGCCCCGACCCTGGTGTGCATCCCTCATCCATCCCCGATGTGCATCCCCCATCCATCCCCAATGTGCATCCCACATCCCACATCCCTCATCCCTGATGTGCATCCCACATCCCAAAGCACAGGGCCAGCACGGCGCAGCACCGGTGCTACCCAGGGCCCCGGGAACAAAGGGGTTGGAGGAATCAGCCAATTTTTCCCCTCAACTTGAGCTCATCTTTTCCTCCGACGCCCCCACAGCTGGAGGCGGGATGGCTGCGGAGAAGCAAGTCAGGCAGGGAAAAGCGGGATGGTGGCAGTGAGCGGCCGCACGTCCCCGCGCCACGGCCGGGCTTATTCGGTGCTGACCGAAAAAAGCTAATGAGGAGGCCTGACCCCAGCAGGTGCTCCAGGCGCACCGGCTCTTTCATGGTGTCCCCGGGGTTAATACACACGGGGGAAAATAGAGGAACAAAGCAAAAACCCATTTCAGAGCACATCAACCTTTATGTATATTTTTTTTTCCTAGATTTATAGGAAAGAGGCATCTTATCTCCGTCAGAGCCAGGCCACCGGAGGCTCGGGTGCCGGCAATGAATTGCTGGAATTGAAGTGCATGCCAGAAGAGGGAGGGTGGAAATATAATAAAAAATAAAAAAAAGCTTTCCGTCCCAGAGAGCAAATGCTTTGAAATTTTGTGCTCCCCCTCGGCACTCACGCACGATGCGACTGCACACGCTGACCCCAAAACACTTTCGGACCGGTGTTTGCAAAATCCTGTCTCTAAATAGACGCCCCCCACCAAGCCACAGCTCTGGGAGGTGGAGGGGAGGGAAACTGAGGCACAGGGTGGTGGAAAGGCAGGGTGAGCTGCAGAGCGGGGCTTGACCAGCACTGTCCTTGGCCAACATCAGAGGGAACTTTGCAAAGGAACCTCCAGCTGAGGAGTCACAGCCACCTAAAACCCCTGTTCAAGCAGCTCAGGTGACGTTTCTCCAAACTGAGCCTCTCCTGATAATGTTTTAAGCAGCGGCAAACTGGTATTTCCCCAAAAAACCCAGCTGGTGAGAGCTGGAGCTCTGGGCATCCTGCACCCAGGGCTCTGCCTGCAGCACATTCACAGCAGCCCGGACCCGCTTCCCCTGCGGCTCCTCTCCTTAAAGCACGGCTCTTCTCCTGCTCACGTTTCCTCCCTCCTCCTCTCCAGCGAGGAAAAAAAGGACAAGGTAGAAAGCAAGTCATGAAAAAAAAAAAGTGATTGCTTTAAAAAAAAATTTAAGCTTTTTTAAAGGAAAATTAATTTATCCGCAGAAAAAGTTTTCATCTAAAATTTTTAAAGATGGGCAATAAGCCTTTTAGTGAATTTTTTTTTTTTTTTTTCCAATCACTGCCACCACCCAAGGGCAGCCCGCCCGGCTGCGAGCATCCCTGCCACCCCAGCCGCACCGCGGGGACCCCCCTTTGCCTCACCCCAAACCCCGGGGTGCACATCCTGGCAGCAACCACAGCCAAGCCCCGGGAATACAGACACAGCTACCCCAGCACACGCTCCAGCGAAATCACCCTCAGGCTCCTATTTTATCTCATTTTTGCCCCTTTCCCTTGTTTTAGACAAGAGGCACTGGCAGGCGCGCCTCCCCCGTGCCCCCCGCACGCGCACACGCACAAATTACACGGGCTGCGGATTTCAATTTTACATCGTCTGGCCTTTCCTAGCCCTGATCACACTTATTAACTAGATGAACCTGTGAGAGATGATGAAAAACTTTGAGTTCAAAAGGAAAGATTGGGGGGTGGGAGGAGAAAAAAAACGGAAAGTATTAAAAACTCTTTACTAAACATTGGAAGTCAAAGTCAGGTAGTTTCCAATTTTCCAAGCCAACTATGAAAACCCCTATTAAATAAAATAACTAAATAGAAATAAAAGTGACATTTGGCTTGCATTCCATCATTACGGTGTGAGTCTGTCCTCTTTTTATTCTCTCTTCTAAAAGCACAGTTCAAATGACAAATAGTTTGTTGCAGTGTATCAATGCCTCCTATTTATCCTTCCCCGCAGGGGGGCTAGTCCTGCAATGTCATCTTTAAAGGGGAGAGAGGGTAAAAAAAAAAGAAAGGGAAAAAAAAAGAGGGGAAAAAAAAAAGGAAGAGTGTGTGGAAAGGGAGAGCGGGAGGGGGGAAGAAAGAAGCAAGAAAAACGGGGCAAGAAGAGAAGAAATTGGAAGCAAATGGTCCATGAAGTAAACCATGATGCAGAGCTATCGATGCCGCAAATGGTTTATTCATCCGGCTGATATTGTTGTGCCCGGGACTGAATGAACTCTTTCAGAGTGCCATATGAAGTTAAAGCAAGTAAATTTCTATCTTTCTCCGCATTAGCTGCCTCATTGCCCTTCAATCGGGCCTCACAGAGGCAGAAAATAGCTCAACCATCTGCTTTCAAATCCCTGCGTTTGGCAGGTCCCGGGGGTTTGGGGAGGGGAACCTGCTGTGCCTGGCACCCCGGATCCTGCCGTGGCTGCCCCGGTGTCCGGCGCTGCTTCCTGGGCTGGGGAAGGGGACAGCGGTGACACCGCGCTCCGGGAAGCCACCTCCTGGTGCTGGCAGAGGGAGAGGTGCCTGAGCCGAGGATGCTCGGGGATGGGGTCAGGGCACCGGTCCCTGTTCCCTGCTAAACTGTCCCCATTTTCTGAGCTGGCTTTGGGAAGGAAGCGGGCTTGGCAGAGCTTTGGACCGGGGATCGTCCCCGAGGGGAGGTGGGTGCGGAGGGGTGGGTCAGGAGGGGTGCACCGGGAAGGGCGTGCATCTGCCCCTTGCTACCTCCAGCCAGAGGCGTGACAACCCATCCCTGTGCCAACTGCTTTCCCAGAGGAGGAGACCCTCCGAGGGCCTGCCTTTGCAGAGCCCGACCCACAGACGCTCTTGCGGAGGGCACCGAAGGGGAGCGGGGTCCCCTTTCCACCTTCCTCTTCCTCACGCCCTGCCGGAGGCACGCGCCAGCCCAAGGCAGTGAGCCGGCCACAGGCGCCAAGCTCCAGCCAGCTCCTCTCCCTCTCTGCCTGCCTCCCCCTCCTCTCCCCGGATTGTCTAATTAGCGCTGATGGATAGTTTAAGTAGATGCTCAACCCGCTGGAGCATGAAGAGCGCAGGCAGGGGCCAGCAGGCAGCCGGACCACGAGCACTACTGGGAGGTAGCCGGGGCTGGACCCACGCCTCTGGAGAGACGTGCCACGCTCACCAGCAGCAGCACCCGCCACCACCGGGCTCTTGGTCCATGGTCCCATGGGTGCCCTTGGGGTCTCCGAGCACCACCCCACGCAAGGGGAGGTTTCCCCCCATTTCCCCCTGGATAGCAGGCATGGGAAAGGGAAGAGGGGTGGGAGACTGGCAGGCATGGGCAGGGGACCCAAGCTGTAGGGGGCCAGCCTGGAACTCCGTCACCCGCCACCAGCCCCGCTCTCCCACCAGCGCCTCATCCGTCTAATTGCTCCTTTATTGTTGCCCCATGACATTGTCCCCTCCGGTGTCACCCTGAAACGGTCCCTTCCCCTATTCACGCTGGCGGCAATTAACGTGCCGGGAGAGGCGGGCGGCAGGGCCTCCCCGCCACACACGGCCCACCGTGAAATTTCCAATTAGGCTGCAAACACACGAGACGCCCTCGGCCCTGTGGCTGCCATGCTGGCTGGACGGCCGTGATCAATTACCTTGGGGTTCTCCAGGATCCCAGCTTCGTAGCTGCGGCAGGCAGGGAAGGAGAGAAAAAGTTGCTGCAACACCTGCAACTTGCAACCCCAAAACCCACCAGGATGATCCCCCCCGCTCGCACCATGCCATGAAGAGGGGGTAAATATATGTTATGGACCTCCAGGGGCTTTCAGCAGCAACCCTGCAAGGAGCACCTTGGCTTGGGAGAGCCCAGGGGATGGGTGCTGCCACGCAGGACATGGACAACTGGGAAGAAAGGGATAGTGGAGGTTTTGGGACCACCCGTGGCCAGCACATGGGTGGGGCAGCCGGGGGCTCGGGAGGTGCGAAGGGCTGTCCTGGCCACGCAGGATGGGGGGATTGGGGCCCCAGGCTCTGGATCCTCAACCCACGGGACCTCCTTGCCCACCCAGCCTCTCACCTGATGTGCATGAGGTTTTCATCCATGCTCCAGGGCGTCTGGGGCGTCACAGGCACTGGGATCCCGTGTTTCTGCCGAGAGAAGAGAAGTGGGGCTGAGCCAGTCTGCAGGGACAGCCAGCCCCCACCGGCACCAGCTCCTGCCGGGAGCAGTCTCAACCACACAAAGGCCACCAGCAAGGCAGCACGGAGCAAGGTGGACATCTGTGTCCCTGACCCTGGGCAACATCAGCTCTCACCCCAAGGGCCACCTCGATGGGGACATCAAAGACACGGTGCGACTGGGAGGAGAACGGCCACCCCAGCCCCACCATGAGTAGAGACAAAGCCTCAGAGCCCCCCATGAACCCAAGGTGGTGTCGGCATGGACGTTGTGTGCTTTTTCTAGGTCCAGGACAGTGCATTCCCCTGGCTGAGCTCCTCATCAAGGGGAGGTGACATGGGGAAAGGAGTCCCCAAAATCACAGGATGTGCTCCAACCTAAACAGAATGGATGTTTTACCGCAAGGGGAGAGCACACGCGTCCCCACATCCTCGTGCGAACATGTGGCGATGCAGATGCACGGGTGGTGGTCATTCTCCTGAGCACAGACACCCTGACCACACCGTGCCCGGGGAAGCATTGCCCCGCTCCGGCTGCCTACCCGGCGCTGCGCACAGCGCCAAGCCCAGCTCCCTAACAAGGTCACCAGCGCGCTCAATTATCTGCTGACATTTCAATGGGGGAAATTGCCTGTGAAGACGAGGTGAATACGTGGGGGAATTAGCGGGAGAGGCTATGGTGGCGAGCTAACAACCGAAGCCAGCGGGGATGTTGCCCACCCTGCCAGCACACTGACCCACGATGTCCCGGCTGCGGGATGGACACAGTGATGGCCGAGGATGGAGGCAGCAGCTCTGGGTTCCCACCGTGCCTTGGTGTATCTATGCAGCCCATACATCGCCAGACAGTGCTATTTCAGTCAAGGGCTCGGTCGGGAACAGAGGAGCAGGGGCTGAGCAGAGGCTCCTTGTTTGCCAGGAAGAGGGAAAGAAAATGCTTGTGATTGTTAAATCACAGCCCTCAACCCATCACCTGAGATGGAAGCAACATCCTGAGACACCTCCTGAGGCTGCAGAGGGACTAACTCAGCCCCACTCTGGGGGGGACATTGCCCCAGGCTCATGGGTCCTGGTTTGCTCATCCCACACCATAATTCCAGTGTGGTACCCCCTGGGACCCCTGTCCCAGGCTTTGGAGGTGGCTGCTGGGCAGCCTTCACCTCCTTCTCTCCTGCCCGCAGACCTTGCCCATGGGGGACAGCAGGCAGGGCTCATCAACGCTTCACACGGGCTTCAAAACACAAGCTTGGGCTTGCTGGGAGGGCAAAACACTACCGGCTGGCTGCTTGGGCTGGGAATCGCCTGGCTTCTCCAGGAAAGAACAAGATGCCGCCTCTCCCTGTTCTGTCCCTTGGAAGGACGGAGCTGCAGGTGCCTACCAACCCCCCAGAGCTCCCCCAATTAATGCTGGGGGAGACCGAGGGCTGGGGACAGACCTCAGCCCCGCTTGGGGTCAGACCAAGCTCCCATCAGCACTTGCCCCCTCGTCCTCATCCCAGCGACCTTGTGAATGTTGGCAGAGGACATTTCACCTTATTTAATTAAAGGCAAGCAATTAACACTGAGGGCTGTCTATGCCGAGGGGCCGCACTCAGCCGCGGGGCTGGGTCTCCCCGTGCCATCGGTCACACCCGTCTTGCCTGGGCTGTACAAACGCATCTTCCAGACCCAACTACCCACCGATGGCCATCCACGACCTCCACTTGATTTACTTCTCCAGGCAGCTCCCTGCCCTCTCCCTCCTCCTGGCAGCTGGGGAAGTCCGTGCTCCCCAGCCCATCCTTGCCCCACGCCAGTTTTCCATGTTATCGCTTCAAAGGGGATCCTCCAGGCCCAGACCCATGGACCAACGTCCACTGAGCTCAGCCAGCCTTGGCTGGGGTGAAACATGCTGTGACTGAGGAGGGATCTCGTTTTCAGGGCACAGCCACGACGAGCTCCATCCCACCTGGCTCTGCCCACTGCTATGGCTCATCCTGGAGCAGCATCCAGGAGAGCTCCACCTTGCTTTTTAAGGTCTTCCAGCCTCCGCTGGTTGCAGGGACGAAGCGGCTGCCGGAGCGAGGCTGGCTCCAGCCCCCAGGGCCGCAAATCTATGGCAAGAGCTGTGCCACGGTAGCACGGGTCCCTGCTTTCCCCAGCAGCGACTGACCCCCAGACATTTACTAGATGATCTTTAAGGTCCCTTCTAACCCGAACCATTCGATGATTCTATGATCATCACGTTATAACCCCCCAAGTGCAGAGGCGAGTGCATCCAGGTGCTGAAAGGACCTGTCCACGCATCTCCCTCTCCCAAGCATGAAAAAGAAGCGACACCTCCCCGCCTTTTTTTTTTTTAAATGCCGAACATAACCAGAGACTGAGAGGCACTACAAACCCTCAACCCCAACCTTTTCTCTTTGAATGGGGTCCCAACCCATTTAATTTCCCTTTTCCCCCCCTTCCAAACAGAAACAAACAAAACCCCACAACCCCCCCAAACCCAAAACACATGTTCCATTTTCCATATAATAAAACCGCGGCACTCTTAATAACTACCCTATTTGACAATTTGTTTGGCAACATATGGAAAGCTCTCATAAACTCGCCCCTTCATAATACAATGGCAGATGGCAAACACAATCCTCAACACACCGCTCTCAGCGGCCCTAATGGGCTCGGAGGGCTCCTCGCCCTGCGCCGCATCCCTCCGGCTCCGCACCTCGCCTTCCCAGAGATTACCCAGGCAGCCTCGATGGCAGCTATTTAAAAACTGAAGCAATTTTCTGGTTCATGCACAGAGCTGCGTTTTCCCTTTTGATTGATTGAGCCGAGTTGTCAAGCATTTCCATGAAGTCGCTAAAAAAGAAAGGTACCCTGGTGGGCACATAAAAACCTGATGCAAAACTTCTAATATGTTTTATTGCAACTTGTACTTCAAAAAGGAAGGGACAACAAAGGCAAACGTATTTGCTTTGTCTGTTACGCAAGTCAGGGGGCTGGGACCCGTTTCCTTGGAAAGCGGGTTACCATTAATAGCCAGGTAATTATGGGGCTTTTAGAAAGGAAGGAGAAAAAAAAAAAATTGGAGGGTGCGGGGGGAACCTGGCCAGAAGTTTCCAGCGTGGTGCTGCAGGGAGGTTGTGCTGGGCTTGCTGCTGTCGCCCACCAAGCCACGGTGGGCATCTGGTCACCATCCCCAGCATCCCACCACCGCTCTCAGCATCCCGTGCCCACCCTGAGCATCCCTACCTTGGCGTAGTCCATCAGCTCGCGGCGCCCGGGGAAGCGCTGGTAGAACTCGGGCAGCCTCCATGGTGCGACAACCTGGCAGGAGGGCAGGAGCATGAGAGGAGAAGCCCCCGGCCCCCTTTGCAGCCCCTGGGCCACCTTTTCCCCTCAGCATCCCCCTGGGCTCCCAGCAGGAGAGGGCTCCTGGCATCCCTAGGGATCTGTGACCCATGGGGTGTTGGTCCCCCAGCCGAAATTTAATCTCCCTGTGGAGGGTGGAGTAACCCAAACCCCTGATCCTAAACAAGGCGCTGGTTGCAGCATCGATTATCCAGCAGCTGCCTTGGTACAGTTTTCTCCACGGCCTCGCGGTGTTTGGGGTAAAATAGGTCAATTAAAGATCATTACAGCCCCCTCAAATGCCAAAACGTTGCTTCGTGCAGCTGGCAGCTTGTTAAAGCAAAGCACGGCCGTTTGCGTCGGTGTTAAAACAAAATTCCCCACCAGCTGGGGAGGGAGCCAGGATCCTGGCGGTGGGATGCAGGGGACAATTTTGGGTGCCTTACCTTGATATTAGGACACAGGGCGTAGCAGGTGAGTTCGAACCGAACCTGGTCGTTGCCCTGAAACACAGACAGGAGATGCTGAGGGCTCCCCCTGCGCCAGGGCGGGCGAGGATGTGCTGTTTCCCTGCCTCTGGCTGCTGTCCTTGTGCAGGGACGGGATCAAAATCCCCCAGCCAGGAGCTAGAGGGGACACATCTCGCCATCTCAGCTCTGACCAACACAGAGGACAAGTCACCTCATGGGAAAAGCCTCCCAGCCTGTGGCTCAGGAGACCCTCAGCTGAGCGGGGCACTTGCAAATCCCTGCTAGAGCCAGGAGGGATGTCCGGATGATGCGATCAGGGACTTCGTAGACCTAGGCTCTCTGTGCAAGAGAGGGATCGCACCTATTCTCCCAGTAATGACACTACAATGGGATTGCTGGCTATTTTCACTGGAAAAGCAAGGCCTGAGGCTAAGGAACCATTTATCTCCTCCATTGCCCCAGCGCAATGGGAGGGGGCAATGGATGCCAGGACCTGAGCCAGATCTGTTCCATGGGGTCACTCCTGGTCCCTCTCCACGGCTGTTTTGAACCCAAAACCACCTTTCCTGGTGCTTCTGAGAGAATTGGACACCGAGACGTCAAAGCCCTGATGTGGCTCATCCAGCTAACTCCAAGGGAGCCTGGCTCACCCCAAAGTCACTCAAGAGCCGTGCTCTCCCCTGGGCTGACACTCCTGAAAACAGAACTAGTGGAAACACAGATTTGGGTATTTTTTCCCCCTGCAGGCATCAGAGGACACGTGGAGGGAGAGGGTGGAGGAAGATCACAGTGTCCAGGAGGATACAGCAGCTCATAATTAAATAGCTGAACCTCCCTTTATCTTGATTGGCCCATGCTGATGAGATCCTACTAATGAGGCCAGGTAGTCAGGAGGGGGTGAGGAGTGAGCCTGGGAGTTATTAGCACTTCCCAGGGAATAGCACTCACCAAAGCCTATTTTCCACCAGCACCAAGGGGCGTAAGGACCCCCCCTCCCCTCCTCTTGGCCCCAGCCTGGAGGATACATTTACAGCTGGGCTGGGAAATCCCTGAGGACTATTACACACAGGCAAGAACATCCACCAAAGCACTCATTTCCCTTACAGGCCCAAAACAAGTCCATCTGCTCCGGCAGCGGGGACATCGCAGATGGCCCGCATTTAAGATGCTGCAGCCGGGGCCGGGGCGCAGCCGGGTTGAGTTACCCACAGTCCATCCCTGCCTGCGCCCGTGGCTTAATGGCCTCTGGAGCAGTCAAGGGTGCCCCCACGAGCGGGAGGGATGCTGGTGGTACCCAGGAGCAGAGGGTACATCATCGCATTGGGGGTGCATTGCGCCAGGGCACCCTTGAGCGTGGGTTTTCAGGAGGGACTGGGGGAGATGGACAGGGGGAACCCATGGCAGCAGGAGCAAGAGTAATTTCAGCCATGAAACCTCCCAGCCCCACAGCTGCCCCTCTGCCCATCTCCCCGGTGCCAGCATGCCCCTTGGCTATCCCCTGGCTACATCCAACACCCCCCTTCTGGCAGGGCCCTCTGCCATAGTTAGGGACCCCCAAACCCATCCCCTTGCACTGAGACCCCTCCAGGTGGCACCTCACCTTTGCCCCTGGGTCAATACAGACACGATCTACGCTTCAGGTCCTCGTGGGATGGGGACGAGGAGGCACCCAGCGGGTCTCGGGTGCATGCACAGCACCCAAGGACCACTGATGACAGCATCACCCTGCCCTGGGTGTCCCCGCGCCGGGCTGGGCAGCGTGCAGCCAGGGGCTGGAAGCGCCAGGGGGTGACCCACGGTCACATCGTGCAGGTCCCACGTCCCCAGCCGAGGATTCCCCCTCTCCGGGCAGCGGCTGTCCCCGGGCATCCTTTCCATGGTCTCTGGCTGCCTCTAGCGGCAAAGTGCCCTCCCTGCGGCCGGCGGCGACAGCCGGGAATGGGGTCAGGGACCGGGACGCCCCGGGCGGTGCTGGCTCAGCCCCAGCCGGGTCCTGGCCCGGGCAACCCCTGTCTGCGGCAGCTTTTGGAAAGCTGGTAACAAAAGTGGGGGTTCGTCGGTGACCCGAGCCTTCCCGACAGCCAGAGGGAACCGAAACTGGGCACAGAAATCCCAGAAATGAGAAGGAAGTGTCGAAACAACGGCTGGGCTTTGCACAGCCCCCCCAGAGCATCCAAAAAACACCCTGTGCACACACACCCCGGCACCCACAGCCTGGCCAATGGACAGACTGAGTCGTCCCCCCAGAGCACCTTGTGCCAATATCCCCCTGGTGCCCCCCTCCTCCCTCACCTTGCCGGTGGCCCCGTGGGCAACGTACTGGGCTCCCTCCCTCTGGGCGATCTCCACCAGCTTGCGGGCGATGCAGGGCCGTGCCAGTGCCGTGCCCAGCAGGTACCGGTCCTCGTAGAGAGCGTTGGCCTGCACCGCCAGCCAGATGAACTCCTCCACAAACTCCCTGCTGATGTCCTCGATGTAAACCTGCCAGGATGGAGGGAGCTCTGTGATGGGAGGGTGGCTGGGGGGGGATCACAATCCTCTGTGGCTTTGGGGATGGTGTAGCAAAGGGTCTCTTTGCCTCCCATTTCCTAGATACTGCTAAAAAGCTTTGGTTCAAAACCTCTGGAAAAGGGATTCCTCACTGACACTTTGTCACACTTGTGGTGGCCCCAGCCATAGGGTGTGCGAGACCCCAGGGCTCAGCCCCACAGCAGGGGGAGCTCAGAGCCCCCTGGGCACCATGAGGGAGGGACACTGTTACCTTCTTGGCCCCCAGCGCCAGCGCTTTCTTTCGTGCTGCCTCAAAATCTTCCTTCTGCCCAATGTTGGCCTGGAAGGATGGAAAAAAAACCAAGATGAGTTTGAACGGGGACCACAAAACCCAGCACAAGACCATCCCGGCATGGGGCATCATGCAAGACATGGCACAGCCCGTGCTAGCCGGGCTTGAGGCCACCCAGGATGGACAGGAGGGGGTTCCCCCCCCAAGAAGGCATACCTTGAGGGCATACTTCCCCCTGCCAAGCCCCATGGCTCTGCCCGATGTGCTGCCCTCATTAGCGGAGGGTCATTTGCTGGCAGGGACAGTCTGTGCCGCAGAGGGCTGACAAAGCAGCACCTGGGCTGGGTGATGGTTAACCAGCGAGAGCAGAGTCACCACCATGGCCACGTACAGGCCAGGCCCCTTGTCACCTGCCCCATGTCCCCAGACCCGTAGCATAGCACCCCCTCCACCCCCAGCCCCCGGCGATGGGGTACACATGGGGCTCACCAGGTAAGTGACGACATTGTAGCCCTGCTCCTTCAGCCACACCAGGATGCAGGAGGTGTCGAGGCCCCCGCTGTAGGCGAGGACCACTGTGCCCTCGGGCTGAGCCATGGCCCTGGCAAAGCAAAGGAAAAAAGAGTTCATGATGGCCCCAACCCCTGCCCCAAACATCAGCCTGCTCCAGCTCGGCACAGGGATGCTGCAGCCACCAGCCATGACACCCTCCCTGGTGTCCCTGAACTGGCCACGGGGCCATTGTGGTCCTGCAGGGTGCTGACGGCAGCCAGGGGTGAGGGGTCTCCCACGATGGGATATTCTGGGCAAAACAAACATTATCCAGGGGACAAACAACCAGGCAGCTAAACCAAAGCCTGCAGCAAACTAAACACCCAGGGTTGGCAGTGGCTTGGGTAGGTGGGGGAGCATGTGGGTAGGTGGAGCTGCCAGTGCTGGGACAAGCTCTCTGATTAAAACACAGACCCACAGGACTGCTTTTGCTCATGGACAGCAAAAGCTGCTGCCGTAGGGTGCTGGTGGTCCCATGGGACCAGGGTCAGGGGCAGCACCTAGGTCTGGCTGAGAGCCCTCCTCTGCTGGGAGCACCAGGCGGGGGGCAGTGGGGAGTGCAGGAAGGGATTCATCATGGCATCAGGAGGGATCAGCTGGACCAAGAGCCCTCCTGGGCTGGGAGGAGGGGAGAGCTGGGGGTAGGAGAAAAAACCATGGCATTGTGGCCATGGCCAGGCTGTGGCTCCCAGCCAGGGAGGGCACGCTGCCGGCTAGGGCACCCAGCGGCAGTTGGGTGACAGAGGAGACCAGGGCAGCCATGGGGACCACTTGGCTCTTACCTTTACTCCACGTGGCTCTTGCTCTGGCAACCCCGGCGCAGCCTGCCCCACGCTCTGCAAGCGCCCTGCAACACCGGGGGGACGGGACTCAGACGCAGGCACCTGGCCGCTGCGGAGATGCAGCCCGATGCCTTGCTCGGGCATGACCCGGCACGTCATGGCCCCATGCCAGTGCTGGCACGGAGGAGCCGTGGTGGCAGATGGGCACAGCTGCCCAGTGGCTCAGCACGGAGCACCCCCTGGCACCGTGGGTGTGCGATAGCTGCAGGAGTGGGGCACTTGGCAGCATCCCCCACAGCCCGGACCCACGACTAATTAACATTTAATGGGCTTTTGTCCTAATCATGCTGTCCCATGTTTCTGGCCAGTGTGAAACACCTACATGGAGATTTGGTGCCCCTCACCCTTCGGCTGAGGAGATGGAGGACTCCAGCCAGCGACAGGAGATGGTGAAGGAGGCAGCAGCCCCGAGCTCAGGGGGAGGGATGGGGGGCCCCACTGTGGGAAGGGGCTCGGGGCTGTCCCCACAGTCCCCGGCTGGGCTGTGAATCCCAGGGCCTCAGGAAGAGGTGATGCCAGCCGACCCTTGGCCGGGGAAGGCGGGCGGCGGAGCCGGCCAAATCCCGTCCTGAGCAACTTTCATGCTGCTGCTGCTGCCAAGTCAGCAAAATCCTGCTCCTGCTTGTGCAAAATGGGGAGGGTGCTGTGCCCAGCTCCCCGAGGCTGGCCCACCCAGCACCTTCCGCAGCGGGATGCAGTTACACCGGGGTGTACCCCAGCACCCTGCTCCTGCCAGTGCGGTGTGGGGCCAGCGTCCCACAGGACATGGCTTGGAGCTAGCCCAGGTCTCCAGCAGCCCTGTAACTGCAATTTGGCTCCCTGAGCCTGCCTGTGCCCACTGGGCTTGTGCAACCGGCATTTCCCTGTCCTCGGGGTGCTGCGGGTGTGCCGAGCTGCGCCCCTTCCTGGGGAGGCTCAGACATTCCCTTCCTCACCAGGGTGTTTACAGGAAGGCACGCGCAGTTCCCGAAAGGGCCCAGCCAAAGCATGACACTGCACCCGCAGCTCCTTGCTGGGCAAATTACCTCCTTTACCCCCACAACCCGTCCCCACTGCGGCTACCAGCATCGCCATGGTGGCTGCCAGCCTGACAAAGCACCTATGAGACTTGGCACGGTTGTTTCACAAGTGGCCCAGCAGGGGGTTAGAGGAAGCGCCTGCGATTTTTGCCTGCCCAGACATGTTACACTGCCCAGGTGATGCCCAAGGGACCTGGGGCACCTTGCCCTGGGGACACGTCCTACATCCAGGGAACAGTGCAGGGCCACCAGTGTTCCCAGCTACGGAAACAAGGCTCGTGCCAAGCCCGCCTACCCAGGAAGGGAGAGCCCTGAAGTTTTGGTGTTGGCTGGTAATAAATCAGAGCAAACAAAGCTCAGGGAAGGGGAACGGAGTGGGACTTTCTCAACCCTGATTATTATTCTGTAACAATTTCCGTGTGAGTTGGGGCAGAGTTTTTACTAGAGTGACTCTGGCTGCTCTGCTCCGCAGGAACACTGTGCTTTTGTTTTTAAAACTAAGAAAAAACAATATTATATATATATATATATATAAAAGAGGAGGGGAATAAAAAGCCTGAAACTTCGGTAAGGAGAGGAACTGCTTTGACCAGCTGGGCTGGAAGAGCAGCCTCTGCTCCGGTGAGTGCTGCCTGCGGGTTGGGATGGGGCAGGCAGCACGGGCAGGGGCTCCCCAGGGTTTCCTACAGCTGAGATGTGCGGGGATGCACTTGCTGGTGCTGGGGTTTGCCTCAGCATCATTGTTCCACCTGGTGGGGGTCCCATCCTGCCCCCCCAGCATCCCCAGAGCAGAGCAGGGAGGGCACAAGGTGGTGCCAGCCGAGGTCCCAGCTCCCCTCCCTGGGGGTGGCCGAGCCCAGGGTCCTCGTCAGTGAGATGGAACTCACTTGCAACCCCCTGCCCCTTCCAAAACTGAGCTAGGTGGGGCTTGAATACAGCCTGCACCTCCCAGTGCTGGGAAGGGGCTGGGACCCCCCCTGCCCTGCTCCTGCAGGGACCAGCGAGCCCTTCTCCAGCACCCAGGGATACGGGAGACCTGTGGGTGGGTGGAGAGGGGACAGACAGGGACATGGGCCAGGTCCCTAAGGCAAAGACCCCCCCCTTTCCCCTTGCCCCCGCCCCAATGCCGTGTCCGCACTCACCCGCTCCCCGGGGCCTGGCTGCCCTCGGTGCTCCGGTTCAGTGACTGGAGCATCCTCCTCCTCTTCCTCCTCCCTTATAGCCGGGTGTGGGCAGGCGGAGCCGCCGCAGGACTGTCCCCTCCGTGGGCACCGTCCCCAGGCAGGGCCCTGCCCTCCGCCTGCTGCAGGGTGAGGGGGCAGAAAGCAGGGACGGCTCACACCCCGAGCCAGGATGGAGGTTGTGCCCGGTTCCAGCATGGCTGCTCTAGGTGCTGCCACCCCTGTCCCCCCACTCCTGACCTCCTCATCAGTCTCCACAGAGCACTGAGGGGGTGACCCCCCTCCCCGGGGTGACCCCACAGAACCACCTACCCCAAGGAGTGGGAAAACGGGGGGTAGAGGGGAGCCAGTGCCCGGCTGCTCTGTGACTGCCCAGCTTTCCTCCCGGGCACAGCATGGCAGGGGAAGGTTGAAATTATTTGAAATTCCATTGGAAGAAGCAGCAGGATGCCAAGGGGAAGGAGGGGATGGGGCAGGGGGCTGTGCATGGGACAACACAACCTTTCCCCCACGCACATGCCCAGGGGACCCCAGAGCAGCAGCAGACCTGGCCTTGGGTGACGGGAAACCCCTCACCCAAAGGACAGGGCCTTTTGGGGGCATTTCAGTGCCCCAACATGGACACAGCAAGAGCGAGCTCAGGTGACAGGATCTGACTGTGACACCCTTACCTGGGTGCACAGCCACCATCAGACCCAATGGCCCAAACCTGGGGACCCGTGGACTCAGGTCCTTGGGGCCAGCAGCCCCTGTCCCTCCAACCAGCATTGTGGAGCGGGACCGAAACGGCTTTTTAGGAGCAGCCTCCACCTGCACCGCATGCAGAGGGGCCGCATCCTGCTCCTGCTGAGCAAGGGACCTGAGCTGGGGCAGGATTGGACCTTCAGATGCTGGACATTGGCCCTCCAGCATTGCCACATCCAGACAATCTCCCTTCTGCGGTCCAAGGCCATGTAGGGAGGTGCCCAAAGCCTGGGGAAGTGGGGTCTGCCCCAGCAGCAGCCCCCTCCTGCACGTCAAAGGAAGCAGCTTTCTTCAGGTGTAGCTGATATTTATCCATGAGACACCTTTATTTGGAATAAAACAAAAAATAAATAAATGTGCACAGAAACCAAATGGGTTAAAAAAAAACCAGAAAATTGAACACATGGCTATTTCCACTTAATACGTGGTTAATGACAGGGTGCCTTGCGCTCTCCCCAGCCTGGGGCACCCCACCATGCACCCGTTGCTGGCCGCTGTCACCCAGCTCATCCCCCACCATGGCGGGGCTGATCGCGGCCAAGGCCGTCTAGAGCTGTGTTTGCTCCGGGGCCGCAGGTCGGAGTTGTGGGGTTGCAACAAAACCTGATTGCAAGAGACTGGCGGGACATCTTGTCCCCCCACAAGCACTCTGCTGAGTCAGGGACCGGCCCTGGGTGACAGCAATGGGGGCAGGGGAAAGCAAGGGGGTGTCTGGGGGGGGAGAGGAAAGGTGCAAGCTCAGCTCTCCCTGAGCCACATGGCCGCATGGGAGCAGTGGTGAGGGACAGAAGTGACACCGTGTCCCCTCTGTCCCTCGGTGGTGTCAGTAGGGGTAAGGTGAGACGGAGATGAGGAGGAGGAAGATGTTGGAGGCCCGCTGCCGGCCTGGGGCCAGCGCCTGCACCTTGAGGCGGTGGGTGCCGGGGTCCCGCAGTGGGCGCACGGTGGAGAGGATGCCATGGCCCCGCTCACTGCGGAGGGCAAAGGGGCTGCCGGGCTCCTGCTCCAGCAGCGTGAAGACGGGGCGATGGTGGAGGGCAGTGCCTGGGGTGAGGTGCACCACGTCGCGGCCAGCGGCGATGCCGAGGGGCAGGGTGAGCAGCTTGTACTGCAGCGTGGGGGGACCAGCCGAGCCACAGTCTGGGGTGCAATGACCGACACAGAGCCTGCAGGAGAGTCAGGGGGACATGGGATGCCGCGGGGTGGCAGGAGTGACCAGGACAACTAGGTCCATGGTTGCAGGAGGAGTGGGGGATGAGCACCCCACAGCATAGCTCACCCCGGGCTGGAGCCTCTCTGGTACCCGGCTGGGCACGGCACATCCAGGCACTGGGCACTTCCACGGGTGTTGAAGCACATCTGGCTCAAGCCACACTGGATCGTGCCCTCCGTGCACTCGTTCCTGTCTGCAGGCAGAGAGGGCACAGGTCTGAGGGTGCCAGGGTGCCTCTGTGCCCCAGGCTGGGATGGGGATTCAAATCACCACTTCCCACCCCTGCCCAGGGGTCTCAGACACTGGGGCAGCGAGACAAAAGCACCCAGGCTTGGCAGGGTGCTGAGCCTGGGAACAACCCTCCCCTGGAAGGAGAAAGACTTGCAGCCCCAAAGAGGTGACATGCAGGGCACCATGGGGACTGGGTTCAGATGCCGAGGGACACAGGCATGCCCACACTGACCGTGGCAGGTCTTCCCGTTGGGCAGGAGCCGGTAGCCAGGGGGGCAGAGGCAGCGGTAGGTGCCCGGGCTGTTTCTGCACTCGTGCTGGCACTGGTTCAGCATCTGGCACTCGTCGAGGTCTGTGAGGTGAGAGGGGTGAGGGCGAGCGGGGAAGCGTCGGTCCCCTCCGGGGCCCTGGGGCAGCCTGGCTCTCACCTCCCCAGCACAGCCAAGCCCAGGGACACCCCGACCCAACAAATAAAATGGGAGATAGGGCAGCACCAGGAATGGGATCTGCTTTTTTGGCACGAAGTGGCCCCCAAACTCCCTGCAAAGCCCTTCCCCAATGCCCACTCACCAGTGCAGGTGCCATTCCTCTTGATGAAGCCCATGGGACAGGGGGGGCTGCGGTCACCCAGCCCTGCAGCCTTCGCCACGCGGCGGAGGGCAAGCTGAGTGTAGAAGGACCGTCCTCGTGGGCTGCTCGGCCCCAGCCAGCGCAGCAGGGGGTCCCGGGGGGTGCTGCCTGTTGTGGCCCCTCCATCTGCCCCTGCTGTGCCACACTCTCCGCCCGGTAGCAGGGTCCTGTCAGGGGGGCACAGGCACTCGTAGGAGCCTCGCAGGTTGCGGCACTCGAAGGCACATGGTGGAGGAAACTGCAGGCACTCATTTATGTCTGGTGGAGGAAAGAGACAAGGAATTGCAGCTGGATGGGGAAACTGAGGCTGGAGTAGGGCATGAGAGTGACTGTGGCCCTGTGCTCAAAGACATGTCCCCCAAGAGCCCAGCTCGTACCCAAGCATGGCCAGCCAGCACCCAGTGAGTGGTAGCCAGGAGGGCAGGCGCAGCGGTAGGTCCCTGGGGTGTTCTGGCAGAGCTGGTTGTAGCGGCAGGCGTGGGGCTCCTCGGCGCATTCATCAATATCTGGTGAGCAGAGAAGGGACAAGGTTGGGGGGGGGACAGGGCAGTGGCACCACGCAGCAGATGTCATTCACCATCCTCATGCCCCCCTTGGGAAGGGTCCATACCAATGCAGTACAGCTGCCCAGGGCTCAGGATGAATCCCGGTGGGCACTGGTCTCCATTGGCCCCTGGAAAACAAGCAGAGAGGACGAGAAGGGACGTGTAACCACAGGGATGTGGCCCTTGCACCCTCACAGCCAACCAGAACTGACAAGGGATCCCAATGTCTCCATCCCCACCCCTGGGAATCCCCTCGTTACCTGCATCAAGCAAGGTATGGAGCTGGAAGCAGAGCTCCTCTGAGGCTGGGTCGTAGGAGGCTTTGACAGTGCTGGCCTGGACGTGCTGCACCTGGGGGGGCTGCAAGCCCACGGGGGGGTCGTACACGATGGTGTGATTGCAGCGGGCACGGATGATGCGCCCATCCTGCAGAAAGCTCTGCACTGAGCCCCCCGAGAGCTGCCCCACGCCCGTCTTCACATAGCGCTCGGTGAAGTCCTGGGGAGAAGCAGGGAGGGGGGGTCAGGCCATGGACCCCCCACGGGCTCCCAGCATGAGAATTGTGGCCCCATGGGGAGGACGGGCAGCACCAGCACCTGCAGCAGCACCGCGGCCTCGGCGATGCTCTCCGGCACGGAGCCGCTGATCGCGCTGTCCAGGAGCAGAGAGCCAGCAGCATCCGTGCCCCGGGCGAGGTGGGTGACCCGCAGCAGCTCCCCTGCCGGGGGGGGAATGGTCAGCAGCGCCCCATGGCGCCCTCAAACGCAGCTGCTTCTCCGGCTGTGAAGCTCAGCCCAGTGATGGGCTGAGTCCCGGGGGGCGGTGCACGGGGGAGATGGCGGCTGAGCCGGGCAGGACCAGGCTGCTCAGCCCTCGACACGCCAGGGGCCACGGCATCCCTCACCTGTGGCAAACTCCAGCTGCGACTCCTGCCGGAAGGTGCCCCGGGTGAGCAGGAACCCGCTCCGGGCCCCCCCGCCGGTGTGTGCCAAGGACCAGTAAATGGGGGAGATGATGGTGACCAGCACCCGCATCAATGGCCCTGAGGGTGGGGGAGAAAGGGTGTCACCACGGAGCCAGCACCATCCTAAGGGGGCACCCAGCCCTCCCCAACTGCCCCAGCCCTCTCTGCCATGGGGCACAGCACAGACAGGGGGTGCTGCTTTTGGGGTGGGGGAATAAAGATCTTTCCCCTAAAATTTTCAGCTGACAGATCAAAATCCTCCCGAGGGTGAGGACGACCACCTACCAACAGTGGGTGGGATGCTGCTGATGCTGCTCTGGACCACGGCAGTGCCGGAGTGTGGGTCGTCCAGCACGCTGGCATCAAGGGTGGCGACACCAAGCTCATGGGCGTTAATGACACCAACCAGGCTGCCCCGCACCCGGTGCGGCTCCCCTGGGCAAAAGGGATGGGGGCAGCGGCGTTGGGACTGCTCTCCCATGAGAAAGCAGAGCAGCTTCCCATCTCCCCTCAATAATTTGTGCCTCAAGAAAATCTGATTTTCTGGAGGTGAAGGTGGCCAGAGCAAGGCAGGGAGTGTGGCTGCAAGCACAATCCCCAAAGACCCTGTGGATCCGGGCAGCTCAGTGACATGTTAACAGGGGATGCTGCAAGCATGGCCCCATGCCTTTCACACACTGATGTCCACCAACACCCCCTAAACCCTGCTCTGTATCAATCACCACAGTCCTGGCCCCAGCCCCACATTTTTATTTGCTTCTCCTCTGGCATGCCTGGCAGCAGAACGCCAGCAGCCATGCAGAGGGCACACAGGGCACCCAGCGCTTCCTCTGCGCTGCCGGCTGGCACGGCCCTCGGCTCCCCGAGGGGCAGCGGGAAAGGATGTGCCTGTGCATTTAGCGGAGCCCCTGGGAAATGGGAATTCAATCACGGGCAGCAAATGCAGGAAGGCTGGGGAGAGGTGACCGGGGTCACGGGCTGGCATGCAACAGCTGCTGGGGTAAGGGCTCTGCTGGCCTCAGACCTTCAGACGAGCAGCAGAAGAGACGGGAAAGGGCAAACCGGGGTATGAATCCAGGGGTTTAGAGTAAGCAAAGAAAGGCAATATCCCTCCAAGCTACTGCGTAGGAGATCTTACCCCAGGGTGTAACAGCGCTGGGGCAGCCCCAGCCTCCCGGAGCTAGCCAGAAGCCCCCCAAGCCCCAGGGCAGCACCCACCTTGGACAGCCAGGGAGGTGTGGGCAATGGCAGACCCCAGGGCGCTGCAAGCGAGGCAGGAGTAGGTGCCGGCGTCACGGCGGCCGACGGCAGGCAGGAGCAGTGTGGCGTTGGGCAGGACACGGGCCCAGGGACCCTCGGGCAGTGGCTGCCCATCCCGCTGCCACTCCACGGAGGGGGTGGGCTCCCCCGACACGGTGCAGTGCAGCAGCACCTGCTGCCCCGCATGCACTGCCACTGCTTGCGGTGTCACCATCACTGCGGGGGCACCTGGGCAGGGAGAGGGATGCAGTCAGTGCCACAGCATCCCGGCGGTGCTGGAGCTGTTCCCCAGGTGTCAGGGGTAATCTGGGGGGGTTGAGGGGTGACATGATTCACAGTCCCTCAAGAGGAGAGTCGAAAAGGGGGGCAACACTTACTCTGCAGGGCCAGGGTGACAGCCTTCACCGCCATGCCTGCATCGTTCTCTGCCACACACTGGTAGTGCCCCGCATCGGTGCTCTAGTAGGACCAAAAGTGTTAGCACAGCACTCAGTTTTGCCATGAAAGCCCCTCAAAATGCGCTGGCATGCCCGAAGTCCCACTCACCCCCACAGTGCGGATGGCCAGGGAGCCATTCCGCAGCTGGCGCAGGCGTCCACTGGCTGCCACTGGCACCCCGTCCTTGCTCCAGCGGATGAGGGGCGCGGGGTGGCCCTGGGTGTCACAGTCGAGGAGGGCATCACCCCCGGGGTGCTCCACCTGGTAGGTGCTGGGCTCCCCCCATATGATGGGTGCCTCTGGGGAAGGGAGAGGGGTGGCAGAGGTGGAGGGCTGGCTGGGCACCCCAGTTTCCCCGCTGGCACCTACCTCTGACAGAGACGAAGGCGGTGGCCCTGATGACACCGGCGCTGTTCTCGGCATAGCAGACGTAGGTCCCACTGTCGGCACGGGTCGCTGCCTCCCGCTGCAGGGTGCTACAGCCGCCCTGCTCTGACACACCGTCTGTGGGGTGCAAACCCCACAAAAAGTGTGGACAGGGACCAGCTGGTTATAAATCCACACAGCGAGACATGCCAGCACCCCAGGGGCCCCAAAAGATGGGAAATGGGGATGGGATGGAGCCAAGATCACATCCTCCCCCCAAGCTCAGCATCCTCTGTCCCCTCTGCCCGTGGTCCCCTGGCCACGCACCGGTGATGAGCTGCCCATTAGCCATCCAGGAGATGCGGGGCTCGGGGCTGCCCGCGGCAGCACACACCAGCTCCAGCATCTCGCCCCAGCTGAGGGTGATGTCTCTGGGCAGGCGGGTGAAGATGGGCAGGGTGTGGATGGCAAGGGAGAGCTGGCGGATGGCTCTCCCCGCAGAGTTGACCGCAGTGCAAGAATAGATCCCAGCGTCCCCTTCCTACACAGGGAAAGGGGGGGATGAGAGGGGGTTAGCTTGGGTCTGGGGTCCAGCTGCAGCCCTGGCTCACTGGATTATGGCTCTGCTGGCTGTCATGCACCCAAAAAGCCAAGGCTCAGCCACAACCATTTTCTCCAGCCCACATTAACAAACCCCCACTGCCCTGACCCGCCAGCCTGTTGCAAAGGACTGCACAGGGCTCTCCCTCTGCCAAATATTTTTGAGAGCAGCCAGGGGCGCATCAGGGTGCAGAACAACCTGGGCATTCTTTTCCACAGCAAAAGACATTTGTTTCTCAGCTCCCCAACCTTACAGCTAGCTTGGCTGCAGGAGGGGACGGTGCTCACCTGGACGTCCCGGAGCAGCAGCTCCCCAGAGGGCAGGACGGTGGCCTTCCCCCCGCCGCCCTGCACTGGGGCTCCCTCCCGGCTCCAGGACACGCGAGGCTCAGGGACACCGTGGGCGGCACAGGGCAGCAGCACCTCCAGCCCCTCCAGGACAGCCAGCTCCACCGGGCCAGCCGCGATGATGGGGGGCACTGGATTGGACAGGAGGGCAGGGACTTGCTCACACCTTGACAGCCACGTTTTACTGGGAGGTGCTGGGGAAGGAGCTGAGCAGCGGATGGGGCAAGCGCTGAGTCCCCGTCCTGCCTTACCTTGCACGATCAGCCTGGTCCTCCCCACAGCGGTGCCCGAGGGGTTGCGAGCCACGCACAGGTAGGTGCCCGCATCCCCCAGGGAGGCTCGGAGGAGATGCAGCTGCCCGTTGGGGAGCACCTTCAGCCTGGGCCCTGCGGGGATGGCAGGAATGAAGGGCAGGACAGGGCAGCACAGCCATGCTGGAGTACGGATGGATGGTGTGCAGGGACTGCTTCCCCTGCATGAGTGCCCCTTTCTGGGAAGTCCCTGGGCAACGGCTCCAGTGACTGGATGCCTACAATCCCTGGGCACACAAACCTCCTCCCAAGCAAAGGCTGGCGAGCGGCGCAGGCTCTGCCAGCCTTCGGTGGGCTCCCCACTCACCTCCAGCAATGCCAACACCATCCTTCTGCCAGGTGACCTCTGGCCGGGGGGCACCAGTCGCCTCACAGGACAGCACCGTGCTGGTGTTGACCATCACCATCACCATGCCAGGCAGGGGCTTCAAGGCGGGGGGCTCTGCAAGTGGCAGGGAAGTGCTGCCCACTGGGGCTCCCCCAGAGTGGGCCAAGGCAAAGGAAGCGGGACCCCCAGGAGCCATGCATACCGTGCACCACAAGCCGGAGGTGTTTTCGGGCTGTGCCAGCAGCGTTCCTTGCCGTGCAGGTGTAGCGGCCGGCGTGTGCAGGCAGTGCCTGCCTGATCTCCAGGGCCCCTGGGAAGAGAGCGGGCAGAGGGGAGGCAGTGGGAGAGCTGGCAGGGACCCACTGCCCTGCAGGGGCTGGGCTGCCCTGTGTCCGTACCTGTGGGCAGGACACGGTAGCCCCCTGCTCGGCTGCCCAGCTGGGCCCCCTCCTTGCTCCACGACACCGTGGGTGGGGGTGCACCGGAGGTATAGCAGGTGAGGATCGCGGGGGACAGCTGGGGGACAGCCACATCCATAAGGTCATCAGCAATGGTGGGGGGCACTGGAGAGGGGAGGGAGGTGAGCACGGCTGCACGGTAATGCTGAAGGGGATCCCATCCCCATGCGCGGGGGCACAGCTATTTCTATTTCCCCCCTTGCCCACCCCAAAGTCCAGTCCTCTAGTGAGGACCCAACCCCACAGGGGGCTGGAGCACACCCAGACACACCTGAGGTGGTGACAGACCCCGGCAAAGCCACTCTCAGCAAGACCCACAGCCCCCAGGGCCTCACCGTGGATGGACACGAGGAAGCCCTTGCGTGCCTCTCCGGCGGCGTTGGTGGCGATGCACTCGTACCACCCCTCGTCCCGGGGACCGGGGCTGGTGATGAGCAGCGACCCCGAGGACTGCAAGCTGTGCGGGCCGAGCACACATCGGGGTCAGCCCCTGCCCCACAGGGAGCAGCGAGAGGGGGCAAATCCCACCCTATGGCAGGACCCTTCAAGTGGGTAAGGTGACTGGTACTGTGGGTACCTGTAGGCACTGGGTGGGAGGTGTGGATTCAGGGGGTGGCTGTCCTTCTCCCACCTGATGTGGGGCTCGGGGGATCCCCAGGCATCGCAGCCCAGCGTGGCTGGCTGCTGAGCCAGCAGGGTGAGGTTGGAGGGCCCAGGGGCGATGGCAGGAGGGACTGCAGAAGGGCATGGAGGTGATGAGCAGAGCACAGCAGCACATCATTGCACTGATGAGAGTAGCCCAGCAGCGGTGGGTTGGAAGGGGTTGAGCCCAGGAGAGATCCATATGGCTCTTCTGCTTACCTAGGATGTGGAGGTCCAGTCCTCGCCGGTCGGAGCCAGCGGGGCTAGACGCCATGCAGAGGTAATAGCCCGAATCCTGGACCTGAATGGGTTCAATTTGCAGGGAGCCGCCTGGCAGGAGCTGCAGCCTGGGGAGGGAGAGCAAGGGAGCCCTATGGGCTGCAAGGTATGGGGACATGTGGCTAGGAAGGTGACATTTGACATTGCAGACAGATGTGGCACATGTCCACTGAGCTGCTATGGGGACAGAGCACAGCCCTTCACATGGGGACAGTGCCATCTCTGCTGCAGGCATGCCAAAATGCCTATTGATGTGGAGGGTGGCACAATCCGAGAGCCATCTCTTGGTGCCACCAACCCACAGAGCCTCGTACCTGTTGCTCCCGCGAAGGGGCAGGAGCTGGCCGTCCTTCCACCACGTCATGCGGGGCACCGGCCACCCCTCCGCCTGGCACGGCAGTACCACCGAGCCATTCAGCAGTGCCCTTGCCTCCTTGGGGCCCGGCTGGATCTCTGGGGCCACTGCGGCAGCACCCAGCCAGCACCGGAGAAAGTCGGAGACAGGGCTCAGGGGATGGAGAACGTCAGCCCAGACCAGCACTGGAGGCTGGGCATTATCCAACCCCCGCTTCCCATTACTCCAGCCTTAGGACACCCCATAATATCGCACATCCCTGAACTAACAGAGGCGGAGCTGGCTCTTGCTGCCAGCAAAGCCCTGTGGTAGGGCATTGCCACTCACCGTGAACCTCCACCTGGACGCGCAGGCTGGTGTCCCCCAGTGCGTTGGTGGCCCTGCAGCTGTACTCCCCGCCATCGGCTGCCCCCAGGGCCCGAATCTGCAGGAAGCGCCCCCCAGCCAGGACCTGCCTGCGGGCATCCTCCTGACACGCCGGGGGAGCCCCCCTCAGCCGCTGTCCCCGCATCGCCCCCACCATGAGCATGGCAGGGTTGGAAAAGGTGCATCCCAGCCCCTGCCCGTGCCCAGTCTCAGGTCCCATCACACGTACCTGCAGCAGGGAGTGCTCCCAGTGCCACTCGATGTGGGGGGGTGGCACGGCATCCTCAGGGCACTCCAGGATGAGCTGCCCCCCCGCCACAGCGGTGATGCTGTAGGTCTCTCCAATGCTCACAATGCTGAGAGGTGCTGCGGGAGGCATGCCAGATGGGTCAGGGGGTGTCACGTGTGTTGGGCATCCCCCATACCTTTCCCCATAAGTCATGCATAGCCCCCCCACCCCGGTTCTGCAGGACCTCACACTGCGCTCCAGATCCTGCCCAATGGAGGCTTAACATCCCCCACCGCTCTTCCTGTCCAGCCCCAGCGATCCCACGGATGGGTGCAGGGGATGCTCCAACTCTCTGGTCCCCCACAGCTCTGACCACCCCCCCAGCACCCCCTACTAGCACCATCCTCACTGCACCGCTGGGGCCACACTACCTTGGATGCTGACATGGAAACTCCTGCTGTCCTCCCCGGCGGGGCTAGCGGCCAGGCAGGTGTACAAGCCAGCGTCAGCCACCTGTGCAAAGCCAAGACAGTGAAAAGTTGTGGCATGGAAAGAAAACGCAGGCGGGGAGAAGAAAGAGGAACCCCTACCTTAGCGCTCTCAATGTAGAGGGTGCTCTCATTCCCCGACACGAGCCAGGGCCCTGCCAGCAGCCGTCCGTCCTTCTCCCAGGTGACAGTGGGCATGGGAATGCCTGTCACCACACACGTCAGCTCTAGTGGGGTGCCCACAGCAATGGACATCTCAGTGGGCTGGGATGCAGCCTCGACGCGGGGTGGCTCTGCAAGGCACATGGCGAGGCGGGTGGGCTTATCCCCTTGTTGGTCACAAAAAATTGGCCAAACTGCTCTTCCCAAATCCCCGAGGGAAGACACGCACCTGTCACCAGGAGATGGAAGGCTTTGCTGACCTCCCCCACCTCATTGGCCACCAGGCAGGAGTACACTCCTGTGTCAGCCAGCCCCACAGCCACCAGGCTCAGCCGTGGGCCACCAGAGACATGGTTGCTCTGCTGTGCCAGGGGCTCACCGTCCTTCAGCCAGGTCACCACCGGTGCTGGGGACCCAGTGGCTTCACAGGTGAAGGTGACATCAGAGCCCTCAGCCACCATCTGCTCCTCGCTGCTCTCGGGGCTCTTCAGGACGGGGGGCACTGGGGAGGGAGGGATTCCCTTTAGGGGGGCCTTGGGAGTAAACTGGGGATGGGTTTGGCAGTTTCCTGGTGTCCTGTGAGCACCCAGAGGCAGGTCAGCCTCCCGCAGGGTGCTCTGGGACCGCTTTCAGGCTGGTCCTGCCTCACTCCATCCTCTCCCAGCCCATCTCAGCAGCCAAGGGATGGCTCAGGACCCTGCTTGGAAACAGGGCTGCAAAGCACAACAGATGCTCTGCCAGCGAAACTGGTGCCCGGGTGCCCCCTGCTGTGCTCTCCCCAACCCCCCGGCTGCCCCGTACCCCATATCCGCAGGACGAAGCTGTGATCGGCCACCCCTGCCTGGCTGGAGGCGATGCAGGTGTAGAGCCCACCATCAGAGTCCTGTGCCTGGGAGATCCTACCCCATGGAGCGGGGCATGGGGATGGGGAGGAGACATCAGCTCCAGGTCCCCCACCACCCCCCAGGATCTCCACGCTGACACGCAACCACCTTGGGATGCAGCTGTGGCCATCCTGGCACATAAACCCGGGTATCAGCCACAGGCCTGTGGCCAAGCACCACTCGAGTCACTTCTTACCGGAGGACCTGCCCAGCCGAGAGCAGGGTGACACGGGGGGACAGGCGCAGGGGCAGCCCATCCTTCAACCAGCTCACATGCAGGGGAGTGGACCCCAGTGCCCGGCACTCCAGTGTCACCGCCGCAGACAGGACGCCATGGACCACCTCCGAGTCACCGGTGCCTCTCTCAATGGCGGGGGGCACTGGGGGAGAGGACAGAGGGGCTGACGGGGCTGCTGGGGGCGGGTGGCCCTGGTGCTGCCCCGCAGGCCCCAGCCCCGCTCACCCAGCACGCTCAGCATGTACAGCCGCGTGTCTTCGCCTGCACTGTTCTGGGCCAGGCAGGTGTATGCTCCCGAGTCGGCAGCTTGGAGCCCCTCCAGGAGCAGCGAGCTGCCATCTGGAGACATCCTGCATGGGGAGGACAGGGCAGTCACCTGTGTGTCCGCCTCTAGCGTGCCCATGGGGCAGAGGCGCTCTGCACTTGGTTGCAACCCAAGCTGCAGATTTTGGGGCATGCTGCAAGGCCAGCACAGGAGCTGGGACCATGCCAGGGTGACAGTGACCACGCCAGGTGTCAGCACCATCCAGGACACTGGGATAATGCTTCTCAACAAACAGCTGGGACATGCTCAAACCAGCCCAAGCAGGGAGACAGCGCTCAGCCTGCCTTGCACTGCTCTTTTGCCCATGGGGAAACTGAGGCACAGACAGGGCTGTGCCATTGCAAGCACAGGTGGTCCCCCCCACCCCAGACTCACTGGGCATGCGAAGGGGGCTGCAGTCCCAGGGGTTGCCCATCCTTCAGCCAGGAGATCTGGGGGGTGGGCTGCCCCTCTGCCTGGCACTCCAGCCTCACCCCTCTGCCCTCCAGCACGCTGTGCTCGCTGGGGACCCCCGCGCTGGTGATCCGGGGTGCCACTGTCTCAAGAAAAGAAGGAGACTAAGGAAGAGGAGGGGGAGGAAGGCTCCCCTCTGAGGAAGGCCCCACAGGGACCCCACCACCACCCTGGAGAAGCCCTACCTCGCACCAGCACCATGAAGTCCTTGCGTGTCGTGGTGCCTGGGCCCCGCACCAGGCAGGTGTACCAGCCCTGGTGGAAGGGCTGCAGAGGGCTGAGATGGAGCTGGCCGCCCCCGGCCACCAGGCCCTGCTCCGGGCTGCTCTCTGCGAGGAGACAGGGCGAAGGGGGCTGCAGCAGCGCTCTTCCACTGAGCCCTCCCCAGGCACGTTGTCACACTCCCACCTTCCCACCCCCAGGACCCAGGCTGGGGGACTTGGGTTAAAGCGGAGGTCGGGGCTCTGCAGAGCAGGGTGTTTGCACTGTGCATTGTTGGAGCTCTGCAGGAGAAAAGAGCCACTGGTCTGGGGACAAAACCGCTGTCCCAGCGGATAACCCAAGGACTGGTACCCAGAGAGCTCACCCCCTTATCTCTCCACCACATCCCATGCCCACATCCCATTGTTTCAGTCTCAGGAATGAATGTGAGGGCTCTTCAAAACCATGCAGGGAAAATGCCAGCCCCTTTGTGCTCTGCCTCCTGCCCTGTGGGGCCCTGCAGTTCTCTCACAGAGGAAGAAACTGAGGCAGGACAGTGGTGATGCTCAGGATGGCAGCCTGTCACAGCCTCCCCCTGAGCATATACCCAGCGGGCTCCCATCCTTCAGCCAGGTGACGGCGGGCGCGGGCACTCCGGCGACTTGGCAGGTCAGGACGAGGAGGCTCCCCATGTCGGCATCCAACGTCTCCCGCTGTGAGTCCTGGATTCCCAGAGGCCCTGGGGAGGTGGAGAAGGGATGGGGTGCATGAGCAGGAACACAGGGACCAGGGTTTGGCATCAGCTCCTCGGTGTGCGCTTGGGGAACAGAGCTCCCGCCTGAGTCCTCGCCGCTCACCGTGGACTGTGAGGATGAAGCGCTTCTCGTCCCGGCCGGCCGCATTCAGCGCTACACACGTGTACGTGCCCGAGCTGGAAATCTGCAGGTGAGGGAGCTGCAGCACCCGTGAGTCTGGAAGAAGTGGAGAGCAGGGACTCAGGGCAGGCTGGAGCCAGGACTGAGTCAGGGCCACCGTGCTGACACGCTGACCCATCCCCCAGCAGCCAGTCAAGCTCCATGGAGAGGTGTCTGGCCATCAAAGTCCCTCTTTGAGGTTCAAGGGCTTGCTATGCACAGCAGAGAAGGGTGCTGAGCTCCTGCAGAGCAGCAGCGCAGAGTTTGCAGGATGCAATCTTGGTCCTTTCCAGAAGGGATCACGCAGCAGTAAGCAGTTAGTGTGTGGTTACAGCTGAAAGTCTGAGCTCAGGTCCCTCATGTGGCATCCAGAAGGGCAGGTTAGGGGAGTTAGAGTCCACCATCAAGAGCTGGTGGCTGTGCCAAGCCCTGGGGGCCAGGCTGTCAATCTTTGCTCATCCCAACATACCTGGGGTGACAGTCACCTCCTCACTGAGCTGCAGGACATGGCCATCCTTGTACCAGTTGATCTCAGCAGTGGGGTGGGATTGGACATCACACACCAGTGAGACACTGCCGTTGACAATGCCATCAATACTTTCGGGGTTTGCACCCATGATCTGGGGTGCTTCTGCTCCAACACATGCCAAAAGAGCATCAGAGGGGAAACATCACTGTGGAGACCAAGATCTCCCCAGGAGGAATCAAGCACCGAGCATCTCGCCTGCTTGGAGCATGCTGGCACCTCGACCTCCTTTGCAAAGGGCAAGTGTGACAAGCACAGGAGGGACAGAGGCATCCATGCAGTTCAGGAGCCACAGGAGACTCCAGCTGGTAGAGGAGGATTAACAGGGTAAACCAGCAACCCAGGAAAGGGTTGCTAGGGATGCCTTACCCTGCACAATGAGGGCAAAGTGCTTCTCAGCTGACCCGACCAGGTTCTCGGCTACGCATGTGTAGCTGCCGGCATCACCCGCCTCCACTGCAGCCACCTGCAAAGGGTGACAGAGCCCTGCTGAGGTCTGCGCTGAGCTGGGGAGATGCTGGGGCTCCCACGGGGACCTCAGCACCTGGCAAGACCAGGGCAACCTCCTCCCTGGGGAGGGAAGAGTGCCCCGTGCCCTCCACCCGGTGTCTCCCGTGTCACCCCCGCGGCACAGCTACCCTGCCCAGGGTGACACCGACCTGCAGGACCATGCCACCCTCCAGGAGCTGGTGCTGTGGACTGACCACAATGGGGATATTGTTCCAGAGCCAGGACACCGTGGGCACCGGGTGCCCAGTGGCTTCACACTTGAAGTGGACAGTGCCATTGGTGGTGGCCATCACCTCCTCAGCCATGTCGTCCGTGCCACCGTGGATGGCTGGGGCAGCTGGAAACAGGAGGTTACGGGTCTGCCATGTGCCTCCATCCACTCCCCGCCCCAGCCCCGTACTCACTCAGCACCTCCAGCTGGTAGTGCAGGCGGTCCTGTCCAGCCGCGTTGGCTGCCTCGCAGGTGTACCTGCCCGCGTCCTCCTCCCGCACTGCCGGCAGCTGCAGCACCCGGCCCTCTGCGGCACAGGGCAGGAGGATGGTTTCGGGGGGGGTCAGAGTGTCCCCTCCGATCTCGCTGTGCATAGACCCCTATGCAGCCCCAGTGGCCCTGCAGGTCCCATAGGTGCTGTGTGCGCTGACAGGAGCATGGGGACAGGATCCAACCTCCTCCATGCTACAGATGCTCTCAACCCATAAAGCTGCTGCAGGAAGACCCCTGAACCCCACACCAAGTGTCCATCCCCATTACCTAGCAGCACCAGCACCCCTGGGCTGGGGGAGAGGGGCTCCCCATCCTTGTACCAGGTGAGCTGGGGGGGTGGGATGGCGTTGGTGTCACAGTAGAGCACAGTGGGCTGGTCGAGGATGGCCTGACGGTGCTCTGTCACCTCCCCATCCTGGTCTTCCTCCCGGTAGAAGATCTCAAGAGCTTCACTGGGGCTCGTCTGCTGCTGGAAGAGGGGCGGCACTGCAGGGATAGGCTGTGGTCAGCTGTGAGGAATGGGGACTTGCACCCCCAGGTGCAACCAGACCATCTGCCCAGGCCTGACCAGGGCCAAGGAAGGAGATGTTTGTTTTCCAGCAGATACAAACCCTCTTCCTGCTCACCCTGCTCTGCTCCCACAAGGGACCCCACTAAGGACCCCTCCCCTTGCTGAGACACCCACTGCTCCAGGTACTGGCCAGTCACCCAGGGCTCACCTTGGATATGCACAATGAAGTCCCTGTCATCTTCACCCACGGCATTGGTGGCCACACAGCTGTAGTGTCCCGAATCAGAGACACTGGCTGGTTTGATCTGAAGGACCTGCCCCTCGCTGAGGATCTGGAGGTGGCTGGTGCTTTCCAGGAGCTGAACAAGAACCCCGTCCCCAAGGCAGGGAAGAAACAGGAGGAGGATTACACACACAGGAGTGGGACAGATGCCAGGCAGCCATATAAAGGGTATCTTCCAACTCCATCCACCTGGGAGAGTCCCCAAAACCAGCAGATCCTCCCTAGAAGCGGTTAGGGCCTCACCTGCTTGTCCTTGTACCATCGGATGGTCGGCTCCGGCACAGCCCAGGTCTCACACTCCAGTATCACTGTGCTGTTGACCCTGGCTTTTACCTCTTTCATGGCAAATTCCCCCAAAGGCTTATCTCTGGCAATCCAAGGAGGAACTAGTGGGGAGAGGCGACACAGCTGGGATGAGAGAAGAGCCCCCAAACGCTTGCTCTGCCCTGATCCATGACAGGCAGGACCTTGGGATGGTGCTGACACCCTCAGACAGACCCCTTTGCCCTCCCCAGGGTAGACAAGAGGCTTTTTGGGGCCACGTGCCGATACATTTGTGACTGAGCACCCGCTGCAAGAGGTGCAGCTCCCCAGGGTGAAGGCACAGGAAGGGAAGGAAAGGGCACTGGCCCCGTTACAGTGGTGGGGAATTAGGAAGGACATGGAGAGCTCCCGCACCCAGGACCTTCACAGAGTAGTTCTTCATGGCCTCCCCAGCTTCGTTGGCCACAATGCAGCTGTACGTGCCCGCATCCTCTTCCTGGGCGTTCAGGATCTGCAGCCCATGGCCACCTGGGCAAAGGGGGGGTCTCCTTAGAGAGTTGCCACTCACAGCCACAGCTGTCTATCCCCATGCAGCACAAGAAGACATCTTAAGGGACCTGCTGACCACCTGCAAACCTGATTTGAGAGGGTCTAGTGCTCTTCTAGAGCACAGTTTCCAGGCTTATAAAACCAGTACTGTCTCACTGATGCTGCCAAGGAGGCTCTAGCTATTACCAGATGATGTAGCACATGTAAGACCAGCATCCACCTGATGGCCTGAGCCTCCAGGTCCCGCAGGACGATGACTTCTCACCATCCCACTGCCCTGGACCACAGCCAGACCCAGAAAGGGCCCCACTCCCACTCCCCCAGGAATGGAGCAAGGGGCCACACCACAGTCGTGCAGAGCCTGTGGACGCTGCCACAGTACCAGGGAGCAGCTGGATGTTTCTAGACGCTTTGAGGGGAACTTCATCCTTTAGCCAGGTGATGTTGGGAGATGGGTATGCCAGAGCCTCGCAGACCAGGGAGATGGGGTTGTTAATGATCACTGTGACTTCTTCTGCATCGGCATCTCCAGCAAATGTGGGACTGGCTGCAGAGACGTGTTTGCATGGCAGATCAGCATCAGCACCCACTTAGGATTCCCGATGCTTCAGCCCCCCACCAGAGAGCATAACCCAAGTTCAGGGAGTTGGACTTGACCGCAGCATGCAAAATGCACAGAACATACAGCACAAGCCCAGCTTCAGCCTCTGCCCTCCAAAATAGGGCAGACAGGGGACACAGAAGACATTCTCCCCCTTCCCACAAGCCATCGTCAGAGATGGATCTTGCACTAGATAGGCCCTTTATGGTCCTTCAAGGAGGTCTCATGAGGGCTTTCTAGCAGGTCCAGGACACCATGCCATGCTGCTAGCTGTAGGTTTAAGGGATCCTCACCAACTCCCTGGGGCAGGCTATTAAAAAGCCCTCTAAGCCCATGTTCCCTGCTCATACCTGAGACTCTGCCTCCATCCAAAGGCATCTCATACCTGAAACATCCAGCAGGTAGTGCTTGCTTTGATTTGCCACAGAGCTAGAGGCCACGCAGGAGTAGCGGCCAGCATCAGACAGGGAGGTTTGGGGGATATGGAACATGGAGCCATCAGGGGAGATGGAGAAGGTGTTTCCATTAGGCAGAGGGTGGCCGTCTTTCAGCCAGGTGATTGTCGGTTGGGGCTTGCCTGTGTGGGGTGGAAAGCAAGTTTTGGCCTTCATGCAAAGTTTTTCCATGTGTCAGCACAGCCTGACTGGGGTCACTGCGCCAGAGCTTTTCTGGGAAGCAGGGACATTGGCCCAAATGCAAAATTATCACGATCTGGATCAGGTTTTTAGAGGCTGCTGGATGAGCCAGCCAAAAGAAAGAAAACTGTCCTGAGTAGGAGGTGATTGATTATTCCCATCACTAAAGGAGAAACCAGATTAGAGGAATTTTAGCTCCATTTGGAAAAGATTGGAAGTTACATCATGGAACAAGCTCCCCGCACGGGTCCAGCACGTCCCGGACAGCCCAACTGCAACGCCAGGAACTATCCCAAAAAACCTCTTAAGTCAATTTCAGCTATTTTCATGTCATTGACTGGTGCCGTCCATTTGTTCCACGCACCAAAGGGAGACTCAGGTCCCTGAGCACCATCTCCCACCTGCTCACGCCACCTCCACTCCCCGCATGATGCTCACCTGCAACCAAGCAGGACCAGGTAACAGGGTGACCCTCAGGCACTTTGGTGCTCTCTTCATCATCTGCATTCTTGATGTGGGGAGGAACTAGGAATACAAGCCACCAGGGACCTCAGCAGCTGACCAGCTTCACCGAGCCTTCAAGCTCACATACTAAGGCACGAAGGATTCCACCACTGCAGCTCCCATCATGCCCAGTCTTAACTCATGACTGTGCCACCAAGGATGAAGTTCTGAAATCCCATCAGGAATCCTGCAGCAGGCAGAGGACCCCTCCTTACCTAGGACTTCCACATAGAAGTGCCTCCTCGCCTCCCCAGCTACGTTGCTGGCCAGGCAGGAATAGTGGCCACCATCCTGGGCTTGTGCACGACTGAGCCTCAGAATCCAGCCCCCTGGAAGGATGGAGCAGAGAGGTCTCAGGGCCCTGATCCAGGCCAGCCCATCCCAGCAGTGCTCCTGCAGGGCTGGAGCTCCACCACATTTACACCCATCACTGTTGGAGCAAAATGTGTTCCCAAAGCTCTCATCTCTCACAACATCCATGCTTCATCCCTGACCTGAAAGCACATGCATGCGCTTGCTAGGAGTGATGGGAGAGCCATCCCGGGACCAGCTGACTGTAGGCAGAGGAACACCAGTGGCCTCACAGATCAGCGTCAGAGCTCCATGCAAAGACACGCTGACATTGGTTGTCAATCCTGATCCTTGAATGAACGCAGGGGGAACTGGAGATGCAGAAAAGGATGGACATCCATTTGCAAAGCAGTCATTGAGACAGCAGAGTAAGGCAAACTGAGTAATCCCGGCTTGTTCCCACCCTCCTGCTTGTACAGTTTGAGGACACAAACCCAGAAGGACCGTGAGCATCATCTGAAGTTGTCAGCTTCGAAGGTGTTACAGGACAGGTGACTTACAGCAAGTATGTGCCACCTACCTGCACAACCGAGCACACGCTTACAGGTGTGACACCAAGCTGGCCACACACCCTGAGCCACCTTAGGCCTTTTCCAGCTCAAGCACTTGGTACCTTGACCCGTGAGGTTTCCCCAAGCCCTTGGAAAGTAGATGACTTTATGAAGCGTGAGATGGTCTGCTCTAATGACCCTGTAAAGAAACTCCAGCCTGATAAAGCCAGTTCTACATTTATGCTTGGAGCATCCCCCTTCTGACCCAAGATATTCTATGTGCTGGGTTGTCCAAGACCTCTGTGTTGTCTTGTTCTCCGCACTTGTGTTGTGTAACATCACCACCCTCCCAAGCCTGCCTGCACACGTACCCCCCAGCTGCCAGCCCTGTCCTGCACCCCTACCATGCACCGTAATGTCAAACTGTCTCTGGTACTGCCCCACCGCATTTGCTACCAGGCAAGTGCAGTGTCCTGCATGGGCCACCTCCACCTTGGGGATGCGCAGCTGCCTCCCCTGCTCCGTAAGCAGGATCCTGACCCCACCGACTACGAGCTGCCCGTCCTTCACCCATGTCACCGTGGGCAATGGCATCCCTACGGCCTCGCACTCCAAAACCGTCTCACCAGCCTTGATGACAGAAACCTTCCTCAGGGCTTTGCTGCTGCCCTGGATCCTCAGCAACGCTGCGGGCAGAGGGACACAGGGTGGAGGCGACACTTGCAACTCCCTTGGCCATATGCAAGGGGATATACAAACACCATCGGTCTGGATGGCGGCAGCAGCAGGAGGACGAAGCAAATATGATTGGGTGCAACTAGTGCAATTGGGCTACTGGAGTGAAAACCAGCTGCGATCAGCTGGAAACCTGGAGGGGCAAAGCTAACCCAGCTAGCAGCATCCTTTCCCAAACACCCAAGGCAGTGGGCAACAGCTGTGAACTTTTGGGTCCGGATGGGCCGTGCGCTGGGAGATACCATGGCACCTTCAGCCACCCCAACAGGTCCTCTGTGTCTCTGGACCCCACTGGCTCACCGTGCACCTCCAGGCGATGCTCCTTGCTGCTGCTGCCGGCAGCATTCCTACACTCGCAAGTGTATGTCCCCTTGTCCACCTGCCATACCTTCTCAACGTAGAGCATCCTCCCTCCCGCAGACACCAGCTTTGGACTCCCCGGCTGGGCAGAGAGGGGCCCACCTGCCAGGGAAGGAGACAACAGCATCTCTCAGATTCCCCATCAGGACCAGTTCCCACCCAGAAGCTGGATACTGTCCAGCATAAAGAACTCCTTGTTCTGAGGAGACCAACATCTGTCTGGTGGGTCAACAGATGTGTGGGGAGGGATGAGGCTGGGGAGCAGGACCCTACCGTCCTTCTGCCAGCTCAGGGTGGGGAAGGGGATCCCATGGCACTCGCAGGCCAGCCTGACGGACTGTCCCTCCAGCACAGACACAGTGGCAGGCTCTGCCGAGGAGAAGGATGGTGGCACTGCAGGGGACAAGAGGAGAGGAGCAGCTTGCTGATGGCACCGGACTAGAGGAGAGGGGCAGTTCCCCACCAGAACTCCATCCTGCTGGCTACACACCACCCACTGGGCTTCACACAAAGGGAACCGGCAAGCCTCCCCTGTCGCATGTGGAAACAGTAATCTTGACTCTCCAGCTATTAAGCAAGTGATGCTTTTAATTGCACGTGGCCTACAGCAGAGGATGACCAAGCATCCCGCGCCAGCCACACAGGCAAGCCAAGCCCAGGTTGGCCAAACACAGCCTTATTAGGTAGCACTGCTCACTGGGAAGGTTACCTAACTCTTTCCATTATCGGATGCTGTTCCCAGTTGCTCATAAATACAGCTGGCTGGAAAACGGTAACTCCTTCCCATGAGGGATATCAATTTGTAGAAGAAAAAACCCAACACCCAGAAACCCCTGAAAAACAAAACCAGCAGAACCCAAACAATCCACCCGAGCCAGGACGCCAGACGTGCAAACATTTCCCTGGGAAGGGATTGCAGGAACAAGCCCGGATCAGGAGAACTGGATTTTCTCCACTCCCTGGCTACCTGCCTGCAGGACTTCCACCAACTGGCCTAGAGCATTCCTGAGAAAAGCCAGACCCTGGCTCGGCCCCCAGTGCTGCAGACGTGCTGAACAGGCCGGGAGGATGCAAGGGTGCTTGAATCAAGTGAGGAAAAGCAGCCAGTGCCGTCCTGGTAGCAGCCGAGGAACCCCACTGGCATTGTCCTGCGTGCCTCGGGCAGGGGCAGAGCCAGGGGGACAGTGCCTGCAGCAACTGCCATGCTGATTAAGTGCAAAGAAGGACAGAGAAGCCCTGGCAATAGCAAGGAAATCCCTTTGCTCTCCTGCCCACGTTTTGGGAAGACACCTTTTCTGCATTGTCACCGAGATCTCGCCCCAGGACTCATGAAAACATTGGCTTTTTCCCCTCTGACACCCATTCTGGTGGGGATTCCCTACCAGCTCCAGCTCCATTGTAGAGTTTTAATATTTTGGGCTTCATGTTTTCCAAGCTAGTCAATGACCCCAGGTACATATAAACAAATGGTATAAAATATAGTATATATGTATGTGTGTATACACACACACTATATATCTATCTTGATAGACAGATATAGATATCTTTGCCCCTGAGGGGCTATTTCAGCCACTGCTGCCCTTACCCCACACATCGAGGTTGTAGTGTCTCTCTGGGCGGCCAGGTCCCTGGCACGTATATCTGCCCGCATCCTGCACAGCGGCTTGCCTGATCTGCCGGAGCAAGCAGGGGCACTAAGATGCTGGACGCACACAGCTGCTTGGTGGGGGGATTTTGTGTTGGCAGAAGCCACGGGGACAGGGTCAGGATGAGAGGTGGGAGCTGGGACATCTCCCAGGGGTGGGCAGGTGGAGACAGGGGTTCTTCACAGCCCCATTTCCCCTCCCATCCTCTGCAATGCTCCAAAACATCACCTGGAGCACAGTCCCCTCCACAGACAGCTGCATGTCTGGCCTTGGTGTGAGCAAGATCCCATCCTTCAGCCATCGGGACCCCTGAGGGGACACCCCGGGGGCTGTGCACTCCAGTGTCACCGGCTTGTTGATGATGACAGAGACATTCTCCTCCTCGCCCATGACAGCAAGGGGCACTGGAAAACAGATCGACAGGGTAACACCTTCCCTGAGCCACCCCTCTGGTACCCTCCCTCCCCAGGGCTGGTCCCCCACAGCCCCACACGCTTGCAAGGGGACAACGGAGCAGTCCCATAGTCCCAAGCATCATGTCCAACCCCACAGCCACTCTGCAGAAGGGGCTGGGGATGCACGGGGGTACTTACACCACACCTCGAGGGCAGCCTCGCGTCTGTCCTCCCCCACAGCACTACTGGCTACACACGTGTATGTCCCTGAGTCCTGGAGGTGAGCAGCGGGCAGGGACAGCACACGCCCGTCGGAGAGGATCTGTGCTTCCCCAAGAAGCAGAAAGAGCCCAGATGAGCACAAAACCAGAGAAACTTGCAGGCAGCTGGGCTGCAAGCCAGGACGCAGGAACAGGGGTGGGGAGCACAAGCCTGCCTTGAGCCTGTCCTCATCACATCCCAGGAATCCTCTGCCCATCCATGCCCCTCGTGGCAGGAAAGCCCAGCATGGAGCTGAGCAAGTCCATGCTCCCATGGACCAAACATGGGGCAGGTCTGGGCAACATCGCACCTGCTCAGCTCTAGCAATTGTTTTTTTAAAAGCCAGAATAAGGAAAAAGGAGCATCATCCTGGAGGGATGTCCCCAGTGAGCCCCCCCTTCATCAGGACTTGTCTCACCTCTGGGCCACCCGCCACCACACTGGGCACCAGGTTGCCGTCCTTCAGCCACAGCAGCACCGGAGCTGGGGTCCCCATAGCATCGCACTCCAGTGTCACCGGCTCGTTCACCACCACTGTGAGGGGGCTGGGGCCAGCTGTGATCCGCGGGGGCACTGGGGACGCAAAGAAATGTCACCAGGAGCAGCAGGGTGCAAAAGGGATAGGGTGGGCAGGAGACACCACGGTGTGGGCCAGGCAATACCCATCCATGGGGCCATGGTTTTCTAGGATGTTATTTAGGATGAACACAGGGGACTGCATGGCTGGAATTGCAAATGGGCCAGAGGACAGGGGCTTTGCTAAAGCCGTCTTCCAGGGATGTGTCCCAAGGGCTGGGACAGCCCCGTTGGTCCCATGCACACACAAGATGCCAGAGGAGGAAGCACCCAGCTCTCAGGTAGCCACAGTCCTTCCCCTGCTCACCATGGACTCACCAGTCACCTGCAGGCTGTACCAGAATTCGGTGACACCGGCCACGTTGGAGGCCACGCAGCGGTAGCTGCCAGCGTCAGAGAGCTGGGCACGATGGATCTCCAGGTGCTTCCCATCCCTGGACAGGGTCCGTCCTGGTCCAGCCAAGAGCTGCTCATGCCCCTTGTACCAGGTGATGTCTGTAGGGAAGCGAGGAGTGATGCTGCTGCCCCAGTCACCAAGGGGACCCAGGGAAAGTCACAAGGACTCACGAGCAAGAGCTGAGGCAGAGGACCGACTCACCGGGAGCAGGCAGCCCCGAGGCCAGGCACTGCAGGGATGCTGTGCTGTTCTCCAGGATGTCCAGCTCCACGGCGCTGGGTTCGATGTTCGGAGGTACTGCAACCCAGCACGCACAGTCATCGGCTCTGTGTGGCCCGAGCCAGTGGCAGCCACACCATGCAGTGCCACGGGGCATGGCTGGGCTCACCGGGGGCTCTCAGCACCCACCGAGCCCTGGGAGAGCAGTGGCTGGGGGCCAGGGCTCACTCCCCACTCTGGGAGGGGACCACATCGCCACATGGTGCCACTGCTGCTCCCCAAGTCAGCCAGCAAATTTATTCTCTGCCCCAATGAGATATTCATCCTTCCCAGGCTCCCTGCCTGGTTTCTCACCCAGCGCCTTCAGCGTCACATCCTGCGATGCTGACCGAGGGGTGCTCTGGCCAGAGGGGTAATGGGGCTGGGGGCAGACCCTTCACTGGGCAGCAGCCATTAAAGATGGATGCTATGGTTTACCGCAATATCAGTGGCCATCAGCTCTCAGCCTTATTGGCAAAAGGCAAGATCACAACAGAGCAAGCTAGTGACTCTACACCTCCCAAAAAACAGGGCCGAGAGCACCCACTCCTTTGGTCAACCACATGGGATGAATAGCGGATCTCATCCCAGGTGCTGTGCTCACCTTGCACCAAAACCTGCACCTCTGCCTGGGCCACCCCTGCCCAGTTACTGCCCTGGCAGATGTAGAGTCCTTCATGACCAAGCCCCACGCGGGCAATCAGCAGAGTCCTACCATCGTCGGACACCACCGCACCATCCTGCTCGCCCAGTGGATGCCCATCCTTCAGCCACCTGTGAGGAAGGAGACAGGTGGCAAGTCCTTCGTCTGTCCTGCCCACCCCCCGTTTCTGCCCACCAAAGGAGTGAATCTCGCTGCCCACTGGTGCTGGCAGCAAGGACTGCCCCCGTGTCACCTGGAAAGGGGTTGGCAGTGCCCAGATCATTGGGCAGAGCAGGATGCCAGGGACAAGGAGCAGGAATGGATGCCTCCCATACTAAGGGACACCCCAAGCCAGAGGTCCCCATCACCCATCTTGAGGTCCCATCCCAATCTCTGCCACAGCTTTACATGCTGGGCTGCAGAGCACCCTGAGGGAGTTACACAGCCCCCAAGGGAGCTCAGGACCCACCACCCTGCAGTACTCACTGGATCCGGGGTGTGGGGATGCCCATGGCACGACAGCGAATCCTCAGGGAGTCATTGGCGACAGCCGTCAGGGGGCTTTCCCCATCGCCGATCAGCAGCTGGGGGGGAGCTGCGGGGAAAGGGGACGTCAGGTTGGGACCACCTTCAGATCCTGGCACAGGGAAGGGCTTGGAGGGTGCAGGACCCCAGTGGTACATTAAGACCCACAGCCCACAGGAGGAGCATTTTAAATCGCAGATGTGAACCTTGGACATGCAGGCTGTAGCTGAGCGAGGCGTTCCCTACGGCATTTGTGGCCATGCACGTGTAGAGACCGGTATCCGTCACCTGGGGCTTGGCCAGCCGGAGGGACCCCGAAGGGAGGACACTGTAGCTTGGGGGAGAGGGAACAGAAAAGCTGGGTGGGAGGAACAGCCATGTCATCTATCACCTACCACCCATCATCCATCTCAACTAAGGGCTGAGAGATCACCATCATCTTGAGACAGCCAAGAGAAGGTCCTCAGGGCCACGTCCTGCACAAGGAGTGTGGCAGAGCTGTCCATGGGTGCAAACCCCCTTTGCCCAGCTCATGCATGAGCTCAGCACGAGGCAGCAGCGTGAGCCACCCGCCCCAGGGGGGAAAAAGGGGGACGGGGCTCCCCATGGAGCACAGCCCCTGCAGCTGGCTGGGCTCTCGCTCCCAGCACTGTCTGTGCTCCACAGACATAACATCATCTCAGCCCACGGCTGCAGATTCCTCCTTGTGTGCTCCCATAAATCACCCGGGCACATGAGGACAAGCACGTGAGATGTGGGGAGCAGCACAAGTCAACTAGGAGCAGCCACAGGAAACCAGACAAGAACAACAAGGCAACACAGTCCCTCAAGAAGAGCAAAACCAAGACACCTTCCTGCTTCCCCAGGCCATAGCAATCCTCAGGTGCAGGGAAAGAAGTGATTAACCTCAAGATCAGGGCCCACAATTTTATGGAGCCACTTCCAGCATGGTGCTAACGTACTGAGAAAGAATGTCCTGCTTCCAAGGGGGAAGACCAAGACGCTCAATAAACACATATCCAACCACTCTCCAGGTTATCTTCTCTCATCAAATTGCATTAGACGACTGTCCCATGCCTGCCATCAGCCTCAACACCATCAACAAGTGAATTTGGCCCTCCAGAAGTCACCTACTGGAACAGAACTGGCCTTCCCCGCCAGTGCAGACAAATCCACCAGGAGCATTTCAATGCCTAAAGAGCATGAAATCTTGCTGACATGTGGGTTGTGAGGCAGCAGGGACTGCAGCACCCCCAGCCTCCCCAGCCACCTCTCCTCCCCTCCACGCCGCTCTCCTCCTCCTCGGTGCCCTGCAGCCACCTGGGTGCAGACCAGCATCAAGCCTCAGTCCAACACCTCCCGCAGGGATCCGCCATCCCCAGGCACGGTGACGGCACAAGGCAGGAATGTGCATGAAGGCGGATGGGTGAGTGGGGCCAAGGAGCTGTGCTGGAGCCGCCTTCTCTTCCCAACCCCAGCCCTGCGTGCAGGGCAGGCACACGAAGGGTTGGGAGCAGCTGCTCTGTCACAGCAGATGTTTGTATGATGGAAAAAAGCCTGGTGGTTCTTGCTCTGCTCTCCTCGGGGAGCAGAGCTAATGCCATACCGCTCGGCTGCCTCAGCTCCTGATGGAGCGCTGAGCGTTGGCCACTTGATGCCAGGGATGCCCTTCACATGTCCCTACCAAGCAGCTGAGTCCCTTCGTGGGCCCAGCATCCCCCTGAGGGAACACAATCCCAAGAGATCATGGCCCCACCACCCACAGCTCTCCTTACCTCGCAGTGGCGAGAGGCAGCGGCTGGGACTCCTGGGTCCACACCACCAGGGGAGGGGGATAGCCTTGAGCCTCGCAGGGCAGGGTGGTCTCCTGCCCAAGCACAGCCAGGATGGTTATGGGGTCTGCTGCTTGCGATCCGTTCAAGCTGATCCTGGGCTTTGCTGGGTGGAGAGGGAGCGTGGATGAGGCAGAAATATTTCAGGTGTCCCACAGCCCTCATTGCTGCTCTTCCCATCCCACAAACCCATCTGGAACCTGGCTAGGTGGCCCAGGGGAGCTAGGAGAGTTCTGAGGTCATGCTCTCCCAGCCAGTCACCCTCTGGAGCTGGTGCCAGGGCCAGTCCCGGGCCCAGCACTCACTACTGACGGAGAGCTGCATCTCCCTGCTGGAGAAGCCTGCTGCGTTGGTAGCTGTGCAGAAGTAGGTTCCAGCATCCCCGGGGGAGGATGAAGGGATCAGGAGGGTCCCATTGGGGTCAAGGTGGTAGCGTGGGCTCAGCAAGATGGGATCTGTGCCCTGCAGAGGAAAGGGAAGGGAGGGAGGAAGGAAGACAGTAGTGCCTCTCCCATGAGCTGAGCATCCCAAGGGCAAGAAGAGGACTCTGGATCCATCAGAGAGGGCTACCTCCCAGTTCCAGCTTCCCAGGGCACTTGGTGCCACCTCCCTGGGCAGCCACAACCATGCTGGAGACCTACATCCCCTCCAAGCATGTTACCCCACACTGGATGGTGATCCAGAGCCTGGCTGGCAGGGAGACAGCAGCCTGCCTGCCCTTGTCACCTACCTTTGCCCAGGTGACAGTAGGGGGGGGCACACCGGTGGCATTGCACCGCAGACTGACAGCCTCTCCCTCGGTGGCGGTGACAAGGACAGGGCCAAGCTCAATGCTGGGAGGAACTGGGAAGGAAGAGGAGCGCCTCATCCTGCGTGGCCAGGGCCACATCCACCAAAGAGAGTGGTGCTTTGCTGCTGAAGAAGTGCAGAGGGTACCCGCTCCCCGTTCACCACAGAGCGGGGATGCCCGGCACCCTGCCACTCACCATGGATGACCAGGGACACGTCCTGCCTGTGTGAGCCAAGGGCATTGGTCACCTCACAGGTGTACCTCCCTGCATCCCCCTGCGATGCCTGGTCCATGTGCAGGCTCCCGTCAGCCCGCATGGAGTAGCGGCCACTTGGGACAACCTGGGTGCAGAGAGAGAGCAGAAGGCAGGACAGACAGAGGGGTCAAACATCACTGTATCACTGTGTCTTTGGGCCTTATCTAGAAATCAGCAGGAATGCCTTGATGCAGTGATAAATCCACATTACCCTCCCAACCCAAATGCTCCCCTGGCATTTTCCACCAGCAGCTTCAGCCCCAGGAGGTTGAATAACCGGTTCTGCAGCAAAGTCCCTGCTGCAGGGCCTTGCTCACAGCTGCCCACCCACCCACCAGCCCGGGGGGGCGCAGAAGCCTCACCGGCTGCCCATCCTTCAGCCATTGGCGGGCTGGGAACGGCCTCCCAGCCAGGATCACACAGGGCAGCGACACAGGCTGGCCTGGGAGCACACGGACCACAGGGGATGCGACAGCTATTTCTGGGGCTGCTTGAAAGAAGGGAAAGGGAAACAATATTAATTGGAGATTAACTGGCCAGGAATGCTCAGGAGAACAGATCTGGATCGCCTTTCTTCCAAGGTCCAGACATTGGCTCGGCACTGGCCAGCTCTGACATTCAGCTCCCCCAATAATTTGAGGATATTCATCTACAGTTTGGGTTCAAGCCTGTGTCAGTGCATTAAGCCAAAGAAAGCTTGGCTTGGAAGGGCATTATCCAAACCCTGCGCTGGGGTGGGTTTTGCTGAGCATTCACCGCAGCCGGCTCGAGAGCCAACGTGGCTGCTGCGCTCTCACAGCCGGTGCTGGCAGCAGCTGGGATCAATACACCAACAAAAGCACATAAAAGCAAACCGTGTCCGGTGACCACGAGCTTGACCTCTGCTTGAATTTTCCCAAACTCATTCTGGGCTTCGCAGATGTAGATGGCTTGGTCATCCAGCGAGGCACCTGGAGCACGGCAGGGAGAAACCTGAGCTTAGTGGGGCTGGAGAGCCCCGAGCAAGCTCCAGGACAGGGTGACAACACCCTCCCCAGCCCGACCACTGCCTCTGATGGGGGACAGACCCTGCAGGGCTGAAGGCTTGCAGGCTGCTACAGCATAGCTAAGCTCACACAGGTAAAAAGTGCAAATAAACCCACTATGTCAATGCTTTACTACTGCAAAAAGAGTGGGCACGGGGTAACCCCACTGCTGGGACAGCAGCCTGCAGCGGGCAGGGGAAGAGCACCCAAGGGTGACACTGTAAGCATGCTCCCGGGTGGGATGCCTGTGTGTGCTCTCCGCCATGCCAACACACGCTCAGCGCTCTTACTGTCGATGAGGAGCTCGGCAGCCTCCAGCTGGCTGGAAACACTGGGTGGTCCGTGCCAGCCTGTCACGGGCTTCCTGTCCTTCCGGGACCAGGCGACCTGAGGCAGGGGAGAGCCCTCGACGCGGCACAGCAGGCTCACGCTGTCCCCGACCTCCACCGCCATGTCCCCCAGGGGCTCGGGAAAGTGAGGGGCAGCTGGAGGAGAGAGCAGCAGAGCTGGGGATCGGGCAGGTCCGACACCCCCTTCCCCACAGCAGGCTCCATGCACAGCACAGCCCAGAGAAGAGATGGGGCTGCAAAACCCACAAACCAGGTAACCCTGAAGAGTTATGAGATTGACTTAAAGTGGTTGGTGCTTTTCCAAAGCTGTTATAGCCATTGCAGTTCCCATCCCTTCCAGTTACACTCAGCACCCCCCGGCTCAGCAAAACCTCTTGCACTTTTCCACTTTTAACACTGCCCCCAATTCAGAACCTCCTCTCCTCCTCCTCCCCAGGCTCTTTCATGCCTTCTGCCGCTGGTGGGAAGCCCTGAGCATCAGTCGGGGTATCTGGATTTCCAGACAGACAGAAATCAGCCCCCATCTCCACCTCATCCCACTAATTGCGCTTTGCACCCCCAGTCTTGCCCCAAGCCATTGTGTCTCATGCAAGAGCATCTACATCAGCCTTCTGCCACTTCTTGAGCCTCTTCTCTCCTCCTGACCCTTGGAAATCCCACCAGGCTTCAGCTTGTACTGAGCACTGACACCCCCACATTGGGAAGTCTGAGAGCTTGGAGCAAGAGAGGAGCCTTGGGAAGCAGCGAGTGGGAGCTGAGCTGGGAGGGAGCATAGTGGAGATAGGCTCGAGTGCTCAGTGGCATAGAAAAGGAGAGGCAGAGACTTACACCCCACGTCCAGCACGGTGTTGTCGAAGGCGACGCCAGCCTCGCCGAGAGCCTCGCAGGTGTACTGCCCTGCATCCTCCTCCCGCACTGCCTGCAGCCGCAGGACGGCACGCTGGGTGCCGTGTGGGAATGCCGCCACCGCCTGCTCGTCTGCCCCGAGACCCCCCGCATCAGCGCCCTGAGCACCCCTGCGGGTCCCACCTGCCATCGGTCCAGGGGACCCCGCTTGTGATGTCCCTGCAGGGCAGCGGAGGCCCCCCGGTACATGGAGGGGGTTTGCTCCCCAGGTCTGTCCCAGGCTCACCTTTGTACCACACGACGTGGGGTGGGGGCACCCCCGAAATCCAGCACTCCAGTGTCACGTCTTCTCCCACCAGTGCCTTCAGGCTGGGTGTCACCGCCAGGATGGCAGGAGGCTCTGTGCCGCAGGGAGAGACACGGCTTCGGTAACCCCCTGCAGTGCTGGGTGCAGTGCCATTCATCCCGAGGGGACCCTGGAGCCCTGTGAGCTGCCCCCCAACACCCTCCATCACAGACAGTTCCATCCCATAGCTCGCATGCCACAAGGTCCCAGCTGGCAGCCAAGGGACGGCAAGGAGGGATAATAAATCCCTCCCGCGGTGGCTCTGAGCCCAGGCCCTTCCTGGGATGCTGCCGGCCGTCGGGGAGAGGGTACCGGTGAACTCCAGGGTGATGACTTGCTCATCCCAGCCCAGCGCACTGATGGCATAGCAGCTGTAATTCCCTGCATCCTCCGGGACGGCAGCTGTGATGTGCAGGGTACCCTGAGCATCCGTGAAAACCCTGCGGCAAATGGGGAGAGAGGAAAAAATGAGCCCTGTAAAAATAAGCTGATGAAAAATGAACTTAAATAAGTGAGCAGGCTTAAAACCACCCTGCACACGTGGTAAGTGCTGGGCATTGGATAGATGTGGGTTAGCACTTAAAGCCAGCTCCATCAGCTGCTGCAGGGAAGGACATTGCTATGAACCAGAGAAAATCATTGAGAATTGGGTTTTTTCACCTCCAAAGTAAAAAAAAAAAACCTTCCCCAGAGTCCACTCCAGCATTCACAGCCTGACACAGGCAGGGGGGTGGAAGCCAAAAAGCAGAAGAAGTTAAGGGGAAGCACAAGGAGTATTTTGAGGCTTGAGTGCACACCACACGTGCAAAGCATCTCAAGTCCCACTCAGTGGGCACGGTGACCTGGATAAGGCAGGATGGCTTAAAAATAAATATATGAAATGAAGGCTAGCAGCATGCCAAACGTCTCAGTGCATGGGCTGGGGATATTGCAGTGCCTTCCTCTTTCCAGAGCTATGGGCAACCCCAAGTCCCTCTCCCTCAGCCCGTGCATCCCTGCGAGGGGAGCACCGCCCCCAGTGGGACAGGGAGGATGAAGGCACCCCGGTCCCCAGGGGTTACCTCTCGTCCTGCTCCAGCGCCCAGCCCCAGCGCCTCCAGGTGGTGTGGGGCGGGGGGTGGCCCCCAGCCGTGCAGTTCAGCCCCAGCTCCTGGCCCCTGCTGAAACGCAGGGGGCTGGCATCGACCTTCACCCATGGCGCCTCTGCATGGCACAAGGTTGGAGAAAAGCTCAGCTCCTGGGTGCCATCTGCCACCTCCATCCGCCAGCTCCACCGCCATCCACCCCCGGGGCAAGGCATCACCCGGGCCAGGGTCCCGTGTGGGGCAGAGCCTACCCTGGATGAAGAGCCAGAGGGAGGCAGTGGCGGTGCCATGGGCGCTGCGTGCCACACACTCATACAAGCCGCCGTCCCCCGGCTGCACACGGCTGATCTCCAGCGAGTGGTTCTGCAGCAGCCTGGCCCGGCTGTCCCCCAGCTGTGCCACCTTACCGTCCCAGCTCCATGTCAGGTTGTAGGGCACATTGCTCAGAACCAGGCAGGACATGACCACGTCTTGGCCCGGTGAAGCTGTGATGTTGCCCAGGGCTATGAGACGTGGTGGTGGCTCTGCAAACACAGCACGCCAGGGTGAAATGAGCTCATGCCCAGCTGCAGCCCCAGAGACCTTCAGGGACCACGGCTTGGCAGGAGCGATCCCCACCTGAGACAGAGATGTAGGCACGAGCTCGCGTCACCCCAACCTTACTTGTGGCCGTGCACTCATAGAACCCTTCGTCACTCTTGGATGCCACAGGGATCAACCAGCTGACGTTCCCCCAACTCCTACAAAAAGGGAGATTACAGGGTCGCCCCCACCCCAGAGCTCCGGAGCTGGGGCTGCCATGCCACCACCCTGCTCCAAATCCCTGGGACTCTTTTCCATCCAAGCCAGGCAAATGGATGCACCCCCACCTCCCACATCACATGGGCACATCCCTTGGGATTTCCGTCTGCTTCCTTGGGATGCTTAGGACTTGCAGGCTCCCAGCTAGCACACAGCATCCCCCCACCAGGGGGGCACAGCTGATGTTACTGTCCACATCCATCATGGGTCCACCATGGAGTCCACTGGGACAAGCCAGAGGCTCACCTGAAACGCTGCTCTTCCCCGAGCTTCCTCCTCCCACGGCTGAGCTGCAGACGGAAAGGGACCTTACTCCATGCAGAGCAGGAGATCAGCAGTGGCTCATGGCTGTAAGCCTGGATCTTACTGGAGATGTTCACTTTGGGTAGACCTGGAAGCAGTTGGGGACATGCATGCATGTAAACACTCCTGGAGAGCTCACCAAGAGCTGCACTGGGAAGCAGGGTAAAAAAATATCCAAGCAGAAACCAAAGCAGAAGCCATGCTGGAGCCTCTGACACCTTTGGGGAGCATGAGGACCACTCACCAGGGACCACGCTGGTGTAGGTGACCCCAGAGAGGCGGTGCAGGGGGTGGCCCTGGGCATCTTCACCCTTCACTTTCAGCAGAAAGTCACCCGGGGGGACGCGGAGCGGTGAGCCCACCCAGAGCTGCCCCGAGGAGGTGTTGGAGAGAGGCCGCATGGGCAGCGAGAACAGGGCATGGCCAGAGGTGTTGAAGAGCTCGATCTCCTGCAAGTGCCCAGGTGGCTTGAGACTGGTGCAGTTCACCACCACGGAGATGGGCAGACCTGGAGGGAGGGAAGGGAAGAAACTATCCAGCCACGCTCCTGGCTGCAACAAGCCCCGACACAGCATCCATGCCCCCAGGGAGCACCAGTCTCACCCTGCACTGGCTGCTCCCAGGGCTGGCCAGTATCGGAGTCCAGCTGGGTGGAGAAGCTGGCTTTAAAATTAATGTTGCTGATGCCCGTGATCCTCAGTGAGTGCCGGCCGCTGCTCTGGGTCTGGAAGCGGAGCAAGAGGTGCATGTCAAGGGCAGGGGAAGGCAGAGGCGATGGGGAAGGGAGCAGGCAGCAGCTGGCCCCTTCCAGCCCACTCAGGCATCCTCTGCCTGGCTGGAGGTGGATGGGAGAAAGCCCACGCCTGGCAAAGCTAAATATCCATCAGGGGATGGGTAGGGGCTGTGCAGGGTCCACCACCAGCCTACCGTGACAGACCACATCCCTGGCTCATGGGGCTCCATGCCCAGCACCATGGCTGAGTTGGGGATGCTGAGCAGTTCCTTCAGACCTTGGCCTTTCTCGAGGACTTTTCCTGCAACAGTGAATGAACCTCTGGGATGGGCAGCCAGGGTCCCTCCCCTGGTCCCAGCAGCCATCCCGGGGCTCACCACGGTGTAGAGCCTCACACAGCTCTCACAGCCAGGGTAGGAGAGAAAACCCTCCTAAAACCAGAGGCAAAGCCAGCCTGGGAGGGGAGCAGATGCACTTTGTGCTTAATGAGAGCTTTGCAGCTCATTGCTTTTCTGTTTTAAGTTTTCAGTGCAGGATTTGGCAATCCCCATGCCTACAGCCGTGACCTGAGGGCTCTCCAGGAGGCAAAGCATCACCCCCCACACGCTCCCCTCCCCTGGGCTCCTACCTGCTGGATCACGGACCTCGATCCCCGGGGCAGGACCACTCAAGGAGATGGTGACCTCCTTCAGGCTAGGGTCGAAGGGAACAGGCCACGTGTGCTCCCCACCATCCTCATGGTCCGTGGACAGCAAGTGGACTTTGGAGGCCTGGATGGCCTCTTCCACCCACTTCAGTACCTGGGGGACACATAGGGGAGGATTAACCTGGATCCCCCCTTGCTGTCAGGTATGACCATTTCAGGACCTGTATTGCACTAGGTCAAAATCTCAGACACGGCTGCCAAACAGTGCCCGGGTGAGGGACCAGCCCCAGCCGGGTCCAGCGGGTGCCAGCACAAGGGACAGATGGGCAGGAGGTGGTGGCCCTGGCTGAGCCCCCCTTGCCAAAAGGAGTTGAGTAATTTGGTGTAATTGTTATTGCCAGGTGGCTCCTGCTCAGCCACTCGGAACGGGCACGTTATTACCCCCCAGCTTGCTTATAGGAATAGAAACCATTCAAATACACAGCTGCTGGAGGCTGGGCAGGGGCGGGGGGTGTTCTGGGGATCTGCTGCCCGGTACTGAGCAGAAAAGCACTTTGATCTTCCTCAGATCTCCGCGATTTCATGCCAGTCAAGATCTTCAAGGACAGAGGCAGGCAGAGGGGCTCCGCTCCCTGAGGCCAGGCCGCCCGCCCGATTGGCGGGGTGCTGAGAGCAACAGGAGCCCCCCAGCTTCATCCTCAGCCCCAGGCAGATGCCTCCCCTCCGCAGGAACAAGTGAGACGGCTCATCCCAAGGATCACACACACAGCCCAGCAGCAAGATTGGGAGCAAACAGCCTTCTCCAGCCCTCCCTTTGGTTTCAGGCTGAAGCAGGGCTCCCGGAACAATCTGGAGGTGCCTTGAGCACAAGGATTAACCCCAGGAAAATGTAAGAGCAGCCAAGTCAGGCTGGACCACACACATCTACATGACCCTGTCCCTGCTCCCGAAGGTCTCCCCACTCACCTCTGTCACCTGCTGCTTGTCCAGGTGGAAGATCTGCCCGGAGCTGGTGGCAGCGATGCGCTCGTACACGCGGTACCCGGGGTGGCTCCTGTCCCCGCAGTCCCCTGTCAGCACAAACACCACCTGCCACAGCAACGCTGCCCATAGCATCACCCACAGCCATGGGGGGTCTGTCCATCCCAGGGAGGGGGTGCAGCCAGCATCGAAGTGTCCCCAATACATCAAGCTGGCCTGGAGGATGCAAAATTCACCCCACTAACAGGGGGTTTATTGCTGTGGCTCACCTGGGTCTGCTTGTGCTGCAACAGCCGCAGTAGCTCCTCCTGCTGCTCGTAGTCCTTGGCCCGAGCATCCGAGAAGATGTAGACAAAGGAGCCAGGGTGCGAGACCTCCACAGCCAGCCTGATGGCTCCCACGCTCATCTCCGGGCAGTCCCCTCCACCCTGTGGCGCACAGGGAGGGACGTGGCACAGGCACCAAGCCACCCAGTGCTCAGCCCTTCCCTGCTGAGCTCCCGGCAGGATCCCACCCAGGGTCTGCTCGTGGGGAGGAACGGCACCTCCATTGCTGGAACCAGCCCAAGCGCAGCCAGAGCAGCGCGATGGCACCGCAGGGACACGCAGGATCACAAGGACCCGTCCCTGTCTCACTGCTAATGAGGACTAAACCACCCATTTGGGGACCCATACTCACAGAAGCCCATGGCTTCCCACCACACCTTCACTGGGCACATTTGTGCCCACCCCAGTCTGTCACCCCCCAACACGGCAGCAGAAGCGTCCACCACGGGCAAGTGCAGAGGCATAGCAAGGACCAGCTCCTGCTTCCACAGGGATTTGCACCCCGAAGGGCTGTGAAACAATTTGCAGCCGCAGCTTTACACCTCCCACCAAAACACAGCTGCATCCAAAGGGAAATGCCACAGGGATTTTAGCAATGCACGGGAGGCAGGGCAGGAGCGGGGATGCATAAAGCATGATTAAACTTCCAGAGAGCATTTCAGCCGGCAGAATGCAGCTGAAATTGTTTAAAAAAAAAAAAAAATAAAAGCTCAAACAGTTTTCAAGCAGCACTTCCAGAAGAAGAGATTTTTTTGGTTCCATGGAGAGTTTGTGCAAACTCTCCTGGGGAAAGCATTCCCACTTTGGGACAAGAGCTGTGAACTGAGAGCTCTCTGCCCCATCACAGGAGCTCGGGGCTCAGTGCAGCGTTGCCCACCTTCTCCACTCCCACCCCAGAGCAGTCAGCCCCCAGCAAGCCCAGCTCAGCCCCAAGCCCCCACCACATTCCCAGGGGACACCAGGGAGCAGGGATTGCTCCCGGGACCCACCGCCATGCAGGAACGCAGGGCCAGGCTTCCCACCGAGGGCCATGCACCGAGCCAGCTGTGGGGCAGCGCCGCGGGGCTGAGGACGCCTACCTGGACATGGAGCTCCCGCAGGCGCCGCTGGAAGAGCCAGGGGTCTGCGGTGAGGGTGGCAGGTCCCACCTCTGCAAGGACACCAGCACCTCAGCCTCCCTGACCAACGGCACCGGCCTCCTGCAGTGCCACGCTGCCAGCGCTCCCAGCCACCCGCCCTGGCTTAAACACCCTCATGGGACCTGTGAGACTCAGGGTTAAGCATCTACCCTGGCTTTTCACCAGGGGAGATGTGGCTTTGGGCACGCTGGCCCCATGCCCAGGGCTACAGCCCACCCCAGGAAAGCTCTCAGCCAGGGTGAGCTGCAAACCAATGCAGAAACCCATTTACTGCCTCTGCCTTCTTCCCTATCTGTCTCCAGTGATTTTCATTCAAAGTCAGTCTTTCTGCTGAAAATAAAGGCTCGGTCCCGCTCTCCTTGTAGGGGTTGGGGGCTCTTTTGGAGAGCAGCTGCTATTTATGGGTGTGCACAAAAATCCCGAGGCAAAGACTGGGACAGAAAGAAATGATTCTGGTGCTGCAGTACACTACTGAAACCTCTCAGGGAGTGGTGCTTTTATTGAGCCAACCTGAAAATGAGCTGTGGACTTGTACAGAAATGTCCCCCCACGACTATATCTGGGAGATTGGAACAGTCTGGAAGTAGAAAAGCCACCCACAAGTGGGTGCCAGCATCACTGGGATTAATCCGGTGAGAAACAGCTTGCCCTGTGCCCGCAGGGCAGCTTGGGGATGGCAGTCCCTGCCCAGCACCATGCCCTTGAGCTGCGGCTCATCCCACACTACTGTCCCCGTTGCAGTGGTCATTAAAAACAGGGAAGAGGGACAGTGCAGGCACTTGGAAAGTGCATGTTTCAGCCCCAAACCCAGCCAGAACCGCACCCCAGGTCCCTGCAGCCCCGTCTCCCCATGGGACGCATGCCCTCACCCTGTCCCAGCCGTACCTGGGTCGTGGAAGGGGACCAGCGCGTAGTTGCTGATGGGCTTCGTGCTCCTGCTGAGCATCCGCTCCAGGATGCGTGAGGCCCCGTTCATCACCTGCACCAGGTCGTCGTACATGGAGCCGGTGACGTCGAAGACAAAGGCTAAGGTGGCCCCCCCTGTGCTGGGGGGCAGCTCAGCAAGACTGAGGGCCAGCAGCAGCCAGAGACCCACAAACACCCCTCCGTGGGTTGGCATCATGGGGGGGACACCCTCAGGTGCTAGGGACACCCCGTTTGTCCCAGGGTCCTTCCCCCAGACCCCCAGGGCGCTGTCCCCACACCAGGGAGGGACTCAGGGTGCAGGGGGCCACACGTGGTGGGGACAGAGCAGGGACCCCAGCCGGGGGACGCCCAGCCGCTGCAGACCTGCTCCTCCAGCGCTCAGCTTCTGGGAGGGAGGGAAGGAGGGAGGGAGAACAGGAATTTTGTAGCCAGCAGCGTGGCGGGGAGGTAGGTGGGAGCTGGAGGAAGCCGGGATGGGGATGCAGGGATTGGGAAGCAGGTCCTGCAGCCCACAGGATTGTCAGATACACGGCCCAGGCCCCCACCCCGGATCTGACCCCCCCTCCCCAGCTCAGAGAGCCCCCCACTCTGCCGGGGGGAGCCGGGGGTTAGGGGAGGACACGGGTGCTCACAGCTGAGCGCCTGCGTGGAAACCCTGCCAAAGTATGGCAGGGGGGAGCAGAGCCAGCTGCGAAAGGGATCCCGAGGAAGTGACACCCCCCACTCCCGCCAGGCAAAGGGCCCTCCCTGGAAAAGGGTCTCTAGGAGGGCTCTGGGGGGCTCCCCAGCATATGCACCCCAGGAACAGGGAGCAAACAGCCATGTAAAGTGCAGACAAAGCCGGAACCAGGAGAAGGGCCGGGAAAGGCAGCCCTTGGCCGGGAGCACTGGCCAGAGGCTGTGGAGCTTTTCCTGGCTCCCCCCGCAGCCGAGCGCTGAGCTCATGGCTGCTCCAGAGGGATGCTCTGCTCTTGCTCAACTCTCCCCCGCCGGGACCCAGGCAGCAGCCGCGGCCAAGGGCCGGCTCCAGGTGAAGCTGCGCACCAAGGGCCGGATCCTGACCGGCCTGAGCACCCCCTCCTGCTTCCAGCGCCTTCCCGGCATCGGCCCGGCTCCTCCCAGACACAGGGGATGGGGGACATTAGGGACCACCCATCCCACATCCCTACACACGGAACAGTGGGACCCTCTTTTGTGTCCCTCTGCCCCATGTGTCCCTGCAAGCCTGGGCTCAGCCCAGGACAGTCGCAGGGTGGGCGAGACCCCCTGCCCATTGCAGGAGGGCAGGGGGGCAGCCACATGGCACCATGAGCTGTGCCAGTGGCCTGTCCCCCTCCTGTCCCACAGCCAGGGCTGTATGCTTGTGTCCACCTACCCACCTGCAGACCCTTGTCCTCCCCAGACTTTGCACCTCCGCCCTGCACTCACTGCAAGCTCTTGGGGGGGGGAGTCCCCCACCCCACAGTGCCACCAAACCTGCCACAGAACATCCCCAGCCACTAACCCTGGGCCCCAACTCCATGCCCCAACACCCAGGGAAGGAGCACCCCTCTCCAACAACACTGGCACCCAGAAACCCCAACAGCTTTTCCCCATCACCAAATTAATCCCAGCCAGCCCTTCCCACACCCACCAGCATTCCCAGTCCCAGGAGCACCTGCACTAGTTGGGCTTTAACCCCATCCTTGCTGGGGGTTATAGCACGGCAAAGGCAGGGTAACTGCTGGGTAACCACTGCAGTTCAGAGCCTGCACCCATCCTCGCCCACTCCCCAGCATGGGGGATAAATCCCCAGGTGCCCCCCACCATGTGCTGGCACAAGGCACCTCCGAACAAAACCCCCCATGCAAACACAGCCTCCTTGTTTAGGGCATCTCCCCTGGCCTCCCAAAAATAATTAGTCAGCCTCATTAGGCAAGCAAACAAATGAAGATGGGCTGGCAGGGAGGCCTCACGGTGCTCGTTTCCAGAAGACTTGGCAGGGCAGTATGGCAAACGTGATCCCACCATACATGAAAAGCCTAATCCAGGCTGCAAGCCTCCCTGCTTGCCCAGCCAGTCGCTGGGGGGGGCTGTGAGGCACAATTATGAGATATTAATATCAAGCTTCCTCCGTAGCCATTGCGTGCCAAAAGCGACCCAATGTCTCTCAGCCCACTGCATCAACAAGGAGGAGACGGGGATGGCGCGGGTGGGCACGGCACAGCTGCAAGTGCCTTTGCTGCAAAAGAGAAATAGAAGAGAGGATGTGGGTGCTGGGGAGGGGGATAGGAGCTGGCAGACGAAAAGCTGTGTCTGGGCAAAGGGAGGCGGAAGGAGTCCTGTTACGGGGGATGAATGGTCACAGATGTGCCCCCAGCCTGGAGCTGAGACCTGACAGCTCATCACAGCATGTGGGCATGATGCCCCCCCGTCTGCCTGCCGGCACAGCTCAGTGCATCCCTGGTTGCAGCCACCACTTGCTGCTGGTGCCACTGCAGCCCCCGCTCGGGACACATGGCACCAGAGGGTCAGACCCCCCCAGCCCAGCTCACGGTCCCACTGAGCATGGGGGGAGCTTTGGGGGCCACAGGAGGCAGCGAGCTGGACCCGTGCCCCACCCCAAGCCTGGCTGCCTTCCCCTCGCAGCACATCACAGACCACGGGTGCTTCGTTACTGTCATTAAGCTTTTATTTCCACTGTCACAGAGTTCCTGGGTTTTGTTTTGTTTTTCTTTTGTTTTTAAACCGTTTTGTTTGCTTGGTTTGCTCTTGAATTCATCTCAAGACAAGGCAGCAGGGCATGCAAGCCGAGACACCGGCATGGACGCACAAACAGGCTTCATCTTTACAAACAAGGCTCTTTGCTGGAGCTGCTGTTTCTCAGCCGGGGGCTCGGCTGCTGCCGCCCTGCCCCAGGCAGGGGTCCCGCTGGACACAGCACCCGGACCCGGGGCTGGGGCCGCAGGAGCAGAGAGAGAGAAGGGATGGACGGCTTTCCCACAGTGCCACTGGAACAGGTTGGGGCTGGCATGTGTGACTGAGACCCCAAAACTGCTCTGCAAGGAGACCCCCAAGCTGCTGCACCGAGACTGGGCTCAGTGTCTCCCTCCTTCACCCCCAGTCCACACTCCTGCCCTGCCGACCACCGCCACTCCTCCCCTCCAATGCCCCCATTAAGGAGGGGTGGCTGATGCCGTCCCAAAATCCCCCCCTTTGCCCCGGTGTTGGGGACAGTGAGACAGGGAGATGGCTGCAGGTCACCTACCCATCCCATTCAACCGCCTCGACTCTAAATATATGGGAAGATGGCAGCTCTGACAGTGATTTCGGCTGCCCCCATGCCATGCCTGGCCCTGTTTCGAAGCCAGTCCTGCTCCAAGCAGGGGTCAGCCCCATTTCCCAAGAACCCCCAGGTTCACACAGCCCCACGGCAGCCGGTGGCAGACGTTTCCTTGCATCCCTGCCTGCTCAGGGGGAGTGGTGGCTCTGGGATGGGGGTCCCACAGCCTCAGCATCCCCCATCCAATTGGAATGCGGTGTCCTGACAGCACGGGAGGCAGGCACCGACAGGCATCTGCTTCTGCACAGGTGAGATGCAGCTGGTACCCAGCACAAATGGGGTCTAGGGTCCCCCATAAGCCAATTCCCCCCTCCACGAACCCGTCGCGGAGTACTCCTGGGGGCCACCCAGTCTCATTACAAATCACAGCAATTAAAGAGCTGCTCCGGAGGAAAAACCCGCTTCACTTCTCTTTCTCGGGTCCTGGTTTGTGCCATGATAAGGGGGTGGGGAGGAATCTGCCCCCAGAGCCTTCTCCCACATCCTTGCCCTTGGGGTGAAACAGCTCAGCCCAGCCCAGCCCCAGAGCTCATGGAAAGACAGTTACAAAGCAGCAACACTCAGTGCACAAACAGGAAAATGAAAAGAAAGGAAAGCACAGGCATGACATTTTAATGGGGCAACACCGATGGGGACAACTGAGAGGTGGGGGGGACACGCCACAGTCGCCTCTGCCCGGCTGTGCTTCGGGTCCCCTTCCCATTGCCAGGGCTGCAGCTGGCTTGATTTCAGACAGGCATCAGGAACCTGCCTGTGAACAGCAACAAATCAGGTCTTGTCGGTTGTTCACCTTTAATAATGAACAGGTGTAAAAAGAAGAGCGAAATTAATTATTTGGTGATGTAAACTCCAACCCAGTGGTCCATGCCCCGCTCCCGGTGCTCCGCACATGCCTGATGTTCGGGGGGTCCGGCCAAACCCGCCTGGTCGCAACCGTGAGCTGTGTCCATCACCTCGGGCACGGTCTCGAACCGCTCTCCGGAGGGGGGATGCCTCACCCAGGCCATTTCACTGATGGGGAAACTCAGGCACGAGGAGGTTAAGGCCAACATTTCCAAGCATGAGATGCTTCAAGCCTTATTTTCAGCGATACCAAAAAGCTGCAGATCGTGGTGATGTTCAGGAGTCAGGGGCCCTCAGTGCTCCCCAAACGGAGACTAGAAGCATCCAAACCAGGGTCTCAAATCCACACAGAGGGGGAAATACCGGGGTCAAAACAATTTGCTCGGGGACACTCAGTGTGCCAAGAGCGGGGCAGGACAGAACTCAATGCTGGGACACAGGACAAGAGCCAGCCCCAACCCTGCAGGAGGGGCCTCTGCCCAGGAAAACTCATCGTCACCACCAAACCAACAGGGTCCTTGTCAGCTGGCACAGAGATTTTGGATGCAGGCAAAAGCTTTTTTCCTTTTTGCTCCTTTTTCTTTTTTTTAATGTGCAAATATTTAAGGGAGGACAAGGCATTGGGCTCCACCCCTGAGCCCACTGGCAGCAGTGGCAGCAGGAGGTTGCTGGCGATGATGCTGAATTTGGGGATTTCTGGGGTCTGAAGCTCTCCCAAGCCGACGCCGGTTCCTCACCCACCCACGGCGGGGGCCACACATCCCGCTGCCCGTGCAGGGCTGTCTCATGAGACACCAGCGAGCGCTGACAGAGCTCAAAGCATGGCAGGTCCTCCGAAAATTGAAAGCCTTTCAGGGGAAAGTGTCAGAGCAAATGAGGTTTGCCTTTCGCTGGGAATTATGTCAAACGTTGTGGGGTCCATCATTTATCAGCAGAGGTGATTACGGCAGCGTCACATTCATTGGGAACATCGATTGGCACCAGAAGGGTCCGGTCTGGCAGATAAGCGGTAGAGAAGTTGGAGGCACTGCAAAGATCTACCCAAGAGAGCTGCATTTTGGCCACAAAGCATCAAGGAAAAGGAGTCTCCAGGGGAAGGAGCGAAGACCCTCCGGCATCCCCCAGAAATGAACCACCATCACCCTCAGGGGCAGGAACCACAGAGGAGGCAGAAATATTGCACGTGGATGTGAGGTCAGTCTCCTTGAGGATGGGGAAGTTTTTTATGGACATCAGGAAGTGTCACCAGCACATGGCCCCAAAACTGGGGGAAACAGGCTGCACGGCAAAGGACCAGCATCACTTGGCCAGAGACTCTGTTCCTGCCACATGGGGAGGATTCAGACCCTGCTGGGGCACCGTCTTGTCACCTGCATCGCGGGACACCTGTGAGAACATCCTCCATGTCCAGATGTCACATCCCACCGCTACGGGGACGGCCCCTGGCTGGGCTCGGCCACGGGAGCTGCAGAAACCCCGGCAGACAGCGAGGCGGAAAGATGCTGCCACCATCAGTCACACCGGGGGTGGCAGGGTGAGCCCCGGGATGGTGGGAGAGCGGCATCAGGGGTGCTGGGGCAGGAACAAGCCACATCAGAGCAGGAGAGTTTGCACCCTGGCTGGCAATAGGGATCCCGCGGGCATCTTGCACTTTGCTCCCGAGGAGGTGTGAATCTCTCCTTCTCCAGGGCAGGGGCCACAGCGGATGGAAACGGAGCTGCAGCAGCATCCACCTATGCTCATCCTCCAGTGGAGATGCCAACTGTATCCCACGGCGTGTGTCCCGGTGGGGCTGGACCCTGCTTGGCCACATCCTGGAGCAGTGGCGGGTGATGGAGAGGCCACACAAGCACCACTTACGGCTGTTTCCAGCCTTTTCCAGCTGTTTCCAAGCCCCAGGCTTGGGTGTCTTCAGACATGTTTCCCCGGCCCTCTGCCTCCCCCGGGGGGGGCACAAGTGGCTCTGCTTTGGGGCCATGCCCTTGGTTTACAGCAAAACCTCCCACGTCCTGAAGAAGGAGCAAGGGGACAAGGAGACACCCCGAGCCACGTGTCTCCCAGCCTGGCACCCTGTGGCAGGAGCTGCCGCATCTCCCCAACCAGCGTGGGGGGACAGAGCGAGCGGTCCCCAGGGGCACCCTCTCTGCTCGCCCCGCCAGCACACGGGCTGATTCCCAGCCACCTCCCTGGGGAGCAAACAGACCATCCCACCATTTGCAAAAAAAACCCAAAAGAGTAAAGGAATCTGCTTGAAAGCAAAACCCAGCTCTCAGCTCCATTAATACTTTTTCATGCAGTGAGAAAATTAAAAAAAATCAATGGAAATGAGGACATTCTGGTGCCTGGCCATTTCCTCGCCCTGCCCGGCTGAGGGATGGAGGGGGATCAGACTGTTCAGAGCCTGGGTTGAGCTTGCAAAGGGAAGGGTGAACAGAAGAATGCAGGAAACAGGTAAACGGGAAGAGGAAAAGAAGCTACAGCATCCCCTTAAAACAGCAGCCAGCCCATGGAGCTTGGGATACAGGGGGTGGGAGGAGAAGGGGCAAGGCAGATTTTTGGCTTCATTGTTATTGCAGGCTCCCAGTGCCCCGCAATAGTGTACGAGCATGTAAACCTTACATACCATCATCGAGGTGGTCGGACACACACACGAGAGACTAAACACGGCAGCAACATTTACAACAAATAAATAAGGATATCGATCGTCGAGACAGGCATATAAAAAAAAAAAGCCTCACTTTTTTCCACCAATGGAAAAAAAAAAAAAAGAAAAAGCACAATACTGTCTCACCAAAAAAAAAAAAAAAAAAAAAAATATCCCTAGTGAGCCGGGCCAGGCTGCCAGCGGCATCGCAGGTGATGCCAGGACTGTGTCCCCAGTTGTCGTCGGTGCCTCGGCTCCCCAGCTGCCCCCCGCAGGCAGCACCCCAGGGTGCGCAGCCCCCTGCTACCTTTGGGCTCCGTCTCCAGCCGGCCGGTTCCTGGGAGAGGACCACGCCGGCACCGGCGCATCCGCAGTCCCATCCGAAAACGTAGGAAAGGGGAGCAAAGAGGGTGAGGAGGCCAGGGGGGGAGCTCTGCCTTCGGCGATGCTTGACCTGTTCCCCTGGCCTTGAAGTCTCGGGCGTTCGCTGCCGCTCAGACCGGGGTCTGTCGCGGGTGTTTTTTTTGGAAAAAGCAGAAGTTGGCAAATGGCAGCGGCTGGTTCAGAGTGCAGAGAGGGGAAGTGAGCTCGTGTTTCAAGGGCATCCTTTGCTCGCGGAACAGAAAGGAAGGCCGAGAGGGACAGGCAAGCTTCACGCGGCGGTGGTCGGATGGCACGGAGAGCATCTTCCCCCAGGCATCTGCAGGAGAGGGTGGGGAGAAGGAAGATCGTGTGAGAAGGATGGGCAGAAAGCCCTGTGGCCACCTGGCACAACATGAGCACAGCTGGAAACATCATAAAGATTGTGAAAAGCTCAAAACTCCAGTGGGAATTTAAAAAAAAAGCCCCACCACCCATGGTCAGACCCTGCAACAACCAAAATCATCCCAAGAGACATCTCTGCATGGCCCCACTGGGGCACAGTGAGGACCACAGGGTGCTCAGCCCAGCACCCCCGGGATGCTGCAAACCACAGCATCCCCGACACCGCTGTGCCAAACCCTGCCATCTCCAGGGTGTAATATAATAAGACATAATATAAATAAAACATTTAATATAATATCTCTCCGGAGCATCCCCATGCCCCCAGTAACCCAGCTGCCCCCCTGCCTCCTCTGCAGCTGCCTCTGCAGGCAAGAGCGTGAGCTGTGCCAGCTGGGAGGTTGTACTGCATCCTCTGGGGCTGCAGTCCTGGGGGGCTCCGTGGGATGGGGGGAGGGACTGGGAGAAACCCATGAGGATGGGGGGATGTCACGTGAAAGTGGAAGAGCACATTGCCACAGGGGAACATCCCCCCCACCTGGATTTGAGGGGGATGCCCATGCTTTGATGCTTCAGCAGAGGAAAACCATCCACCCACCCCCAGGGAAGGTGGGAATGGCATCAGGCTGGTGGGAGATGGGGCACCCCCGGACTGCCCCCAGTGCCGCACTCACCGCCGCTGGGCCCCGGGACTATACAAGCCCATCATAGAGGGAGAGCGCCTGCACGATGGAGGGGTCGGCCTTGGAGCCCTCCTGAAACTCCTGCAGCGTCAGCTTCCCGTCTGCATTCTGCAAAACACTCCCATTGCAGCGTCGCTTCGACCCAGGGAGGGAGATGCCGAACACCCCAAGACCGAGCGCCCTGGCAGCACCCACCCCATCCCGCACAGTCGCCCGGGTCTCCCCTGCCACCACAGCCTGAGCTTCCCCATCAAACCACCCATGCCTGCAGCCAGGAAGGGTGCAATGCCACCTCGGGGTCCCTGAAATGGATATGGGGGTCCCGGAGGGATGCCAGGGTCTGCAGTGAGCCCAGCGGCAGCTGAGACCTTGTACTGACAGGGGAAGGAGGGACCTGCAAGAGCTGGGACGTGGCAAAGGAGCCCCCAACTGTCTCCTAAAGCCATTGGCCCCAGGGAAAAAAATGACTCGAGCATCCTCACCTTGTCCATCATGGCGAAAATCCGATCCACCCTCTTCTCCGGTGTGTTCTCCTCCTCGGGAAGCTCCACTGTGTTTCCCTGCAGCAAGAGGACAGGATCCGGTCACACACTCGTTTGTGCCCTGCCTGGACGGTGTCCCCGGGTGAAGATGCACATTTTGTCCCTGCCCCTCCCCACGTCAGGACAGGGCGCAGAGGGCTGGCATTTGTGACAGAGCCATCCTCAGCAGCCAGATCCAGATCCAGATCCAGACCCTGCCCCGGCCACAATGGCCACAACCCCACACGAAAAAAGCCCAGGGAGTGAGGGCATTGGGGATGTTTCAGCATCCTCCTTGCAGCCCCCCCCTGCACTTACCACCATCTGATAAATCGCGTCCACAATGTCCAGCATCTCGTTCCTTGTGATGTACCCGTCGTTGTCCAAGTCATACAGCTTAAACGCCCCTGCAAGCCAGAGCAACGCCGAGGTGGCTTGGGACCACAGCCCCCACACCGGACAGGCACCCCATCGCCGCCCCCCTGCCACCCGCCCCGCTCCCCTCGCCGTGCCGGGGGCTGCGGGGCTGAGCCCAGCATGCAGCGAGCACTTACACCTCAGCTTCTCGTCCAGCGTCCCCCGGGAGGTGACCGACAGCGCCTGGATGAACTCCGAAAACTCGATCCTCCCGTCCTGGCGGGGGGAAGGAGGGGGTGAGGGTGCTGCTGCCACCCCCGTCCCCCAAAGCCTCCCCTGCCCATGCGTGCCCAGCATCAGGTGCTCTTATGGGGCACATCCAAAAAGGCAGCAGGGAGGGAGGAGTGATGCATGTTTCTCCAGCAGCGTGATCCAGCCTCTGTGCCCACCCGGCAGTGAGCATCCTCGCGGGAGAGACTCCAGAGCATGGGGGAGCTTTTGCCAGCGGCACCAAAACATCGCCTTTCTCCTCTCTCACTTGCCACTTCATCGTCTTTTCCCACTTGACTCTCACCAACTAAAATAAGCGTGGGGGCTCGCTCGCTACAGCTGCGCCGCTTTAATTGCACGCCCCAGGAAACGCTGGAGTATTTTCCTCCTCTGGTGCTGCGCAGCCGCATTACTGAACCCATCCCACCATCGCCTGCGCCCAGCCCCGACCCCCCCCGACCATCCCCAAAAACTTACTTTGTTCTCATCAAAGACATTGAAAACAAAGGTGGCGAATTTAGTTGGGTCACCGAAGGGGAAGAACTGCTTATAGATCTTCTGAAAGCCGGCGGCATCGAGCTGTCCGCTGGGGCAGTCCTTGATAAAGCCCTTGTACCTGGGGAGGAAGGGCAAAGGTGGGCACCAGGCGGGTCTCCCCCCTGAATACAGCCCCCCAAGCCCAGGGGAGCCGGGATGGGGCTCTCCCCGGCGCTGCGGAGGGCTGCAGATGGGAAGGTCCCGGGGTGCTCCCTATGTCACCCCCATCGCCCACGGGAGGAGGTCCCTGTGGGCACTGCAAGAGAGTGGCAGCGGGGAGAGCCTGGAGCAGCAGCAACTGGCACCGGTGGCACCAAGCGGTGCCCACCACACTGTCCAACCCCACTCTGAGCCCCAGAGTGGCAATCAAGCCACAACCAGGTTCCTGTTGAACATTGTCCAGGACCTAGGAGGGGATGGGGACCCACCACCCAGCTAGGAGGACACGGAAGTCTTTTAAACCTCCTTTAAAATAAAAAGCCCCCTGCACAGAGTCACCCCCTGCCAGCACGGCCATGCTGCAGGCAGAGGTGCTGGGGCAGGCGATGCCTCGCTCAGCCCTGAAGCCAAAAAGTGTTGATATTCCTTGCTCAGATCTTCAGACGCATGTGGCTCCCAAGCAAGAAGGAAACAGAAAACTTCACCCAAGGGCCAGAGCTCCCCTTTCCCTCCACCACTCCAGTGTGGCCTCACTACACCGGGCGCATCCGACTGGCTCTCCAGCACGGAGGTGGCTGGGAAAGCTCCCACGGATCCAAGGCACTACCGTGGGGGAGGGACTCATGATCAACAGCAATTTGCAGCCCACCACTGCGCACACACGTGCTGCAGCCATGCCCCGCTAAAAACCAACAGCACAGCAGCCCCAAGCAGCCAAGGCAGCCGAGCTGTGACGGCATTTTTTGCACAATCCCAAGTGAAAGCTGCTGGGAGGAGCCGGGGGACACAGCAGGGCTATTGCATCCTCGGGGTGGCACAGCCAAGGGCATCTCCCAAAATCCATCAGCGCTTAAACACCCCCAAAGCCCTTGGTCCCAGCTCCGGGATGCACCTGGATGCTGCAAAGTGCCACCGTGGAGGGTGCAGGGGAAGGGGCTCACTGGCTCCGTGGGTGCGGGGACCACACAGGGACAATGTAGGGACCACGCAGGGACCACAGGGACCAGGCAGGGACCACGCAGGGTGCGTGAGCATTATGCAACACATCGCCCAGATCTGTCAGGCGCCCGCTGCGATGGGCCGAGGGCTGGAGGAGGAGGGGAAGGGGGTGGTGAGGTGGGAAACCGAAGTGCTGGTGACATCTTTTTCACGCTGCTGCAGCTATGACTCATTGCGGGGGGGGGGGGGGGGGGGGGGGGGGGGGCGGAGAATGGATGACAGAAAGAGATAAAGAAAGCAAACCTTGACTGGTGGAATAGGAAGATGAAACGGAAGCGGTGGCTTTTCTAGGGCGTCACATTCGGTGGGGCGGAGGGATGGGGTGAGAGCATGCTGATGGTGAGGCACCGTGGCCCCAGCCCCTGCCAGCCTCTGCGGGCCCTGCTGCGAATGGGGACACGCTGGGACGGCACCAGCCTGCCCCTGGGATGGCCACGGCCACCAGCTGGACAGTCCCCATGTCCCCACACCCCTCAGCTGCCCATGTGGGGAGGGAAGAGGTGAGAGGGAGCATGCACCATCCCACACGGGTGGCCGAGAGCAGCTGAAGCTGAGCCCTGCCATGCACTGTGCATGAGGTGTGCAGGAAACCCTCTCTATTTTCTGGGGTCCCCTCTCTGAGGTAACACCTGCACCCCAGAGGAGGTGCCCCTCCTGCACCCCTTGCTCTGTACAGACAGAGGGGTTGCTGCGTGCCACTGGCTTCCAGCCCCTCGCCCACCAGCCCCACGCCCCAGCAGCCCCCCGCCACACTGGCCACTCACCACTGCTGCACCTCCTTCTCCGTAACTGCAAGAGAAAACAGGGGAAAAGAGAAAAAGACAAGAAAAGGGAATTTAGTGCTTTCCCTGTTTTGCACTTCACATAAGTGACTTTCCCAGGGAATATGCCCTGGGCTGGCTCGCTCCATGCACTGTCATGTGTTACCTGCATGGAACCGGCTGCCTTCGAGGCACAGCCTGGGAATCCTGCGCCAGCCCAGGAGGTTGATGGGGCTGGAGCTGCAGCCAGTGGGGTCCCTCTGGCTCCAAAATTGGGGAGCCCACCAGGATGTTTTTCCAGGGGTGTGCAGCACCATCGCTGGAAGATGCTATGGACCATGCAGGGGCCAGGCTGGTTCATGCCTGGGGAGAATCCAGCCCTGCCCTCACACCCCCATCAGAGCCAGAACATCCCTGGAAACATCTGCCAGAACATCTGCCTGGAGGCAGCATGGGGAAGGCACTTGCCCAGCCCCAACATCAACACACTGAACATGGGCACAGGAAGAGCCCCCCAGGCTGGCATCCCCCCAGGTACCAGCTGCCCCCGAACAACAGAGAGAAACATCATAAAACCCATCCCAGGGCTCCGGGAAGCATTACCGGCCTCCAGAGAAACCCCAAAAACGTGACAAGCTAGAAAACAGTGAGCGTTGGCAACCACGTGTCCCCAGCCCAGGGACAGCTGCTGAGATGGCAAATGTCCTCAGCAGAGGAAAGGCTCCAATGGGATGCAGGATGCCAGGGAGCCCAATGGGGAGGGGGGCTGGCACCCATCCCCGTGCATCCCAGCACACCAGTGGGGAGCCTGGTGCCAGCAGGCGGGCGCGCGGGGGGGAATGGCCTCATTAGTCATTTCCTTCACGTCGTGCATCTAAATAACAATAAAAAAGCAATAGGTCTGAAATGCGTGGGGATAATGAGGCGGAGTGGAGATGTGTCAATGTGCAAACGGCTGATAAAAATAGAGACCCAAGACACATCAACAGATGCCAATTACCTTGGATGGCAAATAAAAGAAAGCAATTTTCCATCAGAAAGATTGATAATGTGCCTGGTAGAAGGCGAAGGCTGGCAGGCAGCAGCAGAGGGGCAAGCCAGGAGGGAACACGCCAGCCCCTACCTTGCAGCCGGCCGGGTGCTGGCTCCCGTGTCCCCGTGGGCAGGAATTGCTGTGCCTGAGGTGTCCCCATGGGCAGGAATAGCTGTGCCTGAGGTGTCCCCATGCATATGGGGGGTCCCTCCATCCCAGCTTGGGGGCCGCTGGAGGGACAGAACCTGAAAAATCCCCCGGGAAGGGCTCAGCACAGGGCAGAGAGGCTGGCAGGCTCTGCCCCGGCCTCCCCAGGGAGGTGGCACAGGGCTGCAGTGGCCATACCGGGACCAGCTGTGCCGGGAGCACCCACCACGGGGTGTCTGGTCGGCAGCCCCCTGGGAGAAGGGAGGCAGGCACAGGGATGCTTGGCACCTGGGCTGAAGGACACCGAGGGCTTCGGCCGTGCCACAGGAGGGATTTGGAGGGTGGTTGTGGCAGGGCTGTCTGGCAGGAGAAGAGCAGACAGGGGAAAGGATTGAGGTCTCCTGGCAGGAGGCAGCTGGGAAGGACACACTGCATTCAGCGGCAGGCAAAAACAACAGTCGTGCCAGTCCCGAAGGATTCCCCATCCCCAAACGGAAGGAAGCATCCTTCCAAAAGTGAGATGCTGAGCCACATCTCTAACAGAAACAGGCTTCTCCCCACACATTCACCACAAGCATTGAGACACCAGTCAGGACCCCCACCCCGAGTGTGCCAGGGGATGCCCCAGGCACCAGTTTTGCAGCCCTGATCACCCAGAGACACTGATGAAGGTGGGTGGGAGGAGGAAGAGGAGGATGAGCAGCAGGACTTTGGGCACCCCACGAGGCAGGCAAAAGGGGCAACAGCAGCCGCCCAGATCTGCGGTGGGGGCGCGGCTCAGCCCCTCCTGGCAAATCGCCTTCTGCTCTCTCTCTCTCTCTCTCGGCTGTGTTTCCCCCAATGTGCTATTTCAGGCCCAGGAGCTGCCTTTCAACTGCAGCAGGAAACAATTAAGAAATCTGTGCTTTTTTTAGTGCAGGAGAAATGCTGGTAACGACACGCTCGGGCTGGGGTGGGAGGGGAGGAATGGAGCCGGCTGCACTTGTGCCTGCAGGAGGGACGTGACGCTCCTGGGAGAGTCTCTTCCGACGGAGAGGACATTCCAGGTGCCAGCCTGAAAACCAGCACGAGGCTCCCGAGGTGGGATTTGTTAATGTGCATCCCTGGAATGGGGCCACGTAAAGCCCTATCCCTCCTCCAGCACACTGGCACCAGTGCCTTCCTCCTGCCCCTGTGGGGTCTGGGGTGGGAACGCAGCCCCATCTCCCAGCCCTTGGAAAACCACCCACCCCTGGGTGCATCCCTCCACTGCCACCAAATCTTCCTTTTCCCCAGGGCAGAGTGTTCCCAGCATGGGGAAACATCACGGCCCCGAGCTTGGCATCCCTGCGGCCGGGCAAGCTGGGGCTGAGCTGGTACCTGCCTACCCGTCTCTGCAGTTAGGTATTCGAGACAGACGATGACTTCACGGCTGCCACTTCCCAACCTCGCTGGGTGTTGACACTCCGAGTGGCACCAATTAGGGATGCTAATGCCTGTCCCTGCAGCAGGGACCGGCAACCATGGCAGCCTTGGGGACACGCCACTCTCCTGGCCGGGTTGAACCACCCGTCCGGGCGCTGGGGACAGGGGACACACGCAGGGGCAGGGCGGTCCCTCCGCTCTCCCCAATCCATCCTCCACAGCTCCCCAGTGCACAGAGCCCAGCCGAGCTCACAGAAAGTACCTGTGCAGCGGCGGCTGCTGCATTCCCCTTCCCCGGCATTGATTGTGGCACGATGCTGAGCCCACGCAAACCAATTTGCAGCGCTATAAACCTCAGCCAGGCTTGACCCCAAGCGCTCAAGGACACAGGGATGACCGGCAGCAGCCCCACTGCAGCATCCCACCGGAGCAGGGCCAGCTCCATCACCGTGCCCCCACTGAGCTGGGGCTGCAGCTGGGCTCAGCCACCATGCTGTGCTCCCCCAGGACCCCCGCTCCCGCAGCCGCTACGGGGGGGGCTGTAAATAGCACATGTAGCGACTTGTTAGTGGATGGAGCGTGCCCCAGGATCCCTAGGGATGAAAGGCGCTAAATAAAGGCAGGGTATTAGCATTTGTTATGAATCGCAGCGCTGTAAGAGCCATTGGCAAGCCGGCAGCCCTGGCTACGCGCCGCAGACGCCCTCCCCTATGTCCAACGCCACATGGCGGCATCTTTGCTTCCGCCGCTCTTAGCGAAGTGGGTGAAATGCTGAGTGCAGGGCTCGCACCACAGGCAGCAGCAGGCAGCAGGGGAAGGCAGGAGGAGGCAGCAAAGGCAGGCAGTAGGGGAAGGCATCAGGGGAAGGCAGCAGGGGCAGGCAGGAGCAGGCAGCCGGGGCAGGCAGTGGGGGCAGGCAGCCCAGAGCAGCCCAGGAGTTGCCCCCCATGGCCAAGCCACGGCCATGGGCCCTCGCTGCCCCTTGGCAGCACTAGTGGGTCCATCCCCGCTCCCATCTCAGCTGGGAGGAGGGTTTCGGCCACATGTCCCACGCAGCACAGAGGGGCAGAGATCACCTGATGCAGCCTCCAGCCCCCTCCTCCCGGCTACTGGTACCCAAACCGCCCCCCAACCCTCTCCCCCCACCTCTCCATCAATCCCCATTGGCACAGGCGAGGGCTGACAGCTCCATCACCACCCGCCCTTCGCCTGCCCCCTCTCTTCCCACCACCCAGCTGCCACTGCAGCAAGAAACAGCTCTGGTTAATCAGTGCTCAAGCCCGTTAATTTGTGTTTGCCAGGCAGCAAGGAGAGGAGGGACCCGGGACTGCGAATCCCCGTCCATCGCCCTTCCTGTGGTGGAGCTCGTCGCTCGCTGGACCGTGGCGGGGACAGGGCAGCAGTGTGGAGAGCAGGAGATGTGGCCAGTTGGAACGGTTTGGGAACCCCTGGTCACGGTGGGATGCATGATGTGATGTGATGCTCCAGCCCCACAGAGGTTTTTTTGTGCTGCCACAGGCACCATCGCCTTATCAGGGAAACCAGGGTTAATTATTTCCAGGCACAAAGAGACTCTCACAGGACTGCAGGGCACTCCAGTTCTGCCAGAACCCATGGGCGACTGGTCCAGCATCACCCACCGAGACGTGACAGGGTCAGTCCCGTGGCATTTATTTCCCCCAGGGACTCACCGTGGCTCCTTCCTGGGGTCCCCGCAGGTCCCTGCACATTCCCAGTGTGGGGGGGCTGGCATATCGCCCCACACTGGGACTTGCCTCCAGGTTTGGGGCTGCCCAAACCTGCTGTGGATGCTCAGCTCAGCGCCCAGAGGAGGGTAAACTGGGCACCCACCTGTGTGCTCCCGCGTGAGTTAATGGGGCACTCATGCATGCACTAACTGGGCAGCCATGCCTGAGCTAGATGGGCGCTCATGCAAAAATGGACCGGCTGATCATGCGTGGACTAATTGGGCCCTCGTGCATAAATTATTTGGGTGCTTCTCAGTGAACTAATTGGGTGCTCATGCATGATTTCATCGGGTGCTCACTCATGAACTACCTGGGTGCTGAGGCGTAATGAAAGGGGCGTTCATACATGGACCAGCTGGGTGCTCATGCATAAATTTTTTGGGCACTCATGGACTTATCAGGTGCCCATGCGTGGACTAATTGAGCACTCACCCGTAAATTCACCGGGCACTCCTGCGTGAACTAATTGGGCATGCATGTGTAAATTAGTGTAATTAGTAGATAACACACTTGTGCATGTACTAATGTGTAAATTAGTGTAATCAGAAAATAACACACTTGTGCGTGTACTAATTGGGCACTCAGGTGGGAATGGATCAGGTACTCATGCATAAATTAATTGTACATGAACTGACTGGGGGCACATGCATCAATTAATTGGGTACCCATGCATCAACTAACTGGGTGCTCATGCACGGACCAGTGTGTGATCCAGTGCAAATTAATGGTGTACCCATGCAGAAATCAACTGGGTCCTCATATGTAAACTAATTGTGCGCTCGTGTGTGTATTAATTGAGTGTTCATGCGTGAACTTATTGGGTGCTGATGCGGAAACGACTGGGGTGCTCATGCATGCGCTAATTGGTCCCTCATGCGTAAAATACCACGGTGCTCCAGGCTGAACCCCACACACCCTGCAATTTATGCCCAACACACTCCACCCCCTGCTTCTGCGAAACACATATTTAAGAATTGTCTGAACATAAATCTGTTACAAACTCCACTTTCAACATCATCACAACGTTAATATTCACCAATTACGAGCTCCCCCTTCCTTCCCTCCCTCCCTACTGAGCGGGCGACAGGGCTCGGCAGCAGGTGCATCCTCGCTCACATTGCGCTCCTTGCCCCTGAGACCCAGATTTGGGGGTCAGCATCACAGCCCAGACAAACACCCACTGCAGAATTAGCCCTTGGTCCCCATCAAGCCACCACAGGGCTCAATACAGCATTCCAAACGGATACTTGGTGCAGATTTCACACCTTGCTCCTGCAAACAGGAACCCAAGAAGGTCCCATCAGTCGGCAGAGATGGACCCATCCCCACTGCCTGTCCCTGTCCCTGCAGAGCGGGTTACCAGGGGTAACTGCATCGTAACCCAGACAGTTATCATCAATTTCAGGCCCCATCCCTGCAAAACCCGTAGCTGAGAGCACGGCGGCAGCTCCAGCTGTTGGAGATATCAACGGGTGCAGCAGCTGTGGGACTTCGTCCAGCCCCAAACGGGCGCTGGGCAGCATCCGCTGGGTGCAGAATGGGCATCTCCCCGCAGGGCTGTCCAGGACCACGTCCAGCAGCCAGGGCTGTTGGGTGGCTTTGTGCAGGCTTGGGTCGGGGGGGGGGGGGGAAGTACCTGCTGACCCCAGGGACAGCTGGAGCGTGACCACGAGACTCCCCCAGCAATGCACCCCCCAGCTCCGACACCAAACCCCCAGCATGGAGCCCAGCACCTGCGGGAGCAGCACTGCGGGGGGGCAAGGGGTGAAATCACCTCCAGGCTGCTGTGGGCTCAGTCCTCCTCCAGGACCATCCGTCACCCCATCCTGGGGCACCTCCGAGCTCACTCAGAGCTCGTCCCCATTTGACGATGGTAACTTTTAAGATACGCCGCATGTCAGCACTTTGGAAATTTGGGTTGTTTGGCCCTGATGACTCGGACTCATTAAAATTCAGGTTTAACTATAAAACCAATGTCCTGGTTAAACATTACTGACCACCCTGTCCTCCCGCCCCCCGGCAGGGCTCACCCCAGCTCCAGGGCCACCAGATCACCCCAGGGCTGGGGTTTCTTCCTGCTCCCGGGCCAGCACAGGGCCAGATTTGGGGAAGCAGCATTAAAACACGACCCTGGCAAAACTCGTCTGCAGCACCAGGGTCACCCCCCATGGAAATAACTGCGGCAAGAGCCTGCCCTATGACTCGTTTGGTCCCCGAGATGACCAGCAGCAGCTTGCCTGAACCACCGTGCCCCCATCTGAGTCCCACGCATCCTGTCAATGTCCGGTCCCTGCTCCCGGACGCATCGCCCACGCACCGGCCGTGTCCCCATGTCCCCATGCAGGTACCCATCCGTGCAGCATCCCATCACAAAGGGATGACAAAGCGGCCTCACCACGCAGGCACCAGCATCACCAGAGCTGCCTACCTGTCGGAGCAGGATGGGGATCACCCCAGCTCGCCTGTCTCCCCCTGCACTTGCCCAATTTGGCTTCTCTCCCCATCAGACACAGACATGGCCAGCACCACGGCGGGTCCGGGAGCCGCCGAGATGTTTGGAGCACAAGCCTGACAGCATTATTGGTGTCATTTGTTACTGCTGAGATACAAAGCAATATGTGGAGAGAACTGCATGTGCGTTTGGCACTCTTCTCGCCAGCGGTTGCCATTAGTGGTCTGTCTTGCTCCCAGACTGGATAAACAGGTCCATGAGCAGCTCTGTTCTCATCTCCCCCGGGGCTGGTACCAACAGGAAAGCCAATATGCAGTTAAAATCCTTTTTAGACTTTATTAAATATTTAAGGGCCTGACATTAGGCTTTGGAAATTGGGTTCGGGGAAAACACAGCAGTCGCTCTTTGCAGCAAAGGCAGCAGAGGAAGGGCAAAGGACAGCGCCTTCATTTGGAAATTAATGAATCAGACTGAAACATGCTTGCAGCAGCAGCCGGTGGCCGTGGCGGGTCCATCCTGGGCTGGATTTAATCCTGGCTTCCCCATGAGCTGACACAGGGATGCCTCACGGTGGGGAAGAGCATCCCCGGGATGCAGGGAGCAGGGATGGAGCAGCCCTGGCTGTGTGGGGGACAGCTGTGTCCTGCCCCCCTGCTCAATCCTCCCCTTGGCTGTGGGGATTCCAGCATGTCCTGGCGCTCCAAGGTGCCGTCCCCAACCCGTGGAGGAGTTCCTGCCCCGAGCAGAGGAGAAAGGTCCCCTCCAGACCCAGCGCAGGAGTTCCTGTGACTCAGCCATCAGACCCTGGAGCCAAGGGAAGGTCAGGAGGATGCTGCAGGGCAAAGCCTCGCTGGGAGCGGGCAAAGCCTCTGCCCCCTCCCTGTGTCACCCACCGGGATGGGGCCGTGACAAGGGCTGCCGAAGCGGAGGGTGCTGGAGGCACCAAACATCCACTTCTCCATGAGGGGTAGCACCCAGGGCATCTCCATGGGGTCTGGCCATCGATCAGGAGACGCTGGAGAAACATGGGTGGATGAAGCGCTAGGGGCCCTCCTTCCACGTAGAAACCAAAAACATGCCTTGAAGGGAGAACAATGTGCAGGAGATGTGGGGAGCAGGCCTGCAATCACAGAATTGTCTAGGTTGGAAGGGACCTTTAAGACCATCAAGTCTAACCATCAACCTAACACTGACAAAACCATCACTAAACCATGTCGCCAAGCACCGCCGGGCTGGGGAACCTGCAGCAGGGGCCACCAAGGAACCACAGCAGTGGTCACCATGTCCTGGGGTGAGCACCCCCAGCCACCCCAGCCCTCGGGCAGGCAGGGGTGGAGGGCACGGCCCCTGGCTCCTTCTCCCATCCAGCTCCCTAGAAGATCCAGAAGGGCGAGAAGGGGAGGGAGGAACAAAGCAACCCCACAAATGTCACCCCGATAATGGCGTGAGCGCGTCCACAGGCTCCTCCTTGAAGCAGCCACTTCCTTTGATGCCTTGAGAGCTTCTTGTTTCACAACCTTAATTATAGCGGCAGCAGCAAAGGTCAGGAGAGTGGTTAAGCAGATCCATTAACATGTCAGGGGATAAATGAAATGTGATTCTTCTGATGTCGGAGCAGCAGAGGCAGCGGCGTGAGCGTGGCTGACAGGGACAGCTGCTCCGCTCTGCCACAGAGGGAGCCTGCGGGGTCCTTGGCCACATCTTCCCCTTCCCACACCGGCACTGCAAACACCTCCCAGGGACCACAGGGACACCCCAGAACTTGCTTCTGATACCGCAAAACTTGCTTTGCTTGCATTTCCCTGCAGAGCACCAGGTCCATGCACAGATGGGATACCCAAACATGAGACTGCAGGTTAGGGTCTCCCTGGGGAAGGGGCTGGAGACGCCTCCAGACCACCACAGCCCTCCGGAGGTAGCACATCAGCTCCCCATTGAGCTCACAGTGAACCTGCACCACAGCTGCCACCTTCATGGCTCTGGGTTACACGTAAAAACAGTAAAACCAGGTCCCAAACAAAAGCCAGCCCCCGGGCACCCCTCCGGTGCATCCTGCCCATCGCCCTCCCATGCTTCTGGGGCAGGTGCTCTTCTCCTCCCCCAGAAACTTCCCTTTTGGGCTCCTGCAAATCCTATTACACGCTGAGAGGGCTCGGAGCAGGCGGGTGCGCTCGCCGGCTCAACCAGCCAGGAGCAGCCCAGCCTCAGTGTTACACACCGGGTGTGCACCCGCCTTGGCATCCCGGTGCACCGCTCCCAGGAGCAGGTCCCACGGGGCTCCCGGGCTCCATCCTGAGATCCATGGGCTCTCATCCCACGGTGCCGGTAGGGCCGAGCGGAGCCAAGGGGTACGGGGCAGGTGGGGAGCACAGGCAGCTTCACCCATCACTTGCCGCCAAGGGCTATCAAGTGCGTAACCACCTGGCCAGTTTGCCCTGCTTCCTGCCAGACAAACAAGGGATTTCAACGCAAACCAATCTGGCAGAGAAACCCAGCACCTGGGGCCAAACATTTCGGAGCCTAAAAATAAACCAGCAGTGGGGAGTCGCCAAGGTCCCTCCCCTGCTCCGCCTGTCCCTCTGCTCCTGCCCGCCACCCTGGTCGGCACGTTCCCCCAGCACTGGGGTGGCATGATGGAGCAAAGCCCCAACCCACTGTCCCCCGTGAGGAACTGAGCCCTTTTCGCAGCTGTGAATTGCTACAATCGGAGAATTTTCTTTCCTTTCACACAGAATTCAACCCGCCACGACGTACCCCCATAACTACAAATCAATATGTTTGTAGTTTGCTCTTAAACTAATGCCCATTAATTCAATGCATGACTGTCGAGCACCAGAGTCGATTTTGCAGCTTATTGTAAAAGAGCACAAAATTATGATGCCAGAGTGAGTTTAAAATCCACAAAATAGATCACAGTGGGTGGGACGCGGTTCTTGGGAAAAGAGCATCTTCCTCTCCCCACACCTGCTCCACAACCCGGGCCCCCCAGCGCCGTGGGTGTCATTTTGGCACCCTCGCCACGGCTCCCACGCCTTCACCGCAGTCTCGCCGTGGTCTCTGGAGCACCAGGACCACTGTCCTGACCCCGCACCCGGTCCCAGCAGCAATGCCATTCACCTACATGGCTCCGAGCGCACTGGATTACACGACTATTGCAGCTGGCATTAAAAAAAATACAGTTTTAGTAGTTCTGAACCTGGGAAGCAGCTATAAAAAGTGAACCCTGAAATCCAGTCCCCCCCAAACAACTAAAAAGAAGAGCTAAAATGTACTCTTCTGAAACAACCGCAAATTTTTGAGCATGATTTTAAGGGTTGTCAACACTGTGGCTGGGCTAGGAGCACTGCTGTAAGTGGGGATGCTCAGCACTGCGTTTCTCTCACAATTTCTCTAACAAGAGTCCACGTCAAGCCATTTCCATCCACGACACATATTCTGCACCCACAACTGCACACGTGTGCTTTGCACAACTTTATGCAGGCTGCAGGTACCCCAGGACCTGCATCAATCTCCAGCTTAGCAAAACCCTTTGACCGTGGCCCCAAAAAACTCTTAAGCACCATCCCAAATCCCACCGCGGCCCAGAGCCACCAGCACCTGGCCCAAGTTAAGCCCAGGATTAAATCCCTGCTGAAGAGGGTCCAGCAGACGTGATCCAGGGAGGATGGCGGTTCCTTCGAGTCTTGGGCGTTATCACATCCTGGGACAAAACACACAGCGGCCAAAGCTGCGTCTCCAAGCTACCTCAACAAGGCATCAGGAAGATTAATAAATTAATGATTATAAAGCACTTCCAGAGATTTTTGTATTAAAGGCTCTATGGAAGTACAAAGAATTACATAATTCATTATTCATTATTATTATCACTCAGTGTTGGCTTCTCCCGCACGCTCCTACATGGCACCAGCCTGGCCTCCGAGGAAGGTTAAATCCTCACCCCGCAGCTGGGCTCCCCCCGCCAGCGCCTGGCAGACGGGTAAGCTTGGCACTGCCGGATGTTCCTGGGCACTCAGGTGCCCAGAAATGCTGAAAGGCACATGGCAATGGGTCCAAATCAACAGGACTTGGGCAGTCGGCACTTCGAAGAAGCCCTCACATATCCTTCTGCGCCTTTAGGTGTCCAAGTGCCATTAAAATCTGGCCCCCAGCACCGTAAGTCAGGAGCGGAGTGGGGAGGGGAGCCAAGAGACGAGGTTTCCAGGCTCCTGACCTTCCGTACCCAGGTCCCAGCAGGACCTGGGACAACCTGCTCTGAATACCTGCAGTAAAATAATTCTCATATCTCATGGAGGCCGCTGACAGCAAGCCTGCAGTATCCTCGGCACGACCACCATGCCCACAACTGCCCTGCCACGTGGGCTTCTCCCCCGGCTGCTCCCACCACCAGCCCCAAGACTGCTGCTACCCAGGCACGGCCAGAGAAATGCCAAAAATAGGAGATGCAGAGACCAGAGGGGACAGGAGATAGTGGCCAGGGGACACAAGACAGCACCAGGGCACACAGCACAGGTTGCAGGTCCTCTGTAGTCCCCCAGATGTGATAAATCTCTACAAAAGCCACGTAGGGCAGGGTAGGGGGGGTGAAGTCTCCCTGTCCCTCCCATTCCAGCAGAGCCAAGAAGAGGCTTTCTGTTATTTGCTTCGTTCTGTTTGGAAATCGCACAAACAGAAAATGATGCAATGGAAGGAAATACCCATCGTGGGAGAAACCCTTCACGTACCACAGCCACGGCTCCCGCTGCCACAAGAACCTCCCCGGCACGAAAGCAGGTCCCCCATCATTAGCTGCCAGTTACAGGCTCCCGGCAACATCTGCCCAGATATGCTGTAGCAGCAGCAGAACAGCACCATGCAGTAGGCAGGGCCAGCGCCCGCACAGTGCCATGGCAGCCAGCATGCGGGAAGGGCAGCCACACGTCAGGGATGCTCTTCCATGGATGGTCGTCGCCAGTCCGCCAGAAAGGTGTTGAAATACCACAGGGCTATGGAGCAAAACCTCCCCCAAGCAGACCCCCAGAAACTGTTGAGTATGCCACAGATTTGGTGGTACAGCTACCCCCTGCTCGAGCTGGTCCAATGGCCACAGCACAGGGGTCTGGATGAGTCCTTCCCCCTGCGCCCAGGGCAACCCTGCGCTCCTACCTGCGCCTTCTCTGCCCAGGTTCCCCAAAACACAGAAGGAAATTAGTATCTTTCCCATCTCCCAGGGTCTGAAGATAAATCAGAGGCTCCCAGAGATGCCTGGGAGGGCCCTGTGAAGCGCTTCGCCAGACAAGGAAAGGCGTGCTCACCTTGACAGCTGTGAAAAAGGGGCAGAAACACTCAGCAAAAGTAATTAATCCCAGAGACGAGAGGTGGAATGAGCAGAGCTCAACAAACAGAGCCTGGTATTAATGATGGCTCTTCCTGACAGGCATTGCACCGCAGGCTGCACGCTGCTGGGGCACGTTGGGATCCTGCACCGGGCTCCGGCCATTCGCTGCCCTGTGGCATGGCTGCCCAGACGCTGCTGCCTCACCTACACTGATACACGGGTCTAGAGGCAGCAAGAAGCCCAGAGTGGGCAGAGAAAACCCCAGACAGGCCAGGAACCCACCGAGGGAGCGATCTGAGGACCGGAGTCTTTTTTGGAGGGAGTGCAGTGGAAAAGGGAGGGCATCCAAGAGAAAGGAGCAGAAAGTTGGGAATAAAGTGATTCAAAAGGCAATACCTCTCTGCCGGCCTCATCCAGCAAGAGATATATCCGTGTTTGTTTGGTACCAGCTGCTGGTGAGACACAGGGCATCGCTGCCCATGTGCCCCGACGGGGTCGGCACCTTCCCCACGCTGCGAGGAGCCACCCCAGGAATGCAGAAAGCCTAGCACGTGGGAGACCACCAGCAGACAAGGCTGTGCTGGGGTCAGCTCTTCCCAGATCCCTCTCTGTTGGAGATCGGATCATGGCCGCGGCTGCAAACTGAGTGGGCGATTGCAGCATGGCGATATCCGTACCTGGCCCAGCCAGCCAGTCACAGCTGCAGCGAGGACACCAAAACCCGGGGCTCAGCTCCAGCTCCAGCCAGGGGCTGTGCCCAGCCGGCACTGCCATGTTATCGCTATTTCTTCTCCCCAAGCCACTTGGAAGAAGGCCAGCCGGGGCACCCCAACCTCCCCTACCACCATTCACGGTTCGGCTACACGGACGTGCCCCCCACAACCTGCTCTCCTCCTGCCTATGCCAGGGCGAGAGAGCAACCCTGCATGTAGGGTTGTGCAATGCACCAGTATCGCCTCTTCTCCATATGGGAGAACTTGCTGCATCCTAATTGCCTTTTTGGGTAAGCGCTGCCGTGGGACTGCAGCAATGACAGCGGGGAGAGCTCGCAGGTCTGCTGCACGTTGGGGGAATATCTCTGACCTGCAAGCGGAGAGGCAAACTCGGACCACCAAAGCCTTTGTTTCCTTTGTGCATCCTTCAGAAAAAAAACAAAACAAAACAAAAAACAAAACAAAACAAAAAAAAACCCAACTGATTTTGCTAAAACTGGATGGCTCAGGCGCTAGCCACGTTAATAAGATTACAGTGGAGGTTCAGACGGGAAAGCCACTCACTTAGAAAATCAGGTTATTAAACCGATACTGAGATATTCATAAAAAATACCAAACTCTCTGGTGTCGGGCTGTTCTCTCTGCTTCAGAGCATAAAAACAAAGGAAACCCCTCCAACTGATGCACCTAAACTTCGAAAGCCACCCAGACGATTTAGGTCCCTGTTTAGGGAGAAGCTGCCTGGCCCCACGGAGGCGGTGAGGGGAGGACAACCACCACGGCCGGTCTCCGGCTACCCGCCTGGCAGCCAAACGCCAGGACCAGGCAGCCCCGGGAGAAAGGATGCTCCGAGCAGGGGCAGGAGGGGGGTCAGGATGGGGAGGGTGCATCGCCCTAGGTGGGCAGGATGCGGCCCTGCTCCCACAGTTACGGAAGGCTTAGAAATAGGCCACGGAGAATTGTTTTTATAAGAAAACGGAGTGTTTCTCTGCCTCCCTACCCTCTCCTTGTCTCTGCTGCCTTGTGGCTGTTCGGTTTGGTTTTTTTTCCATCCTCCCAGGCTAACCTCGGAATTCTTGCAACAAAGCCCGGCCGAGCCTGCGCCCTCCCCCGGGGAAGGGCCGCGCCGATGCCCGCAGGAATCACCGCTCGCCGCCAAGGCGGGGACGAGCCGGGAGAGGAGGAGGAGGAGGAGGGGGCTGGGGACAGCGGCAACCCCCCCAGAACGGCCCCATCGCCCCCCCCCGGCAGCATCCCCGGCCCCCCCACCCCGCAGGCCCCTTTACTCACAGTACGTTTTCCTGGTCAGCTCCTCCACAACTTCAGGCTTCAACTTGCTGTTGGATTTCCCCATGGTGGCCGGCAGCGCCGTCAGCCCCGGCGGAGCCCCCAGCCGCCGGCTCGCCCGCCGCCTCCCGGCCTCACTGCGGGGTCATGGAGGGATGGGGAGGGGGGAGGACAACACACAGACACGACGATGGGGACCCGCGGTGCCTCGGTGGCAGCTCCCGGCCCGGCTACATCCCGCGGGTGGGGGGGGGGGGGCGGGGAGGGGGAACGTGGACGGGCAGGGACGAAGCCAGGGAAGGGAAAGGGTGGTTGGGGAAATGGAGGGGGTCTTTGTTGCCGGGGCTCGGCCGCAAAGGCGAGCGGCACGGCGCTGTAGGGCCGCCCTGCGTGTGCGTGTCGGTGTGTGCGTGTCCCTGGTTACACGCACCCTCCCCGCCCCTCCGCCGCCAGGCGCGGAGCGGCCGCGGCCGCGCTGCGGGGGCGCGGGGGGGCGGTGCGCCCCGCCCCGCGCTGCGGGATAGAGCCGAGGGGGGGGCGCGCTCCGGTACGGCCCCAAACCGCGGGGGAGCCGGGTGGGAGGGGGATCCCAGACCTCCCCCCGCCCCTCCCCGGGGCCGCTCCGCAAGGAAAACAGGGAGAAAAATGTAGGGAGGTGGGCGGGGAGCGGGGGGATGCGCAGCCTGGGTCCTGACAAGCCGCCGCCCCCCTCATCGTCACTGGAGGTCTGGTCCTTCCTGGGGGGCTGATGGGCAGCAGGAGCGTGGGGGCAGAGGGGAGGTGGCGGTGGGAACAGGCAGCTGAGGGCCTGGGGGATGGGGATGACCTTGGTGGGCCACCAGCACCTTGAGCTGTAGAAGCATCTTCTAAATCCTGGCTGTCCTTAGGGCTCTCATGAGCCTTCATTCTCTCTCTGCATCGTGCACACATGAAGACCAAGTTCAATCCCCTCAAAAACCCCATGGATCCAACCTACAGCAGGTTTGCGGCACAGCCAGGAAACCATACAACTGCTAAAAGCAGTGGCACGCAGCGCTCTTCCATCTCAAAACCATGAAGAGCTTTATGCCTCTACAAAAGCACCCTGTGTATGTGTGCACACATTCATTAGCTGTTCTGATGCATGCAATAAATACAGTTTTCTTCCCACCTGTGTTGCAATGAAGGCCCTGCTGGAGCTGCCTGGACATGCCTGGACTTCTGTGGTAGCAGCCAAGGAGGGGAAAAAAACCTGCGCTTGGATACAGCAAAACCTGCCTGCAAGGCTGCAGAGAGCACAACACAAACTGCAAAGGGGACAAGGAGCACAGCAGACACGCTGCTGGTCTCTGCACCTTTTTTCTTTTACCCAGCAAAGGGTTGCCTGACACTCATTTCTCCAGGGATAACGTTCCCCAGGTAGATGTTTCTAAAATACCTAGTCCCCTATTACCCAGTCTTCCACAAACAAGCTCATTAAGGCAGAAGAGTATAAAAACACCATCACCAGGTCCCAGCTCGGGCACCCAGCAGCGGCACAGCCCACAGGATGAGCAGGAGGAACAGCACTGAGAGGCAGGGGAGTTGCAGCAAAGGGCTGCAAGAACTCGGCGAGGCTCGTGTCTTTCCTCCAGCATCCCTTTCTGCCGCCACCAAGATTGGCACAGCTTTTAGGGACAAAGGGCCGCCTGCAACTCGGGTGTAGGCCTCGGCAGATTTCAGTTTGGTCACCAAATCTGCTGCCAAACAGCCCGCACAGCCCCTTCCTGTGCTGCCCATCAGCAAAATACTGATTTTTGCAGTATTTCCCTTCCTCTGTGGTCACTTGCAGCAGGGGTGTCCCGCTGTGCACAGAGTAGGACCTGTCCCATAGTGGGCTGGGGTGATGAGCAGGACTAACAGCCCAAACCTTCCCCGTGCAGTACAGGCATTTTAGCACAAGCCCTGCTGACGTTAAAGGGATTTAATTCTATTTAAAACTCTACCCTGCCTCCACCACGGAGAACACTAAAGAGAGAGCTCAGATCACACAGACAAGAGGAGGAAAAGTAATCGGAAACTGTGCAAGCCAGTCACTTTCTCTTCCTAATTATTAGCTTTAACCCCATTATTGCTTAAATAACACCACTAGTGGCATTTTCTGGGAGGCAGTGACTTTTCTACAGCCAGAGGAAGGCAGCCACAGCCCGGAAAGACCACTGGGGCTGGCAGGATTGAAATCTGAACAGCGAGTGGGGCACAACCCAATCCCGTCCAGCTGAATGCGGTCAGTGTGCCGGGGAAGGAGCCAGGCTGTTTACTCAGAAAGGAAAATCCAGTACAGGGCCAGCCCTCGAGAGCAGTTTTGCTTTGCAGATACCTCTGTGCTTCTCCTCAGAGGCAGACCTTGGCCGTGCTCGCATCTCCCTGCCGCCACCGACTGCATCCGGAGCTCGCCCAGCCCTGGCCGGGGCTGTTTCTTTTCATTAAGCAACTGCGCGTGCTGCTCATGGTGCATCTGTCGTCTGTTCACCATATTGCAACATGCTGCCATGGAAATGATCATTCCCTGGGCGATATTCGCTTGTTGTTGCTGCAGTTGGAGCAGGGTCTCACTTATAGGGAAGCCGTTGCCTCTCCTGCCACACCAGAGGTTGGGATGGGATCCGAGGACGCTGTGCGCTCCGACTGCAAAAGCTGGGAGCTGCGTGGGCTGTGCAGCCGGGTCTGTGGCTGCAGAAAGCTTTTGCTTTCTTGGGTATTTACTTAAAAGTGTTTTAATAAAACCACTGAGCTCTTTTTCCCCAGGACACAGCAAGGCTTAGCCAGGCAGCCTTTGCTCCATGTGGGCTCGCCACGCTGTGTGCTTTTAATAAAGCATCCTCAGACACCATCGCGGGGGTTTTCCCCAAAGTGTGCTTGTTGATTTAATTGTCAGGATTGCAGTCACCTCATGGGAATAGAGGCTACGCGCAAACAGCAAGGCTCAGTCCTCCCCGCTTTGCTTCATGGCAAAAGGTCTTTTCTTTCCTCCCTTCCTCAGGAGCTCAGACCTGAAAAAAAATAAGTGGTTTAACGCAGCCAAAGCACGGCACCCTCTGGCCCCCACCTTGGAGCCATGAGTAAGGCTGGAAATTGGGGATGGGGTGGCATCCAGTATCCCACACTTGCATTTTGGGATGTACATTGATGGAGGAGCTGCCCTGGGAAGGGGAGGAAAGAGGCAGCTCATCTCAGCCCATCCCCTGCCTCTCTCCTCCCCTTCCCAGGGCTGGATGAGGCCCCACACAAGGTCCACTCACACTTCCAAGGCTTCACCAACCCCCTTTTTTTCCTAGCGCATCCCCAAACCCACACATCCATCAGTCTGTTACCGCTGTCTTTGCGGCCAGTGTTACCTGTCAGCTTGTGAACATCCCCCTTCTGCATCCACCCACCCAAAAACCAGATGGAGAAGGTGCTCCAAAGCCAACCGACCACGTGAGGGAGAAATCTGTTACTGGAGATGGTAAAGAACTGGCAATGAACTCACCGAGCAGAGCGCACACAACCTGTACTTTGTGCTTTTTGGTGAAAAAGTCAAGTTTTGCTAAGAGCTTTCTTGTGCCAAAGCTGGGGAGTCAGTCAGCAGGGGAGTGGTGATGCCTCAAAGCCTAGGATGGGGGAGGGAATGTACACACATGAGATAATTATGTCAACTACAAAAATAGTGGCTATTTTAAGGTTAATGCTTAAGTGACCTGACTCAGAAAAAAAGCCGAAGAAATTATTGGCATCAGCGCTGGCTGCTCCACCAGACAAGCCGTGGTCACCACTGGCACAGAGAGCCACCAAAATAGTTGCTTTTTGTGGGGCTTTGAAAAACAAAAACAAAAACCACCAGTAGAGCGATGCAAACATCCCAATGCAACAGCCACAAACCAGAAAAGCAGGAATGCATCAGCTAGTCCTGGGGGCATCCTCGCCCCTGCCTTGGCTTCTCAGGCATCACCCAAATCCCAGATTACAGCAATTTTATGCAGGTGTATGATTGCAAGACTGTGGGCAGCTTTAAATAGGACTCCATTCCCATTTAAGCTTCAAGCTCATCAACGAGTGAGTTTCTGAAGCACTTTTAAGCTTGAAAGGATGCTCTTGCTTTGCCCCTGGTTTGACTGTCGGCCACAGCAAACACCAAGCACTGGCAGTTACTGTTGTAACTGTTACAATAACTGAGCTACATACAACTAAGGAAGCCTCAGAAACTAAGATTTATAACCCAAAACACACTGAGGCTCAAACTACAGCAGCCCTACTGGCTATCACTGTTATAAATTTATTTCAGCTAGTGCAGCATTTTAGTACCAATCCATAGCATGGCTTTAGAAGAAATGCAACAGAAACCAAACATACCAGGTTTTGGGGTGAATGGCAGCAGGAATGGTGCCCTGCAGGCTCTTTCCCCAGGAAACAGAATTGCAGATGTTGAAGTGATGGGGAAATGCAGAGGAAGGTCTGGAAATCAGCACAACTGCACCAAGGCTGCCCGTACAGCTGCCTTTCAAGACTGACATGCAGTCGACATGCTGAGTGTTACAATTTGCTATGCTATTAATTTATCTGTTAAATTCTAGTATTTTATTTTTTTTTTAAAGACCGTATTCTCTTTACAGCCTCTGGGGCTGTAATTGTTATGCTAATGTGGGAACCTGGAAGGGGTGGCTATGGTGAACTCATCAGCTGCTCTCCCAGTTGCCTGCTGCATGGAGCAAGCAGTTGGCTGAGACAAAGCCAAGCGGGAGGGAGGTGTCGCAATCTTCCTTTGTGGCACATCACAAATCACAGCTGGCAACTGGGAAACCACCTTCTTTTTCTGCTCCTGCCACCGCTCATCCTGCAGTACAGGAACCGCGCAGCTCAGCCCAGCCGCCTTGAGCCTTCAAACAAGGCTCGATGCTAGAAGCAGGCAGCGTGTTTGTTCAGGGACAGAAAATAAAAAAGACTCCTCATAGCGACAGCCAAGCAAGTGCTGCGCAGCTGTGCCTGCGTGCGATAAGATCACAGTCGCAGAGGTAGCAGCAGCTTTTTGCAGCAAAGACACCCTGCAGCATCCACCAGTGACGACAGCACGGTCAGAGACGCTGTTCTCCACGCTGGGAGCAATGGCCTGGACAAGGTTACTTGAGCACTGTTCACCAATTCTGCTGCCCAGCTTCAGCAGATGTTTTTACTCAAGAAAAACCCAAAACCTCTTTGAGAGAAGCGTCCCTAAAACTGCAAGGCTGAAGTTTGGATCAGAACAAAGATTTTTCGAGAGAGATATATACATAAGAACCTTCAAAATAAAGGGAAGGTATGTGGCTGCCAGCTGTCTGCTCTCCTGCCCAGATCTTTGGTCTGGAGGTAGCCCGGTGTCTTTGGTCATGCAATGCTGGGCTGCGAGCACTGGCAGTGGGCGCAGGGGAACAGCTGCAGTGTTGGTTTTCGCACCATGAGCCAGAGAGAAGTCAGTCCCTTTCAAAGATTACTCCTGAGTCATAGGAGATCATCAGCTTCTCAGTGCGGGGAGTCCCTCTGCTGTACCTCCACCCTGTCACGGACTCTGCCGAGGAGCAGGGGCCAGGGCTGGTCACTGCTGACCTGCTCTGGTTTTAAGACGAGACACAAAACTCTTAAGCAAGCTTCATAAGCCAACTGTGCCGTCAGCAGCGATGTCTGTCCCCCCAAAACTCACCCTGCATTTAAATTTAAAATTTTAAAAAACACAAAACCAAAAAAACCCACAACCCCCCCCAAAATATTCAAATATACAAAATCAACTTGTACTTATTTTGAAATTTCATTGCCATAAGACGTTGAACCGTTGCCTCCCACAAGGCTGCTCTGATTCACGGCAACACACCAGCATCATGTGCTTGGTAAATCCCAGCAGATACTTCTGCGCAGTTTTTGCAACAACAGTTAAAACCCCAACTTAACACGAATACAGATTAGGGCACACACGTACCGGCGTCGTTTTAATGTAGTACTTACGTTCCTCCTATGGAGCAGCCAAGCTCACTCAAGGCAGCTACAAGGTTTAATAGTAAAACAAAAATGAACCCCCTAACCAGAAATTATGCATGCAATATACTTCACGCAGAGATAAGCAAATGGAAAAAGACTGACTCAGGCATTTAGCCCAGCTCTCAGCCAATAAGGGGTCGTTCCCTACAGTATATTTAGCAGTGATTTGTCCACTCTAGTGTTGATTACCTAAAACAACACAGAATTGCCCCCATTTCTCCAGGGAGACAGTTTGCAGCCAAACCCACCTCACCAGCAAAAGGTTTCTTCCAACATCTTGTTTTCCTCTGCTTTCATTTCACCTCACCTCTCCACAGCTCAGGCCTTGAGCCACGCTGGTTAATTCCCCCCCATTTCTGCAGTTCCCCCTCCACGCAGCCATTTTGTAGCATGCTACATCTTCTCGGCTGTCTTTAATCATCACTTAGCCAGGCTTACAGCTTTAATTCCTGTAATCTTCTGTCATTGCCCAATTCTCTTGTCTCAGTCACTGCAACTCTTCGTTGCAGCCCCTCCAATTTGGCTTACTGCCTCTTGGTATGAGATCCATCCCAAAACTGAACAAGTTTGGTTTCTCCCAGGGGATGCAGGTCAATATGTTCACAGCCGTGCCGGGTGCAGGATTCCTTCTGACTTCAGAGCTCCTGCAGAACAATGCATCCCGAGCAGCTCCGGAGAAGAGACATTTCCAGGCCGGCACCAGCTGAGGCACTAACAGGTGCCCACAGAACATGGTGGGTTCTTCAGGCGATGGGATATTGTGCTGCCCTACAGAAACAACTCAGGACTGAAGGCCAGCACCTCCGAACAGCCTCCTCCGGGACAATAAAAACCTTTATTAATATATTTAGCCTTGCCACAGGAGACCCATGTTGTTAACAGCTCCTCTCACTAAGGATGCTGGAAGTCAAGCTCGGCACAATCATCCCTAGAGGGAGCAGTAAAAGGAGTTTTAAGCCATCCCCTCCGTTTTGATCCTCACTTATTCCACCACTGTAATGCCTCACCTCGCATCATGCCTGTTTATTATTTTTTTTCGGTAATACAAAGAGCCATCTCATGCATTATATCACAGCCACCCCACTAAAAATATTCCACAGGGGGAAAGAGTCACAAGAAAGCAAAATCACCCCAAGTTCCATTATTTTCCATGGATGAGAGGGGAGAGAAGAAAGGAATGACATGCATTTGTTATTACTTAAGACACACTAAAGCCCTTTTTTCCTAGGTGAGGACCCCGGTATCAGGATCAGCTGTGCTAATACAAGCTGTGTTATTACCTCTTCTGTACAAAGCAATTTGTTTTTATTGAGCATTCACTATACAGGGCACTACAACATGCTCCTGCTCATTGGAGTCTGTCAGTCAGAAGGCAAAGGAAGGTAAAAGCAATATTTAAAGAGAAGGCAGCTCTTCGCAATCATGAAGATAACCTTGCTAGAGCAAAAGCACTGACAGCAGGCAGCTTGGACTGCAACAAGGAGGGGCACATGATCAAGATATTTCAGAATTTCAGACAGTAGAAGAAATCCTTAAAGCAGGTAAAACAATTTACCTCCTCTGGACAGGAAAACAGCTACAAACTTGCATCCAAACACAGCACATTGAGGAAAGCTGGGTTAGGGCTCTGGTTTTGTTTATTCTCTGCCTCTGTATGTCTACCAGACAGTCTCCACTTGCAACAGACCTTAAATGCTAGGAGCTCTGTTGCAATTAGGTGGTTTTTTTTTTTCCTTTGTCTCCTTAGAGAAATAGTCAGCAATCAGGATTTTTCCCTACAAAACCTACACTCGGTCTCAATCTCAAGTGAGTCTTCCTGCAATTTAGTCCTACTTTCCACACCCTTCCTCTAACATTTCATTTACATCTGAGCGATTTTGGGGCCCAGGGCAGCTCTCCACTGGAGCGCTGTGCACTTACAGCGGGGATGAGTTTGCTGCTGTCATTTTAAGGGGAGATTTTTTACTGCCAAACATACAAGAGGCAGAAAATGCAGAGGATGCTCAGTTTGAAAAAACCTAACATCCAAGGACTACCTGCATGAAACAGATGTAGGCTACCCCAGTGCAACAACCAGCCATTGCCCTCATCACAATAAGTTGTTTTATTCTACTGTGGGGTATTAATAAGTCCAAAAATCCATGTACTTTTTATAGTTTACTTCCCTGGTAAAACACCACCCACCCAAAGGCTTGAGGCAAGGCAGAACCGGCTGCTTGGGATTTGCAGGGTGGAGAACATGGGCTATTTTTGGCACTACCCCTCTGTGGTAGCATGAGAACTAGAGGCTAAACTGTAAGAAACATCTTGAAGACTCACATTTTGTGATGAAGGACATATGCTTTTGAGGGGCAGGGGATTATCAGGAAGAGCACTCCTCAGAAATACTTTGCCCTCCTCATCCCGGACAACCCAACCAGTTTGCAGAACTGTAAGGCACGGTGAGATCCTGACAGGTCAGGAAGAGAACAACTACAGGAATCCCAAATCACCCTCAGCCTGAAAACAAACAGGTCAAGAACTTGCCCCTTTGAGATAACATGGCCAGATACACATAGGATATTACTTAAAATACGGATTTCTACCCTTAATTTGTATCTGGTCACCAAGGTTCAAAGCACCAGCTCCTTGTCCTCCCTCTCATGGCAAGCTGACCCCAAGCCCTGTGGAAGGAGGAGGCCACAAACGCCAGGTGACAGCGACAAGCCCTGGATGCGCCTGCCCGAGACTGCAAGGCTGTGAGAAACAGGACTGTAAGAAATGCCATGTTTCCATGGAAGTCCATGAACTACCGCAGAAGTTCAGCTTACAAAACTAAAGGAGGGGCTCGGCCCATACAAGCACAGCTGTAGTACCTGGAGGTCTTTCAGCTCAAGGGCAGTGAACCCCACTGTGGGTCACTGAAGGAAAGCTTTTCCCCTAGAAAACTTTTTTTCCACAGATTTTTGTGATTTGGTCCTGTATCCATGATGCAGATGGTAACAGCTGCAAATGGACATCAGGCACAGGGAAACATTGACTTTGGAATCAACAGGTCAGCTTGGTCCCTAGCAGTTCAGAAGCAGAAAATGAGATGCATTATACTTCTTTCTGGTCAATCTTTATTTTACACATTTGCATCACAGCAGGGAAACCAAGTTACACAGACCATCTTGATTTATATCTACCTTGCTTCTCTTCAAATACTGTTTTTCTTTTAATAAAATTTAAAAAAATACTGAAAAAAATCATTTGTACATCTGAACATGAACTGAGGAATAAGATATTTACAGGTCACCAAAACCCCTGGAACTGGACCTTACTGTACAGGAAAGTCTTTTTCAGTTCTTTTGGAGGTCATTTACTAAATGAATTTAAAACTACATTGTACAAGGCGACCTAAAGCTGCTTAATGACACAAGAGGATCTGGAATTAATTATTAATAGTTACTAAAGGGAAAGGGAAGCTATTTAGACCCATACTGTGTTTTGACAGAACAGGTACCAGCCCAACGCTCCAGTACCCTAGCTACAAAACGAAGTGCTTCTCGTAATGTGGAGGTCGGGCTCTACTTTATTACACAGAGTAGAACGCCCAGTGAAATCCCACAGGGAAATATTTATTAAGAATTATCCTTTCTACAGGATTGCTGCAGTCAAAACATAAATGGGTTCTTGAGCCAGGCAACCTACAAAAGTGACTCTTTTCTCAGCCACTCTCTTACAGTACTGTCACTTTACACGTAAGCAAGTATCTCAGTATTTTTCTTAAATCCCGTTCCAGCCACTTGCAAGTACTTATCATGCAGAGTTCTTACAAGATCATTGCTATATCCAAGCAAGAAACTACAAGGGGGAAATATGCAGCTTCCCAATATTGGTAAGTAAAAGTCATTAATAAGCCCAGAACAGCATCATACCCAGCAGCTACAAAAAATGCCAGGTTAATCCAATTTAGAACAACATTTTCCAGCAAATCAACCCCAAGGAACACAAAGAAACATCAGTCAAGTGCCTCTGGGCAGCACCACCTCAGTTTTCATGAAAAATTCAGGTTACCGAAGTTACACACAAGGTCACAGGTTTTAGACAGTGTAAGAACAGTTATGTTTCAAATATCACTGTACCTTCCATCTCCTGCAGACTAAAGCTCCATGCTCTTTTTTACAAAGATGAAAAATGGGGCAGTGTTTTATGATTGAAGTGGAGGTCGTAGCACAGAATCAATAAAACACATTTGCTTTAAAGTAACAGTAGTCTGTTAGCTATCATGGTAGGTCAAACTGAAGGAGACAAACCAGGTGGACTGGAGGAGGAAGGGTTTCCTTCCCTTCAATACCTGCACTGCTGCCCCATTATTTTATTAATAGCTAAGCAACTTCAGTTCTCAGAGCTCAACAGAACATACAAATGCCCAGTATTTGCTTCAAATGCAGCCAGGCAATTTTCAAATAGACAACAAAAAAACCCCCTTTCTTGTCAATTTGATTGTCACTGGCCAGAGTGCATTTCTCTGCTCTAGGAGGAGCATACTGTATGAAAAAAGAGTTAAAACGCAAAAAAATTCTTCCATTGGACTTTCACCAAACCCACACACTGGAGCGATTAGGACATGCCCTTTCATGGCCAGAAGGAATGTTGCAGTGCTTAACGATACATAGTGGATGCACACTCATGCTAGAGAGAGTCCACTTAGCTTAGAAAAATACATCTTCCACATTACTACCTCCAAGACAAAATACTGCAATGCAGCAAATTTTTACAACATGCTCCCAGGGTATGCCAGCATGGAAATCCAGGAACAGGGCACTCAGCTGGAGAGAAACACTGAACAATGCACTGCACAGATCATGACACGCTGAGTGAGATGACAACATGAAAGAGCATCTTAATAGGAGAGCATGTGGCTTCTTCAACTTGAACTGCTACATTTTGAGCAAGCAGCAGCAATGTTCCAGATGACCCCATTACGTCTTGCTTTCTTTTAGCACATCTCTTGATGAACCATCAAGGAAAGCATTTTCAAGCCTGAAGAAGGCAAGAGTCTGGCAATTGCACTGCGAGGAGGTTTCCTGTGGAAGACAGCTTGCTGAACAATTATGGCAGGAAGGAGTGCATCATTGGCATTTGCATGCCATCAACAATAGGGATTTATTGGGGCATAACATGCATTACAACTGAAAACTGAACCGATCTCATTTTTGTCTGCAGAGGGTGCCGAGTACTCCACTGCAGCAACATATGTGAATGCATTCAAAACCATTTATTCTGAATTGCACCAGACCTGCTTTTCCAGGACTCCTGTCACTATATTGCTGTGTACTCGCAGGGTTAACTGTTTTACTTGCTCACTTCAGTAAAAGGCAGAGACAGGAAAGTAAGGCTGCATCCCAAAACAATCTGTAAGCTACAAGCAGCTCTTCTACTCTCCCTCCCTGTGAAAGGCAGTGCTTCCTACCAGATATGCAGCCGTCAGCATTTGAAAGGCAAGCACTGCTATTATCCTCCCCGGTGAGCTCTAAGCTGCTGCATTTCACTAGCAATAGAGCAGTGCACTCCCAGCCATGCAGATGTGGGGTCGCCTCGGCAGGGAGGGCAGGAAGCAGCCCTACTTTCGATGCTTTGCAGTGCAGCACACACCATGCTGCCAGAGGCACAATCCTCTCCATCCTCCAACATCCCCGCCACCATCCAATCCATCATACAACCCTGAAAGACAAGTTGCTCTGAGGAATTCCACCAGAGAAAGTGAAAATTTACTTTGGAAATGGCTGCAGTAATAATTTCTGTCGCACTGTTTTTCAACTTGTACATCGACATTCATTTTCTTTACTAATGCTTAGGTCTGGCTAGTTACTGCTGTACTGCTGGTTGGCATCTTGCATGAAGAGCCAGCAGAAGCTGGTTGTAGAGCTGACTGCTGAAAGCTCAGGTCTGAACTTGGAAACAGCTCTTCTAAACTCTTTCAGAGTACTACCATGGCTTTTCATGCCAAGACAAAAAGTTGTCACACATTTTTTGGCCTTTAACTAGTGAGTCAGGGACTTGGCAGATAAACCTATACCATGCACAACTTTAGCAAAAAAGTGCAGTTAAAAAAAGAAACCTGAGACTAAGGTAAAAGCACTCGCCAAATCAGCGGCTCCACTGATGCTGAGGTATGGAAGAGGCAGCCTTTGGAACCAGCTCAGCCCACACTGGGATCTGGCACAGCCCCTCATGTTTTTGGGTGAAACATCACATCCATCAGAATTACACATCTCATTTGCAAAAGGTATTAGCAGGTCCTTAGCATCATGTCTGAATTAACACTGTTATATCACTTCTGTTCCTGACAGCAAATCCTTATCCCTGATGTACTTCAGTGCCAACAGACTTCAAGTCTCATGCTCATCTACTGCTCTGAACAGTTTACAGCCTGTTTGAGTAGCCCTTTGGACGCAGATAGTGACATTTTCACAGGGACAGAGTAACTGTGCAGAGCAAGAGGATGAGTTTTTCAGGTATTGTATTTAAGTGTATGATAAGCTGTGACTGCCTATGTTTGTTTATAACAAACAGTACAATTTCTCACACCTCAGCTACTTAATAATGCAGAAGACTTCTTCATACAGAAGGTCTAAAAGCCTCATAGGTCACCTAACAGCCTTTCTAGTGGTGTAGGCTCTCTGTTTACACTAAAACTGTATCATTGCAAGACAATGACAGCAGAAGTCAAACTATCACTGCTGTGATTACTATGCAGTTACAGCCAAGGAGGAAAACATAGAAGAGGACCCTGGACCCAGAGAACAAGGCTATTCTCATACTTTATCTGAAGAGAAACCAGTTCCAGGTATCAAAGCAGGTAGGTTCATTTCTACCATTTCCATGATGCATAGAACCAACACCTGGGAAAAGAACTGGCAACCGCAGAAAACAATGCTTGCTCTTTGAAGAGCAGTCTTGGTACAGACCGCTCATTAAGAGCTCTACAATCCCCGTTCAAGACTGAGGAAGAAGTGGTTCAAGGTTCTAAAGAAAATCCTCCTTCTGAACTTCAAGAATAAAAAAATCCATGTGGCTAATAGTCCTCTAATCAGTTGTGCCCCAGAGATGTAGTCCCTTCAGTCAAAAAAGCAATTTCTAAATGAGTTTGTGAAAGATGCTGGCACATCCGAAGCTCTGTGATGATCCCTGTCACCCTGACAGAAGCACTTTGCTCAACAGCACTGTATGTCAACGTCTGTACATAAATATTAAGGCTTCAGCGGGTCAGCAAGTTATACTTGATTTATTTTTCTTAAAGCTTATCCTCATTACATCAGTGAACCACTTCCATCCTCCCCCAGATTAAGAATCATTTGCTATGCCTTACTACTACAGCTACCAGCACCAGCTTGCCTTACTAACAATACCGAAGTACTACAGATAAAACACACGTGGCATTTGTAACATGTCTCTAAAGACTCCACTGCAAGTTTGCAGCTAATAGTCAAGACTTGCTTATTCCCCTGCATTGAGGTTCTGCTCATAATCTTCTTTCCTGACAAAAACTATTTAGGACCAGGAGCTGCAGTTGCTTGGTTTTGGCAGCAGCACCATTTCGACCAGTTCAGCTCATCACAAACAGCAGTACCATTAATCCTACATAGTCAGAGAGGTACAAGTTAGCCACCCAGAGAGGCCCAGTAATTCAGGGTAACACTGAACTAGAGATTTATGCTGCAGTACCTTTGCTAGACAGATTTCCACTGGAGATTCTGGTACTGTTTATACTGTGACAGAAAGAAGTGTTTTTTGAAATACCTTGAAAATATTTTATAAAGCAGATCAAAGTGCTCTGGGTAACAGCTCGAAGTTAAATGTTTAAGATAGCATGGCAGACCCCTAAAAAGCAAGCATCAATCTTACACCTCTTGTGTACTGCTTGTTAGGTGGGTGTGAATCAAGAGCAACTCCATGAAGAGCGGAGAATTTACATTAACGCTTATTGCGCTATGAGCTAGTGCTTTTAATGGAGAACAGTCACTTGCTTCCTGCATAGCAATACATTTGAAAACCTGACACATTCAAGTGGATACCTGCATGGATAAGACAAAAAGATCCTTATCAACTTTCCCACTGATGTGAGCAGTGGCAGAAGTCATCTGATCAAATATCCCATTCAGTCTCTCAAATAACTGCAGTTGTTTCTAGTCATTTGTTTTGCAATGTTTTGTCCATGCCAAAAGGAGAGTTTATAAAAAGAAAAAAGAATACTTACATCACTTATCTTCTTTTCCCACCTTCTGACACACTTTGTAATTCCCAGCATACATGTTACATAGGAAGTGTGTGTGTATGTGTGCATTATATAAAATATATACTTTACATACACACTAAAAGGTCTCTCTTCACATTAGCATTACACATTCTGAAGAACACAACCACAAACAATTCAGAATACTTAACTGATCCAGAAAGGGGAAAAAAAGAATAAGCTACCCAAAATCCCTAGGAAAGCTTCACACTCCTTGCAGGTACCAAGAGACCCCATTTTCTTATGATCAGAGGAACAGTTATATTTCTGCACTGCTTTGCTCCCCCTAGACACACCCCACTCTGCAGCTTCAGTGTTGGGAAGTGCTAGTTGCTCCCTTTCCACTGAGAGTAATATTAATAAATTAAAAAAAGTTTCTCTGAAAGTGCTGCCTTAGTCCAGTCCATCATGCCGTGCTTTCCCACTCGCTCTGGGGCTCTGCTAAACCATTCACCACTTTCTTGACCTTCTTCATACCCTCCATTACTCCAGAAGTCGTCACCCTGGAAGAGAAGGGAGAAACATCAGGGAACTGGAGTTGTGACATCCATTTCACCAATAGCCCGTGCTTGTCCTCCTGCACTTATCAAGTAACTCTTCAAGTGTCCCTTTACCAAGGCCTAACAGTCACAATGTTCAGTCTCTCCTATTGCTACCATTTTGCAGGCCAGGCATCATCTTGGACACAACACTGATGTGTGTAAGGAGCAAGGCCACTGCCCTTGAGAGCCTTAAGGCCCTCCCCATCTATCCTTAAACTAGAACAGCAAAACATATTTGCTCATACTTGAAAGAAGGTAGCAGGGGTGGTTAAATAGTTAAGCCAGGTGTTTATTTGCTAATGTTCTAGCAGCTTGCTTAAACACTTTGCTGTACAGCTGAACACCCTTAATTCTGTGCATTGAAGACTTTCTTCTGCATTTGCAGTGCTTTTAATAGGTACAACATATTACACAAATGCACCCACAGCGTACAGTGCCCCAAATAAAGTTTATTACCTTAATGCACACCAACTCCTGTTAATAGCAAAATTACTCAATGAACTGCAACAAGACAGAAGAGAGACGTCATCCTTTTTATACCATCCAAGTCTGGATTTGTCATGACAATCTGACCATTGAACTATAAAGCCTCATAATACTGTTCAAATATTAGGCAGACTGAACTGTTTATCCAGCCAGAACAGCACAGCTCCTCTCAGAACTACCTTGGTTGTCCAACAAGCTCTTCAGCCCAGTGGCTTTCTCTGTTGCTATACAAAACAGGCTATTTGCATGCAGAAGGCATTTGCTTTATTCTTTTGCACAATGATTCCCATTCCATGCAGGTATTTTTTCCCCATAAACATGCTACAAAGGTTATTTTGGATGCTCAAGTAAGAGTGCCAGTAGCTCAATGCACTCACAAGGGAAGCCTAGAAGCATACATAGAGCAGCCCTGTTCAAAGATGCCACTGTCAGTCTTTGTGTGCTTTCATCTGCTGTTTACCATTTAAGAATACTTTATTTGATCAGATGAGCTAACAACAACTTCACTGTATCACCCAAGAGAAGTAATCTTCAGATACACTCTTCTGATAATGCCCTTATTTCCATGTTAGGTATCAGCTTCTGTTCACATACTGTAAAAATAGTTTACTCAAACTGGTGTTTAGTGACTCTCTAGCAGTGGCAGTACTGGGATCAGCAGTGGTTCAGACACTTTAGAGCTGGTCTAGAGGAGCTTGTGTTTAAGGGAATAGGGAAAGGATCAGAAGAGTACAGATCAAATAGCGACTTTATTCCCTACTGAAATTAAAATGTAAAAAAAAGGGAGAAAAGCAAGCAGGTTGCTTAAAGGAGAAAGATGGAATTAGTAAACAGTAAACATTTGCCTGTAAGAAATCACATCAAGCTTATCAGCATAGAGAACAAGTAGATCTCATAAGTTCTCCCTGTTGACAGAGGTTTTCCCATAGTCACATAGGAAAAAATCTGGGGAAACATAAGCTAGACAAAGCCACCAAAGTAGATGCATAACTAATTGGAAAAAACATGCGTTGAGATGTACTTAATGGTTTCCTGTCAAAAATGAAAGAACATTGTGTGTGGTTCCAGAGAGGTCTGTCCTGGGTTCACTTCTACTCAATATTTTCAGTAATTGCCTGGGTAATGGAATAGAGAACTTGCTTATTAGATCTGCAGAAGACACTAAGAGCTACATACTTGAGAACAGGACTAGAATGCAGAAGGATTCTGGCAAATCGAAGCAATGCTCTGGAAAACAGGGGACAATGCAGCAAGACAACTGCAAAGTTTACTCTTCAGAAATAATCAACTTCATAATTACAGAATAAGGGGCGATGTATCAATTCCACAGGGAGAAGCTGAAGATTACAATGGACTACAAACCAAAAGCGAGCAATTAACATAGCAATGCAACAGCAGATATATTGGGATGTATAAACAGGTGTTTTGCACGTACATGACACCAAAGTAGTCCTAACACTTGACTCACAGCTAGCACGATTCCACCTGGCACGCAGCCTAGGCTTTAGCACTGCACCTCAATACAATTACAAACCTACTACACACCAAGATGATGACAAAAATTATTAGAGGTTACAGCTAAGAGGGAATGATCCACTTTCATGGAGGGAAAAGACAAACAGCTACATACTGAAATTGCAACCAGGTCAAGTCATGTCATTTGTTACCACAGAGGCCATTTACTGTCCCTGCCCTGCAACACCAGCAAAGAACTGGGAGAGATTTCGGGGTGGATTTCTCAACAGTGAAAGTTAAAGACCATCTGATGAGCACTGTTCTTGTCTCATAACAAATGTATGGCCTAGCTCTTGAGTCCTCATTTTCTCAGACTGCGGGTGTGTAACGGGCAATTCCTCTCACTCTCAAAATCAGGTCAGCCAACATGTTTTAGTGCCCAGTAAAATACGGCTACCAGCACTAAGACCAAGCACACTGCAATTCTCATTCTAGTCCCCTGAGCAATATCAAGACGTCAGTTCTGACCTGCAATACTGCTAGTAAGTGTTCCTCACCTGCAGTTTGCTGAACTGCATTTCTAGCCCACAAACTAGTAGTAGCTAAACCGCCACAAATCCTTCTCACTAAACCATCTCTCTCCAGAGAGGATTTGTAGCTGTCAGAGGAATACCTGTCACAAATGAGGCACAAAAGGAGTTCCCTGAACACTCCGTTGCACGGTGGTACATGCTGCAGCAATTTCATAATTTTCTTTTTTTTGTTTCCCCCTCCCCTCTGCATCATATCCAAGGTATCAAGGAACAGCTAAACATTCAGAAACATTTTCAGCCCCCCACAGTGGTGGATCTCAGCTGTCTTTTCTCCTGTTTTTTGTTTTGTAGTCCCAACAAGAAACACTGTGATACTGGCAGCAGCCAGCCCTATTGCAAACTGGAGTGAAAAAGCAAAAAACACTGATCTCTGCATGGGAAAGATGTGTTAGGTGAAGAAAATCACTTCTAATGGAGAGCATCATGAATCAGTCTGCCACGAAGCACAACCTGAGAGAAAGCAGAGAAAAGCAACCAACCAGGACTTCAAGTCTCAGCACAGAACAGACTGCATCATTATGCACTGAGAAACTCCAGATCCCAAGGCATAAGCAAAGGTAGGTCAGTGTCACCACAACAGTTCACTATGTTGAGGCTGTTTAGGGTGCTAAGGAAAAACAAAGTTGGTCCCCATGCGCTCAGTAAGATGGATTTAGAGCATCCAAATTGAGAATAAAATGATTAATGGCTTTTCCTGCAATTCCTCCTCCAGCAGAAGTATCTTAACCCCACATGCACATATGAACATCGTTCTCAACCAAGAGCCATAGAAGAGCACTTTAGTACCTAACATTTAAAACAAACTCACAGAGCTAATGTATTAACTTACTGCAAGAGTAAAAAAAAATAAAACAACCAAAACTGCTTCCTTTCCCCTTTCTCACCCACACCTCATCTACTGTACTGTTTAATTTTTGTGTTTATGCCCCAGAAATGACATTAGGACTGCAAGCCTGACAACTCTTTCTGCCAAGTGTGGCTGCACCTTTTCAAAGGGAGTACTTTAATCTAGCGAACTGTCAGCGACAAGCCCACGTACCGACAGAACAGGCTCAAGAGGCTGCCCAGCACACAATACACAGAAAGCCACTTTGTGCATGATGAATGGCTATTGACCCTACTTGAAAAAGAACAGACTGGTCCTTCAGTTCAGGTTTAGTCATACTCTCCTCTCCACCAGAACAACTTCTATTGAGTCTGGTATAACTGAAGAGAGAGTCCAGTAACATTTGTGGATGCTTTCTCCCAAGATAGAGGCGTGTTAGTTGAAAAGCCTTATTACAAGTTACTTTTGCTGTTCTTGATTTGTATTTTATTTTTGAGGGTTACAAGAATTTGCAGAGGGAGAATTTGTACCTTATGTTGCTTCTGTCACAGACATCTTAGTTTTTGGATTTTTCTTGAAACTTTGCAGATTTCTACACTGTCCTTAACAATATTTGCATCGACTGCCAGACTGAGCTTTGTATAGTTTGCACTGCATGAAAACAGGCATAAGCTAGAGAGCTGCACTTAAAAATGGCCTATTTTTTGCTGGAAGACAAGCAAGCCTGGAAAACAGGCTTGACGACCTCACAGCTTTCCCCTCCACTGGCTCATAGAAGTGTTGAGTCTAAAGAAACTGAATGCTTCTGCAGCAAATGTTTTTAAAAGCCTGATTTTAACAAAAACCCTCTGGAAGAAGAAAACAACCATAAAACCTGGCAAAAAGATATGGCAGAACACCATGAAGTTCACGTGCTTTTAACTTCTGCCATAGCCTCTGAAGACAAGTGGGTATTTATCACAAAAAAGACAAAACACGCTCATACAACGGTCAGTCAGGATACTGTCAGGCACTTCGTTACTTGCTCAAATAAGCCTTGATATTCCCCGCCCCCCCACAGAAAAAACATTTAATATTTATAAAAACAAAAATAGGACCCAGCAAGACCAAGTCAACAAGAAATTGAATATACTTTCATTGCAGTGCTTTACCTGTCACAGAATGTGTATACGTCATGTTTTGCAAATGCATGCAAACTTAACCTCCCTAATGCAGCTGGGGAAGGGAGAACAAGGCACAGATTACACCCTGCTAAGTGCCCCAAATGGAGTTAAACTTCTGGTGAATCAGATGAGAAAAATTCAAGCAAGGCTAAGGGGACCAACCCACGAGGCACAACAATGGAAACTCACAAGGCAAAGAGCAAAATGCCTTACTAGGAAAAGGCTCACAAGGAATTCCGATCCTCGAGTTTCTAGTAATGTCTATTTTGCTATGGTAAGATGTAAATCACTTAATTAGTTCATTAAACTTTCTCCAGCTTATTTCTGGCAAATTCTCCTAAGTTTAGCAGCTTCTCCAATTTACTGAAATCACTAAACGGTGCCATATTATTAGTCCTAAAAAAACCTAAGTAAAAATTCATTAAGCATGTAATGCAAAGTTGAAATTCACTCTAACAGGCAAAAAGGAAAAAAGCTCATTTCTGTACAATCACAAATCCTGCCACATCTTCCAGTTCAGACAGTGCCTTCCTGATGTGGATGTTTATTTACCAGCTTCTAAAATGAAACCTGTTTCTTACATAAACCATTTAAACACCTTTAAGTGATAGTGATTTTAAGGTCACTACCCAGTAGTTGGATTCCACTTGCAACAATGACAGATTTTATGGACACAAAGCAAAAATAGCTAAGTGTTTGGAAAGAAGACCTTTGTTACTAGAGATATTTCTGAGAAATTAAACTCCTTGCATGACATTTCAGGCTGGATTCTACCTCAAACCTTCTTGTAGCAATTACCCAATAACATCCATTTCTTTGAGCTAACTGTGAGGGCAAACACATTCCGACTTTTTTTTGCCCCCGCAACAAAAATTAGAGTGTTGACTTGTTTCACCCAAAATAAGGTAAAGGGGTTTTGCCAAACTGGAAAAACTCTTAGGCTTCTGAGCCTGTACATGAATTGCAATTATGCATGAAATGTGTAACTACTAAAGAGATTAGGTTAGCTCTGCTCCTATTAAGGGAACAGAGTCCGTAGCAATTATAGCTATATTCAACGCTTCTAGCACGCTGAATTTCTTCGGGCAGTTTCTATTATAGATTCAGGAATGCCACTCATTTTTTTAAGTCCTCAGAAAACCACTGCAAAGAAAATAACAGGGATTTAGGCTGAGCTCCACTTTATAATTTCTCCAGACTATCTCAGGTCCTACTGCATTTGTGGTGCCTCATGGTTTAGCAACAAGGAATAGAACAGTGAAGAGTTCTGGGAAAAATCCATCTCCTCAGCTCAGTGTTACTCAAGATAAATTTCTGCAAAGTTACAGGTTGAACATCAAGGTAGAAGTGACCGCACACCATGCTCATTTATATTCTGTAGATTGGTACTTCATTTTTGTCATTGGTTTGGTTGTTTGGGGTTTTTTTTGTTTGTTTGCTTGTTGGTTTTTTTTAAATATGAAGCATTAGTGACAATCTGTAAGGCTAACTGGTGTGCAGCAATACAGGTTAAACACAGAAGCTTCTTTTACTTGATATTTTCATGGGCATCTTTTTGCCCCATGAAAAGCTTTCCCAGCTTATTCCACACTATTGCAATATCCAGCTCAGAGGGTCCTATGCATATCACAAATCTCCTTGGTAGTTAACACACACCAAAGAGACACCTCATCTTCAAACACATGGGCAGATCTTACTCTTCTTCAAAGACGTATTTAGAGAGATAAAAGTAAACTGTTTTTAAGCATTAATTTTCTCAAATCAAATGAAGTAAAAAAAAAAAGGTAGGGGAGGGGTTCTTACACAGCTTCCATCTCCAAGTCATCCTCATCGTCTTGAGAAAGCTGTAGATAAGGGTTGTCTGATGCCGGACGGAACTTGTACCCAGTGAGGACAAAGAACACAAGTGTGGCCGTTTCATCCAGCAGCTGCAAGTAAAAACACAAGATGGAAGTTCAGTCCTGTAATCCTTCATGGTCATGAAAACATTTCTCCTCATTCAGAAGGTTCAAGATTTAATGGCCAAGAAGCCTGTGTCACAGCAGAAATAAAGTAATTCCTGCCCTGTTATCATTAATCCCAGGCTAAAAGCTGTCAAGCCCTTTGTTCTTTGTGCTTTCCCCATTATAAATACAGTTACAGTTCTAGCCATCACTCCAGTCCTTTTAAATAACTACTGCAAGACTTGGCTTTTAGATGAGGGTGAAAAAAAATCATCCCTAAGTTGTTTGGTATTTTCAACACTTAATGTATTCCAAAGAGTCCCTGCACAGTCACTTGGATTATATGTTAAGAAACAAAGTATTTAAAAGTCACTAGACAAATAAAGCCTGTAGATGGAAGAGTGAAAGCCTATCTCATCGGCTCCCTGAGGCCTCAATTACCCAGGGCAAACCTGACTAATTTTTTTCTCCTTTGTACATTCCTGGTTAATTTCCTTCAGACATTTTTAAATTGAAAGACTAAAAAAAAAATCAATAATGCAATTACTTTCAGATATCTCATGTATAATCCAGCAGCCTTACTGGACAAACATAAAACTAAATATACATTCCTGCCACCTTAGGCACATCAGTGATAAAAATCAAGAGGAGACAGGGTGCAGCACTGTGTTTTCAGATGTTCTACTATAACATGTGGAACAATTTATGTTGTCATTTTTTATTGGTGCAGTTATATTTTTTCTTTTTCTTATTATTCTTTAAATATCAGGGAATGGATATATTTTCGTTTGCTGGCAAATACCTGGTACAGCCATTTCCACTGGAATGGAACAGCAATCTTTATGAGAATTGCAATGATCCGAGTGAAGTAAATGTAGCACACAATCTGAGAAGGAGAAAGCATGATGAGAACAATAGCACCATCCTTATAGAACCTGTTTTTCACAGAGAAATAGCTCAATTCCCAGACAACTCAGCATGTCAGATTAGCCTTATTATGCTCCTTGATAAACACGAAAGACAGACTAAGGGGTCTACTGCTTGTTGAACAGCCAGATGACTCAAGCTATTGCTAAAATATTTAAGTTACAGCAGGAAAATGCTTTACGTATTAAGATTTTGTAGAACTTTAAGAATCACGATTGTAATTTATTACTGTTACCACTTATACGAGCCTGAAACGAGCCTGCTGGAAATCATTAAGAAGGCTATGCTCTTGGGAGGTATGCTCATGGCTCCCACTGACTTAATCAGAAACTGCACACATGCATCTCAAGGCACCATTTGGTCCCAAGTTTAATTTTTAGCAAGTTTACAGTACACTATTCAAGCTCATCAATTCAACTGGCAGCTCAAGCTGTCTCCAGAGGAAAGCAGTAAGCATTACAAATAATCGGAACCAATTTAAAGATAGACAGAGGGATGCTACCACTAGGAAAAGAAGGGAAGTTGCTCTGAGGATTTTAGCCCAGTTGACCAAGATGCCAAAGCACAGCACTGCCACAGAACTAGGAACATCTCCACCACACACACCATCTGTAGCAGCTTCCAACAAGTAATCCATCAAAAAGCTTGTCTGGCTTCCAAGTGCTCCGTATACATGCAAACAGGTGTTTTACTTACCATAACGTAGTAATGTCTGAAAAGCTTCAACTTTGCTAGGTTAATGGCAGCTATCAAGAGAACACAAGAGTCCATCAGAAAATTGTTAAAATGAGACAGAGTTTCTTTGGATGCTTGTCTGCAAGGCAGGCAAGTGGTCAAAACCAGTTCTCAGGTAACCCCAGACTAGAAGAGTTTGTCCCACAGCCCACTGGGCGCTCTGAGGAGTGCCAGTCTGGCCTGTTTACCTACTGGAGAACTCCTACACTGGGGTGAACTCCCTTTTTAAAAGTCAATTCAGTGAGATCACTTTTACACTAAATTTTATACGCATGCATTCTGCAATATAGAACCTTCCCTTAATGCTTATCTGTATATAGCCAGCTACATACTGTCACCTCACTCCTGCCAGAAGGGCCACGTCACACGACATTGCTGCCTAGAAAATTCATACCTTTTCTAGAATCCTTCCTGACCTGCTCTGCACCTTCAGCTGACCTGAGCAACCTGGAGGTAATTGCGGCTCTGGGAATCACTGCATCTGGTTGAATAGCAGCACAAGTATTTTAACATTGAAATAGTATCCTCTATCATTCGTGGCTCAGTCACAACTTACAAGTGAAATGGGAAGTCAGATGAAGTAGTGCTCATAGCAAATGCATGTGTTTCAGTCACAAACTGTGTAAGCCAAGGCCCCAGGCTAGCCTGTGTTTATTGGATAGATTATATCTTGAGCTCTTGAGGAACACAGCTGATATTCATGTGAATGAGCAGAGGTCAACAACAGATGGAACAGCTGTCAGCTCTGGTTTGAGAGTCAGGTTTTATAGGTGCAGCAGGATTACAAATACGGACTCCTGGTGCTTTTGTGACAAGAGGAGAGGCAAAGATTCCAAGATATGCTGACAGCATACAGAGATGCAATTTAGAGCCAACGAACATGAGCTGCCAGTTAGAAAAGTACTACCACATATGTACTGGTATTCCCTCCAAGCCCTCCTAACAATTTTTTTTTTTTTTTTTTTAATCAGATGTGGAAGCACAACACATTGTGCTTAAGTTCACAGGTGCACTCCCCCACAGAAATCATCCACTACAAGAAGCAAATTTATAAATAAGGTTACATGTATTTGTGTGTAAGATTTTCTAGGCTCACAGCAGTGCAAAATATAATATTATACATGAGGAAAAACAGGGCTAACAGCTACCAAAAATGTTCTGCTTCTTGCGACAAAAACAATGAAGCTTTTCTTATGGAACAGTAGATGTCAAATGCACCACTCATAGTAAACTGTTCTAGGTTCCCACTACATAGGCTACAGTGAAGACAGAAAACATACTATTTTAAACCTGCTTTGTATAATCTAGAGATCAAGAGTCACTTTCCAAAACTTACCTTTAGTGTTCCAGGAGAACCACTGAAAGCTATGGACACCTTGAGACAGATACAAACCCTCCTTCAGCAGACATGTGACAACCACCCCTGACTTACACAAGGCATAAACTGAGTGACAGGCAGATAAAACTAAGCTAAGAGTAGTTTTGATTTAGTGCTGGCTAGTGGCTTCTACACGTTTCCAAACAGTATGTTTAACTTTTGACAGAGCACAGGCACGTCAGGAAGAGAAAGCAGAGCCAGAGCTCAAGAGGAAAAAAACGCAAACCTTATTTGTGAAGGAACACCGAAGTTGTTTCCATACAGCTAAAGCTCGTACCATGCAACACTCATGTGAACACCAGTCAGACTGGGTTGGCTTTGGGCAAGACTGTGCTCACAGGGGTGAGCTTACAGCAGAGTATGTCAGAGGAACACCACCTCTCAGGTTTGGGACGATGCTCCCTTCTGGACTGCAATATGAAACACTGAACATAGAATAGCATCTACTTTGCAACATACAGTTCTGGGCTCCAGAAAGCAATGCCCAAGCTCTAGACCTGCATCTGTAGAGTATCAGCAGTGAATCAGAGAGTAACAGATGGCAAGACTTGGAACTGTTAGAACAAGAACCTAACTAAATCATTGGTAGCTAAATCAGCCCTGAGACATTGGCTTAGCTACTTCTCCCTCATTTCCTTCCCTTGCAAATGCTAGTTTCCCCACAATTAAATAGCAAAAACTTAAGGATTTTCATGGGTCTAGTGTTCTACCAAGTAACCTAATGTTAAAAAGCTTTTCACAATACACATATTTCACAATACACAACACACAATAAAGCATGTAAATATGCAGGATAAGCTCATTAAATTGTGAAGCAATATTGTTCTATTTAAAGGAGAGCTACATTAAGTGCAACCATGAAGATCTTGTGATTTACCACATACCGGCTTGTACACAGAAGGATCTATTTTGAACTCAACGCATTCATCTTCAATAACTGCCACCAACTGGTGCAATGACAGGCCATGAGAATTACCAGGCTTTGTAGCTAAAGGAACACCAACTCAACAGCTGTGATTCAAACCACCAGTCCGTCAATGCTTTACAGTCAACAACCGAGTGAGCTGGAGAGTCACTTCTGTTGGATTCATGCAGTGCATGGGAGGAAAGGATCATGAAGCCAGAGATCTGGCTGCCAACTGAAGTGTCACAACGCCACGTCTTCCAACTGACAAGAGCACAGCTCAAGATCTCACCAACTCATCACGATAATCAAAGAGTCATAGGTTGGTACATCTAGATATCTAGAGTGGCTAAGCACAGAAAACAAGGGTGAGGGGAGGAAAAAAAAGACACCCACCACCAAGTAGCAAGACTGAAGAGCCACCTCTGGAAGCTGACTTGCTTATTTCTCACAACTAGATGCTCTCCTCTGGCTGCCTCAACTTCAGGAATACTTCTCTCCACTATTAGATACTAAAGTCAGTATTAACCCACATCTACAAAATTCTGCCAGTTTTTTTTTAAACATCTGAAAGTTACAGCACACACTGTTCTGGAGAAAGTCTAAAATCATCATTGCTTGGCATCAGCAGCCTGTGAAATGCTTTTTCACAGGCTGAATGTGCTCCAAGCAGTAACACTCGAGTTGTGCAATGCTGGACATTTTAAGATTTTGATTCACCTTAGCCTGGCAGTGCAGACACTGACAGCAACACTTGCAAGGAGAGAGGCTAGGCCAGCAGCTGTCACTTGCTACTTGAATCACTTGCAGCCCCAACCTGTAAAGCTGTGATAACACAGCAGCAATCACAGCATGCAGTAAAGGCTGGTAAATTTATGTTTTGAGTATGATAACTATTCTTCAAGGAATAATACTTAACCACAGAGAAGGAAAAAAAATAGAGAGTTTCTAGCAAAGGTTTTACAAATGAATTCGTACTTGTGTTCCATCTCTTCCATAGAGTAATTAAAAAGATAAAAGCCATCCTCCAAGAAAGGTTTATAACAATGACTATACCTTGCTTCCCTCAGTTTCCCCTCTCTATCACCATTTACTTTAACAGCCTCTGCCTGCAATAGCCTGATCTGCATTGATCAAAACATAGCATACCACAGTATTTTGATAATCAGTCTCTTTCCAGATTGCCCCCTGTGCTAATTTCAAATGCTGTGACATCCTACAAGATGGGGGAAAAGAAAGTCAGGCTATCCATTACGGCCTTGCACACGGTCAGACAGCAGCTTTTTGATGAGTAACTCCGATCTTTTTGGAATACGTATGTAATAAAAATAAGAAGACTGCAGCTGAGGGCATAGAGAGCTCAAGTCCAGACAATACAGTACGCAAGGGCAAACCATAATGCATCTTGAGTGAACATGCTGACAGCTAACAATACTTCTACAATGCTTTGCACACTATACTAACTCTGGTGCATTTGAGATGCAATCTGTGCCATTACCAAACAGTAAATGGAAGTCTTCTATTCTCCCCAGGAATAAAGACACACATGTAGATCTAGACCTCAAAAAGCAACTCCAGGAGTAACTCTGAGAAGCACAGCCTCATCATCTCTACAGCACTCTGCTTAAAACCATTCCTATACTAGAAAGGAGAATCCAGCAAACAGATAACAGTAACTCTCCATGTCAGGCATGAGAAGGCAGCACAGACTAGTTAATCTTCATACTCTGAAACACATTAGCCATTTGGCACAAGAGTTCCCCACCGGGGTCATAAGAAAATCCAAAGTACAGGACAAGCAATGCATCTCCAACACATAACAGCTACATCAACCCTGCATAGCTATCCAGGGTGCCTGGAAGTGGTATGCTGAAACATAATAGACCTACTTCATTTCTCAGCATTTCCCAACTCTCTAGTGCTATCCATGAAGGTTTCAACACTTAAATCACTAAGCTTTATCTCAAGGTTTCAGATGCCCATGTACCACCTGGAGCACGTTTACCCCTGTGCTACCCCCTCATACCCACTAGAGAGCTGTGGGGGTGTTTTAGCACAGGTCTCCCAGCAGCCAACGCCTCCAGTGTCTGCTGAGCTCAGCTAAGCAGAGGGTGTTCTGCACCACACAGGACAAGGCTCTTTCTTTACAGCATTTTCATAGTACAGAAGCAGGAGGACAGTGAATACAGCAAGTGTTTTGTCCTGACACGGGGGCAAGTATGAAAGCATTAATCACCATTTGCCCACTGCACAGCACAGAGGGAATGTTGCCTGGGAGCTACACACTGCAATGTATTTCCCCTAATTCTGCTGCCAACTATGACATGCTGCAGTGCTTCAGGAAAACAGCTAACTGTTCGTGATCAGACTGCACCGATTTTCACGTATCTCATCGCATATGCAGAGGTATAAGCAGAACAAAAACTGCAGTGGTGCTTCCAGACTTCCATTCCTCCTTCAAACAGATGACATGATACACAAGAGTGGGTTATGAGACTTGAGGGGTCCAGTGACCAAGAACTTTGAGTTTCAAACAAAAATAAGCAAGTTTACTACAACATACTCCCTCTCTTCCTTTTCTCACGATGCCTGTAAACAAGGTAGTGGTAGTTGACCATCTTTCCACCCCAAACAATTTTAAGCTCAGTTTGCAAGGCTGATTTCCTTAAATCTGCAAGACATCTGTAATGCAGGTCTAGAAATGGACAGAGGGCATGGGCTCCCATCTGAAAGAAGATACAGTGACAGACCAAAGAGCTGCAGCTAGGCACTTGCTTAAGTCTGAAGGTGGCGATTTTAGAAGGGGAAGAAAACAGCTTCTAAAAATGGGATGCTTACGCCCACTGCTGTGCAAGATAAGAAGCCTGTGTAGGTCAGATATTTTGCTTTAGAGTTAAAGATCACCTTCAAGGGAAAAAAGCAACCAACCAGGCAGCTCAAACTCAGCTGTATCCCTGTGCCACGCCTACTCTTCACTAGCAATCCACAGCATCTGTGCATGTAAGGTCTCCCTGGATAATTATGGCTTTAGACCCATTCCTCTAGCTTTCCCACTTCAGAAAAATTAAAAAAAAAAAATACCAAGTTTAAATAACCGTTACCTAGTGACTCCAAATCACTGCTACTTACATTAAGCCTTTTTAATAGTTGTACATTGCTAATATATTATGGCAAGCACAGCTGTAAGTCTAAAAGACTGGTAGTCTGACCAGCTTTCTGCTTCGTTTCTGGTCAAGTCACTCTACAGTCATGGCTGCACTTGACCCAAGGGAGTGCTATCTAAAACAGGTTGTGAAGTAGCTGGAAGAGGACAAGACTCAGGAAACACCACCAGGATACAGAGCCATGAAGTCCTGGAGTTGTTAGTTCTAAGAGACACAAGGAAGCAAAAATAATTTTCCTTACGTCTTTCTCACCAGTGAGAAAGTCACCAGAAAACTCAGCACCAGGAAAAACAGCTATTGAATTTATAGTATATAATTACCCAAGACACCCTTTAAGTTAATGAAGTCTATGCGAAAGAACAGGGAAAGCAGCCTTTGAGGTAATACTAGATAATAAATCCTAGCAAGCAATAGGCAGTCCAACTAGAACTGTCCACACAAGATTCAATCAGATCTAACCACAGGACAGGTAGTACAGCAGTTAAACTGTATATGAGAGGATCCAGGATTTATCACTTCAGGAGAAAACTATTTTCAACTTGGGGGGGGTGGGGGGTGGGGGAGGAAATAGACGCTGGTGATTTCAGAGTTAGCACTGGTCCTATTTTTTTCATGAGAAGCTAAGATAGCGAGCAGCACCTCTGCAGAACAGGGCCTCGAAGGGAAGCCTACAGAATTAAGAGTATATGGTTCTAGTCAAGCCTATTCACTGATAAGCCTAACATGAGTGATTTTATCTTATTACAGTGCAGCCAAATCACTTTTGGTTTTCTCAACCAGGCACACCAGCAGCATGACATCATTAGGTAACATCCTGCTTCTGGCATCACACTGCCATTCACTTGCTCCTCATGGGCTCTTATCAACAGCATCTGAATACTCAAACCATGTATTTCACAAGTGAGTCCCAGCACTGCGGCTGTCCTGGCCACAATCTGCTGCCAGCCTATGCAACGTTTTCCCTGAAAAAAAGCATTCTTTCATTATTAGTGTAGCATAACACAGCTGCTAAGTCCCTCTCAACACACACTGAACTTGCAGAATCTGCACAACCAGATGGTAACATCAGTAGGTAAAGTGTGGTAACAGCAGTAGGTGATCCACAAGCAACATTCATGACAACAAGTGCTGTTACCCGTGGAGAGCAAGACAAAACAGACAACTAAGAAGAGTCCTTAAGGGCTATTGTGCATAGCACTGACTAGTCACATAGACACAGCTAGTTCTTCTCAGATCACCATTTTCTTTACCTCCGTTATACACCTCAACGTATCCTTCAGAGCTGCTTGGTTTTACTTGGGTCTGGATTCCACCCATTACCATGAACAGTGGACAGATCCAGTCTTTACGCAGAACATCCTTGATGTTGGCCACTTTTTCTCCTTCACTCAATAGGTTTTGAGGGTAAGCAAACTCCATAGCACCATCTTGCGATAAGAACCATCAAGTGCAAGGTAGGCACGGGCAATCACCTGAGGCCATATAGATCTAGAGGTTTTGTCTCAGTTACATGCACTATCTGCTGATTGCTCAGTATCCGAATAGTCACAGACTCAATTGCCACCCAACAGTTCTGCCTTAGTTACAGGAAAGCTGACTGCTATTTGCAGTCATGCACGGTGGCTTCCCCTAAGAACCAGGCCTTACGTACATGAAGTCCCCAGTTCAGATGAAAGACTGCTTTCACGGTGTGCCTAAATTTAAGCAGACTTTGTAACCCTAAGAGCATAAATATTCCAGAACATATGTGAGTGGACAAGGCAAAACAAGTTCATCAGTGGATGTCACTGAACCCATGTAAACACACTGATGAGAAAGCTACCAACAATATTCATGTTATATCAACACTAACCTCTTTTGCATTGGTTTCTATGAGAAATTAAATATTTTCCCCCCTTTAGGTTTGGGGGCTTTTTTGTGTTTGTACAGTTATTGTGAATTTTCTTTTTTTAACAACTTTGAATTTAAAAAAATGCTGGGCTCACCTTAATTATTGTTTCAATTCAACAGATTGCAAGAAAAGACCTAATCCGTGGTCTGCACCGAGCTGAGCTCAGTACCCAGCCTTACAGTTCACCTACTAGACTACAAAGGCAATCTCCACTGAAATCCAAGTGTCTCAGTGGAAGCCAGGAAACAGCTGGAAGAAGTATCCAGACGTAGGAGGTTATCTCCAGAAAGGAGAGAAAAGAGTTAATGGGTAAGACTGTGTTGAAAAGATATTGCCAAAAAAGGGCCTTCTACAAATAAAGCTTTCAAGTAGGCCATCAAATGGCAGATTATTGAAATGGCTGCCTGCTTCCAAAGAAGCCAGTGCTATGCTCCAGGGCTTGAATCTGCAGCCAACTGAAGAACTAATCAAGAAGAGGGGATAAGGCAGGAAAAGCACACACTACAGAAGCCATATCTGGGTTGGCCTTCCATCCATCATTTCACTGCTACAATAAACGCAACTCAACTTTACACAAGCAGTCCTTTAAGCTCCTGTACAAACATGGACAAGTCAAGAACCGTGTTACACTGAATGCCAATTTATGTTTTGTTTCAAACGAGGTTTGTTTCCCTCTATTCTGGCAGGAACAGATTTCTGCAGAAATTTAAACAAGGGAGTCTATTTTGACTAATAGTCAGCAATTCTGGAATTCATTTCTAGCTCTGCTTCTGAACACCCGAGTGAGAAAAGAAGGAAAATCTGTCAAGATGATTTGCTCTAGATGTCGTGTCTAGCTTGAGCATGGACAGCTGTGCAAGTACGAGAGAGTAGGTTTCACATATGAGTTCTGATAGTCAGAGCAATACATGAAAAAGCTCATTTTCCAGAAGTTATTCCTATAAGACCACTGAGGAAAAGCATCAGTGCAACAATAACACAGTGTAGATTTACAGTTTTAGTTTACATATTTAAAATCAACATCATGTGTTTGAAATTCTGGCATTATCTTATGGCACGTAGCATAAACCAGAAGAAAATTACAGATCACTTGCCTTTCCCATCTGTTGCTGAAGCTTCCTGTAAATGTCTTATTGACCTGAAAAATAAAGGGGGGGGAAAAAAAAAAAAAAAAAAAAGAGTAGATTAGCTACAATTTTTCCACTCCTTTTCCACTGCAGCCCTCTAACAAGTTTTGTTAGCTCTTTATGGCTGGGCTATGCTCATAATTAACTGTGCTTCGTGTGCTTGGCACTGCATATATTTCACCCCCATCTCCCCGACTCTGGCAGTTAGTTCAAGTATCTGTATCTCCTTGTGATTAAGAAAGCCAATTGCTAAAGCCTACTTCAGCCTACAGAAAGCTTTGTGGGAGGGAGAGAGCAGAGTGAGAAACTGGGGCATTTTCCAGCATAATGCTTTCCACTTGTACCGTTAAGCTGAGCTACTATTCAGAGCACTGCCAAGCATTTGGCATCTTACTGCTCTTTTAAGCTCTTTTCATTTAAATAGTTGATTACAGCTTACATGTCTACATAGGCAACTTATGTAACAGAAGCTACCCTGCAGGAATGTAAATTCAAGGGCCAAGTCTTAGTCACCTTGCTCACATGAGTCATCCCACCAGCTGCAGTGACACTACCCAGATGAAAAAAGGGGCAGGATTTTATGTCCTGGGCTTCACCACCAGTTTATGTTGGTACCATGACAATGCAGGAACACTGGTTGCACTATGAACAGTTACAGGACAGTTCACCTAAATGCATTTTTTCTTTAGATGCAGTTTCTTTATGGAAAGCAAGTTTCGTACCACCGTATCACTAGGTAAGATATATGGATTCTAGCATTAAGTAGTAAGAGCTACCACTGTAGAAGTCATCTTTATCATAGGAAATCAAGTCTCTCTACAGTTAAATTTAATACTCCTGCAGGTTTATTTACCATATCCAAACGCACTCAAACTCAGAAGAGCTGCTGCGTTTTGACTGAAATGGGGGAAGGGACAAGTGGGTAGTGCAAATTTCTTGGAAGACATTTCCCAGCCTTGGCAGAAGGCCACCAGGGCTGTGTATTGTTTTGATCTTACACAGAGGACAATTGGGAAGGTAAGGACACGTGCGCTATCAAACAGTTCTCCGAAACACTCAAAGAGTTACACACTCTAGAGCGGTGACATGTTTACTAGACAGACACTTATATTCACTCTGTGTTTCAGAAAAAAAATACTGCGGATAAAAAAGAATATTCTGCGTTTACTAACCAAGGAGCCAGAAGCTCCTTCATATTCTCCTTTAAATGCGGCTGTTTATCCAATTAAGACTAAAATGAATTTGGAAGATGAATGTTCTGACTAACTGGCAAGAAGAAACAATAGTGTTTATCTGAATTATCTGTGTTTTGGTCGAATTTTGTATAACCAACATTACTCCTTGCCAAGTAGAGTGGAAGGAAGGGCAGGGAAACACTCACTGTGGGATTATTTCTTCTAAACAGTTAAGTAAAAATGCAGCTACTCTGCTTGAAGGCACCACGAATCTTAGACAGCACTATTGTTTTAGAATTTAGCAGCCTAGTTTCCAGCCTCAGGCAGTAAAGCAAAATCCCATTTCTCAATGTAAGAAAGAGTCAGCACTTCTGCAAAATTCTGGGTTTCAAAAGCACCTCTGTCTGTACTGTGCTGGCCGCACTTAAAATCACCACCGACCTTACCTTATCCCCACCTTAACATCCCTAAAAGAAGTATCTTCCACAACACAAGATTGAAGTGTTAAGAATGATACAGTTTAAAAAAAAATAAAATATTAACAGAACACTTGATTCCAGATGACTGACTTTTTTTACTTTGGCAGTATCTTTAGCTCTAGCTATCAGTCAATATTCATTAGTTCAGAAACAGCTCAAGCCATCAGGGCTCAGAAACCACACAACACACAGCGACTCACCATACCACTGGAAATAGGATGGCTCCACAACACAGCAAGTCTACCAGGAAGAGGATTTCTTTCCACATTCCATATTCAGTTGTCCCCTCTTCTGTTGACTCTATGATAATGTATGCCACATTTGCCAGTACCTACAGGACAAAACGCACTTAATGGTTTCAGAAGCTTTCCCAGGAGATACTAGATGTGGGCTGCCAATTCAGCAAAAGCTGTCCCACAGTTGCAGAAAGAGCCCATTCAGTAATATCAATAATTCTTCTGCAGCTCTATGTCAAGAAAGTCACATTCAGCAGCATCTTCACAGGATTTACAGAAATAAAACTGACTGGAACTTATTTCTGCTGGCATTCAGAAAGTAGTCCTTTTTGTTATATGCTATACTGAATCTACTGTATCAGTAGAGATAAAAAGAGTAAAATCTATTTGTAAACATACAGAAACAGGAATCCACATACACACAGAGAGCAAACAGTCTAAATGCATTATTCTAAATTAAGCCAATAATTCAAAATGGTCGTTGACTGTGTTTTGTACTCAATACCCGAGCTCTATAAGAGCCTCAAACACGAATTATACACTTGTCATTTTGCAGATGGGTAAGGGATTCCTGAAAAGGCAGAAAAACTGTTCTACCTACAACAAATAGAAATGCTGCTCTCCCATTTACTTCAGTTCCTGGAGAGAAGACAAGCACTGCTTGTTTTGAACACACTTGGAAAATTTCCCTCAGACCCAACAGACCTACAAGTCTTGGTTTTCTCCTTTTTTTTTTTTCTTAAGCCCATTCAGCAAGCATTTCAGAAGTGACAACTTTCATTTAATTTCTCTGCGTAGCCATTTAGTACTGTTTTGCAGTCCAAGTTTTGCCCCAGTATGAATATACTGACCTTATAGTTAGTTGTTCACTTGCTGACACTATTTGATCACTATTATCTCATACTATATGGAGAAAAGCAGGGAAAATTACAGAAGTTACTTCTGGCCCAGGAAATTCCAGCTCAAGTGAAATTGTAACTAATAGGCTCATACAAGCAGTAACTATGTGGTATTTTGTAAAGGATTCACAGCCTTTTACAGTTTCCACAAGCAGTTCTCCCACAAGACAGTTAAGTATTGACACAGCTCAGTCCTCACCTGAAGTGGGATGACAATCATGAAGATTTTTTTGTCTTTATCTGACAGGATGTGTTTAATGAAAGCCCAGCCTGTACCAATAAGGGCGATAGTGATGAACAGAAGAGCACCCTTCAGTCTGAAAGGGAAACAGATACTGCAGTGAGAGACTTTATTTTAACACATTTCCTCTGCTGCCCAGGTTCTCTCCTACAGTCAGTAAAGCCACAAACCCAAACAAATGCCTTGCTATTCATAATTTTGGCAAGTGCTTATCTGACAACAGTAAAGCAGATGTACTTGCTTACAACTGTGTATCGCATAGCAATATTACGCTTCATTCACAATTGTCAATATAGGCAATCTTTTCCTGGGGGAGTAATCCATTCACCATCATGAACAGGAGAAAACACTGGCAGCTGTACCCTCTTTACCATTCACACCAAGAGCAAATTAGGTACTTGAATATTAGTATGAACAAAGGAAAGCAAAGCATTTCTTATCCTTCTACTCCCCCACCTACATAAATATCAGTTCTCTGCAGCTGCCCTTTATAAGTACAGCTTTCCCCTTCACACAGGGCTGATTGCTGTCTGGTCACTCAGAACGTAGTACCAAAGAATCAGCAGTTTTCCAGTTTGCTCGGGAGGGGGGCAGCCCCACAGGGAATTCAGTTTAATTGTTTGAATCTATCACATCAATCTTCTGACATACTTACAGGTGAGTGATGTAATAAACAACAGCCCAGCCTTCAATAGGAAATCCCTGAGAAGAAATGTAATGATAGTCGATCTGGAAGCAGAAAATACAGCGTGTTATTTTACAAACTGCTCATCAGCACCCCACCCATGTCTATAAACCAGGTCTGCTTGACAGCCACTTCGAGTTTCATTTTCCAGTCAGCGTGTACAAACTCAACTCTACCTACATCTCAGAGAATACTTCCTCCCAACATGTTCTACTTTTGTTTAGCAACAATGAAGTCATTTCCATTCACTGTATTTCCTAAGTGTTAGGGAATATCATATACATCTACATCCTTCCTACACAGCTCCCACACTTAACTACAGTTAAACAACTGCATTTGTAACCTATTTATTCATTCATTCATTGTTCAAATTCAGTTGCATAAGGCAATGAGAGGCTTTCTAGTTTCACTTTCACTAGAAAGTAGATTCAAATCATTAGACTCTAAAATTTTTTGTAGCAGTTACACTATCGTGAACGTGGAGGTGGAGATCATGGCTGGCACAAACATTGAAGGACTAAATGCTTGCCATTACCTTTGTTTATAAGATATTTCCAGTGGAAAAGCAAAGTCAATACAATTCAATAGAGACTTTATGTATTAAAAGTGTCAAAGCTTATAGTGTTGTAGTGGCCCTGAATTTTACAAACATTCATCAAGGTTTCCATTCTATTAGCATTTACTGCAAGCCATGTAGCTGGAGCAGCACCATAGCTCAAGCTTTCAGCCTCAGATGGCCAAAACATTAGAATTCATGGAACTCATTCAACCCTCATACATGCTTGCTGCTTCACCACTTCAGGACACAATCTCAATTGTATTTAAAGTCAGAATTTGATGATGAAAACCAAATCACTTCCAGCAAACAGCTGCAGTTCAGTTACAATGCTTCAATATGAAAGACACTTCTCTCTCCCTCCCATAGTAGATTGATTTTTTTTTTTTTTTTTAACAGCATGCCCTAGATTCCATGTTTCTACTTCCCAGCTGAACAACTTAAGGCAGAGAAGTTATACGTACCGCATGGAAGACTAAAGACAGAGATTTTGTGAAAGGGAGGGCTGCCATTAGCCAGTGAATCTTAAAGACATCATTTCTTGGAAGAAAAAAAAAAAAAAAAAAGAAGAAAGAGCATCAATTAAAAGCCAGCAGTAAAAATTTCTGTTCCCAAGCATATTTCTTTAAAACCTACAAATGCCAAACAGTAACTCCCAGGCTGAGCTGACTATTAGTGTAAATGGATTCCCTTTAACGCTGCAGTCCAAGTTTCTGCAACATCCTTAACAACATTTCAATTACATATTCTACAACTCTGTATTTTAATACTGGGGTTACTTAAAAATAGTAATTCATAGGAACATCTTGCATATATAGATCATAATGGTTAGAAAGTTTGCTAAACATAATTCAAACATGTATTACTCCATCCTAAGCCCCCAAGTCATTATACCACACCAAGTGAACTCCAGACCACCAAATAATCTGATTACCAAGTGAACTTCAGACTAAGTCAGAGGTAAAGCCAAAATGGAATCATAGGTTCTCCTGGCTTCTGTTGCTATGCTTTAACTATTAAAAAGTATGGTTTTCAATCAGGAATTCCTACCACTTGCAACTATAATCAAAATGTTTATGGATCTCCACTGCCTTAAGCTGCTACTCACCATATAAAAAAAAACTGGTCAAGTTTTTCTTGTTATTTAAAGTTATTTTCAAGTAGCATTCTCCTTTTGTTATCAACTACAGGAATTTCCTGTTTATTTGTTGCCACAATATATTTTAATATGTACGCTACATGAAGGATTTCTTAATGTAAGACTTGATAACTTTGGAACAATAGTCTGCAACAATGATACTGACAGAGGTAGCTGTTTTCAACTATAAACTGTATGTATCAGGCATCAAATACTGAGCCAGATTTGGAGTTTTAAGTGATTAAATCTGTCTGTGAATTGGGCATTATAAGAGGAGGAATAAAAAATAAAAATCAAACAAGGTAGGCCCATACTTGTCACTGACACCAAACTAGTCCGTTTACCTGCGTTTACGAAGTATGTGGATCCATACGGTCCCAGACAGGAAAAAGAAGATAGCCATGGAAATGTAAAGTTTTGGCAGTGGGATCTCACCCGCTGAAAGGTAGCTTTCAGGATTCTTTTCCGTAATTTCTATCTGAATATTAAAGGTGTGTTATGTGTACAGTTGAGAAGACATTTTGCTAAAGCATTGAGTTAACAATTACAGTTCACAATCAAATTTGCTCATTTAAAATTAGGTTTTCTGAAGCGGTGACTGTTATGAGACTCTTAAAGAAAGAAATAAAAGCAGCTCTTCATCCTCAAGAATCTCAAAACATTTTGCAGAATGACACCCACAACAATAATTTCTTTGAAAAGCAGAAGAGGACAGAGGTTGCTTCCAGTGCTTCGGTTATGCAATGTAATTCAGAAAGGCAAAGTAGTTTTCCCAAGGAATAGTTGTTCTCTATACCAAACTTTACAGAGTTTGCCCACATTTGATTTAGAAACAGCATCTACAACCTTGCATAAACAAGCAGGGGTTTTAGCACAGTGCCGATTTTAGGTGTGGAGAGAGTCATACATAGCTAGAAGACTCACTCTTAGGTTTACTAGAGTGGACTTCACCTGTCAAGAGAAAGGAAGAACTCTCCTGCAAGCCTATTACCCTGTGACTGAGAAAACAGAAGCTTTAACAACCTATTTATGCCCCTAAATGACTCGATTATATGCGTTAGGACTTCATTAAAATAATGCAAGAAGACTAGTTTGCAGTGCTGAAACTGTCCTGCATCTCTAGGTTTTCTTCTCTTTCCAATTTCTTCAGTGGGTCAAAGCAACAAACAGCAATTAAAAAACTTAGTCTTCTAAACATACAACTTCAGAAGCAGATTTAAAGTACTCTGAGTTAAGTTGTTGCTAAGTTTTATCACCCACATGTTCCCTTGCTTTTCCCTTGCAGTGGCATCAGGACCACCACGTAAAAATCAGTTCAGCAGTCTGATCTGGCTGAGAACTACCTTGGTCATTGAGAAGATTCATTACAGAATTAGCTCACTAGAGACCAGCACAGACGCCAGCATGAGCACAGGAACGAGAAAAACGGGAAAGCCAGAGCTCTGATAATGCACTCTGGCTCAAAAGAGCATAGGATTGAACCCTTGGACATTAAGAGAGATGAGACATTTGCTGTAACATATTGCCTTTAAGATGTGGAACTAACACTGTAAAAATGAATCTTTAATTAGACCAGAAAAAGCAAAAACACTGAATTCACAAATACCAACAATTTAGATTGCAGCAACAGCCTTAATATCTGCAATTGTGTAAAGGAAAAAAAAAAGTTATTTTTGAGCCCAGCAAAACACGAACAGCTGTTTTATCTCCCATCTCATTACGGCATCTAGTCACAACTGTGTAGACTGAACCCAGCCCACACACAGTCTTCAGATTTCCAGACATTTCTCCAAAACTAGTATTTTAATTCTTCTTACTGTAGTTGCTTCCTTCAGAAATGCCACCACACAGATTAAATGAACAATTCTGAATCACTTCCCACCCTGTATATACACTCACGTACAGCGTGTACTTGGTATACAAGCTAGCATTGAAAGCTGTATGTTTCAATCTAAGTGAATGAGTTAATTATACTTTAGAAGCTATACTCACATCAAGACTAAATAGCTGCTGATCATTAGTCGGCCCATCACTGCCAACACATTTATGGAAATACAGGCTGTAGAGACCTTCTTGGTTATCAGAGCTGATGTTAAATAAAAACTGAAAATAAGGAATAGAAAAGTCAGCATGAAAGTCAGCATTCTTCTCATTCACAACAGGGTTGCCCTGGTAAGAAGCCATGTCTACTGAAGCATTAAAAAAAGTCAGCTGGTTCCTTTCCGCAAGCATACTGTTCCAAGGATACCAGCATATCTGCAAGTTTCAACAGGACTCCAGATGCAAAATCATTGCACCTATCTACGATTGTGCACTCTGGTAATCCAGGACCTTTAAATATCAGTGTTAACTTACTTCATCATAGAGAAAAGATAACAAGAAGCATATATTTAACATGGTGAAGCATAAAGTTTTTATCATACTTGCCCTAAAGCATAAGCAGCTATTCTGTTCCTCCTCCAACTATAACAATTGTGATAGCTACAGAAATGAGATTTGTGTCACTTAACAGAATTTAAAGTGTTTGTTTTACAGGAACCAACAACGACAAGTGAACCAGGGTGCTGAAACAAAATGTTAATCTGGTTTCATACAGAATATCTTCCTCTTAAGTGAGTCATCAGTCAGGCCACGGTTATTTGTTGTTAGAAATCTGTATGCACTACTTGCACCACAGTGAACTTTAATATGCTGAGTCTCACAGACTAAGATAATTAGAACTGCATCATACCAAAGACAGTTTAAAACAGTTCCCACACCTTATGAAGAAAGATTTCCAGCACTTATGCTTAATAAGAGTCCACTCAAAAAACTTACTGAGCTATCAGAGAGGCATCTATACCAGACTTACTTCTCACACAGTAGTACAATGAAGGAGCTGTCTGCACACATTAAGACTAGACACTGACAGATACCTTACCTGAAATGAAAAAGTTCCTCTGTCATTGTGAACAGCATGTTCTTGTTCTACTATGCTCTGGGAAAAGGAAAAGAGACTTTTAGATTTTTTTTAGGTGGGTAGCTACCACATTTGGCTACATCATCCAGGCAATCCAAACTGTATTCTGTATATTTACAGTGGAGGCCGAGAGAAACAGAAAATACTTTCCACTTTCTGGCTATGCTTATACTGAAATATCCCCCCAGATTATTTCTGAAAGAGAAGAGCCGATAGTTTCTTACCTGGGAAGATGTTGTACTTCGTTTGGACTTCTTATCTAGAGATAAAATATTAATGGTACATTTAGCGTGTTTGCATTTAGACATCCTCATAGGCTACCACCTTTTACACATTGATAACACCTAACTCAAATCTTCCTATACTTGTCTGCGTGGCAGTTTCCTAGATAATCCTTAACAGAGATTCTTCCCCAGTCTCTCCTTACTTTCCCAGAACTCTTCCTGCAACTAGCATTCATTCTAAATGCATCATCAAATGCTAGGATAGACTTCTCTACTATTACAACTTCTACAAAAGCCTACCCAAGAAATCTTCCCAACCCTTCCAATTACAGGGATGCAGATGACCTATACCAGACGCAGACTACAGCCTTGTTTCATACAGTCTACGGCTATAAATTTTAATGTTATCACCAAGTACTGTTAATCTCACTGAGTAATCTTAATCTAGATATTGATACATGGCCTGACAAATATACAGAAGTCCTAATTAGCCCTGGGGAAGGAAAAAGTTCTCAGTTCTTTACTAAGCAAAGCCCTAGGAAAAAAAAAAAAACACAACCAAACAAAAAAACACATCAAGAAACAAAAGCACAGGTGACCTGCCAGGAAGCAAAAGTTCAAGACTTAAGCTTTGCTTTTGGCTTATGCACACGTGCTGTCAATGTACATGACACACTTTTTAATGCAAGAAAAATCAAACCTAGAGCTCAATTATCAGTTATCTTCACTGCCATCCAGCTTTAGTTCTTGATTTGTTAGAACAGCTGCGTGTAATTTTCACCCATATCAAAGCTTATAAACATGACATGGCAAGACAGACTCAGACTGCTACACTTCTTAACTCTTCCAGGGACAGATAACATGAACTGTTTAGAGCTAATCTCAGCTTTGATGGGATTATAGAATTGTTTCGTCTGCTGGTCTGGAAGCCAGACAAAGACTTGTGCCTGCAAGAAAGGTTACCAGTACAGTTACTTCTCCATCCTCATAGCTTCGAAATGATAGACTAGATTTCAAATCTTTAGATAAAGAAGACCATAGACAAATAGAAGTGTTGGCTGGAAAGGACCTGTGGCGGTATTTAATCCAACTTCTAACTCAAAGCACACCTACTGTCAATACTATACCACACTGATCCTGGCTTTTGTTTAGTCAAACGTTTAAAACCTCCAAAGATGGGGATTCTGCAACTGCCACATATGATTTGCTACAGTGCTGTAACACCCACCTAAGAAAGTAATTTTTTCCCTCCTAGCATTCAATCTGAGACACTCAAGACCTAGTAAGGGGGAACAGCCACAGGCTGCATTGTGTGTGCCATTACTAAAAATAGCGTGGCATTATTGTCCTTCTAACCTTCCTTCAATTAGTTGTTGGTGGCTACCAAATTCCCCCTTAGCCTTCTTTTTGCCAGACAGAAGACAACGAAGTACCTCAACCCCTCCTCACAGGTACTGTAGGTCTCCAACAATCACGTTAGGCCTCTGCTGGACCAACAGAACATGAATCACTGAGCAGGAGAGACTCCAACCCAAAAGGTAGCTCTATGCACAGGTTTACACAAGACTATTCATCAAGTTCTAGCCCAAGGGGACCCCAGAAGTGTGGGCACACTGCTGGATGCACATCAATGAGGAATTAGGAGTGAGAGCACATATAGGTCAGGCTTAGCAGGCTTACCTTTGCTGTCTGTATTTTGATTGGTCTTTGCAGCACTTTTACCAGAATCACTGCTCTGTTCAGACGTTTTTAGCGGCTTGGTATTTAAGGCAGTAACATTTTCCTCAGGCATGAACGAAATTTTTGGTAACAAAGAAGAAGCTTCTGCAGAGAACCGTACTTTCACACTAAATAAACAAAATGAAAGCAAATCAACATTCATAAAGAGGCTGTCATAACCTATATATACCCAATAAAAGAAAATCAACTTGTCTTGACTTTTTTTTTTTTTTTAACCACAAAACATGCAAGCACCAGATCATGACTTAAAGCAGCTTGGCATTGAACTGATCACTGTAGGATAAGTCACACTATGTGATTACATCAAATGTAATCGGAGCAGCAAAAGAAAGATAAGTTTATTTAGTTCTAGTAATCAGAGTCTCAGTAGAAATTATGTTTCCACACAAACAGTTACAGTTGTTCTTGCAAAAGAAAGCAAAACAGCCTGGAAGGTACTTCCATAAAATAATTCAAGACAAACAACAAAATGGCACATTCAGTGCAAGAGCTGCAGAAGTGACTCAAGACTTCAAGTTCATGCCTTCAGGACAATTAAGGTATGATTCTTTCGCCCTATGTCCCCCTATACCTCCAGGAAGAATTCTTGGACTGGTTTATACTACAGATTTTTTTCTTTGACTCTCACCTCTGCTCAGCTCTCAAGTAACCCATTAAAAAATAAACTACATGCACAGCAGCTTTCCAAGCCCTTAAAGAAATTCCACAAGTGTTACGTTAGCTTCTGCTAGAGAAATAACTTTAAAGTGTAGTGTGCACTATTTACTCACACTTCCATTTTGAAGTCCAGAAGTAAGATTACAACTGAGACATCTTGATCTGGTTTCTTCTTCAAGATACAGTAATCCACTTCTTCATCCTGGTAATATCAGCAAAACATCTCTGAAGTGCCTTCCTCTTTATAAGAAATGGGACATGTTCTTCCCCAGGTAGAGGTTACCATTCCTAGTCCAGCAAGTTCTAAAATTTAATTATCCTTAATAACCTGCCCATGTCTAAAGGGACCCCTTTTTTTTAAATTTTATTTCTTCTGACCATTCCTGGAGTAAGGCCAACTATGAGATGTCTCCAGCTTAGAAAAGTAAGTTCACATCTCTTACTCTTACCAGGTAAGTGGAGAACCCATCATTCCTTGTTCGATCCAAACTGAACCCCACCTAAGAGACAATTGAGAAGAATCCGTCAAATTAAAACAGCTCAGGCTCCCCTAGTATCAGAAGCCAAACCATCACTGAAAGAGTCAAAGATATTGCTGTCTAAATAAATTAACCTATGTTTAAGGCAGAATCCAGGTATTTCTCATTACCTAATTAGACAGGAAAAAAATACTCAAATATAATAAACTTGCTGCTTCATCCATATGCACCAAGAATAAAATATATACTAATTCAAACACAAACTAACTTCAGTAAAGGATCAGACAAGTTAAAGTTTATCCTTAAAGCAGGATGGATAGTGGTCAAGGACAAATCTCACAATATACATATCCTCATAAACAGCTCAGTAGGGAGCAAAGCCAAGAGCACCAGCAGTTAGGATATGACACCTCAAACAAGTTAAGGCATCCAGTGCAAAGGCAATTTCACAGGAAACAATACAGTCATTGGACTCAAAATAACTTACTGATAAGCCATTCTTGTCATCAGAGCCCACAGGTGGCTTCAATGAAAGGTTGATGACATTGACTTTCATGAAACCATCCTTGAAGAAGCCAAAGGTGTTCAGGTGCACTTTCTGCCTCACATCATCCTGTAAGAAAGGAAAGCAAGTTTACAAATCACATACACCATCATCTGCAGCGGCAGCCAAAGAGGAAGCAGGGTAACAGAGACTGACACTTAAGTATTCATGCAAAACATCTATCTGATCTTGCCAAGAGAAAATTTCTTTAGGATACCTTCAGGTATAACCAATTATTTCACTGGAATTGACCAACTCTTCCAATAACCTGAACAGCAAGAACTTTAAATAAATGTGTCCGCTAATTACCTGACTATATTACTGAGGGATATGTCAGAAAAAAGTCTGGATGAAAGTAAATATCTGGCATCACTGATTAAACAAAATATTGCTACCAAAAAAAAAGACTGTAGACAAGTCAAGACAATTATTGTTTGAATGCTAACTACTGTAATTGCAACAGACTGAAAAGGAATTAGTTGATTACAGTGATCTTACTTAACGGAGAGCTGGGTTTTGTCCAAGTGTTTCACAAATATCACAGTGTATTGTCATCCCGTCAGATTTTCTGCTAGGCAGGGTCAATGTTTGGATAGTCAAACACCTTGCACACTGAAAAACCATGCATATGGCGCCAGATGAGAAAGTTTCTTATGCAGTCCCATTCCTCCAAATTAATTTTAGCAAGGCCTTGCATCTTATAGGTAGGATAAATACCAAAAACTGGATATGTGGGTTCAAACAGAAGAGCTTGGGTTGGTTTCTCTAAAAGGAAAATTCCAATCCCTTCTTTTTCTCCCAGTCTTAGCCGCAGAATAATTTACTTCCTCTCAGTCTGGCAATAAAACAGTAGAAGTGGATCCCTTTCTATGCCTTGCTCAGCAGATAAAGGTTCAAGTACAGCAAGCTTTTTTTATTTTTTTTAAATAGGAGATCATGAAGGACCTCACACGAAAAGCAGTAACCATTGCACACAGCTGCCACATCAGATGAGGAAAGGTCATATTCCTGTTACTTTGCATTCATGAATCAATAAACAGGTATGCAGCTGGACCCTTGATCTTACGGGATCATTAATTGGAAGAAAAGCAGAAATAAAGCAACAAGAATTAAAAAGCAAATTTAAAATATGATTTAAAGCCCTTTTACAAGGCATCATTAAAAATAAGAAAATTGGGTTTTCATCTTGTTTCTTCAAGGGAAAGATAATCAGATTGCAGAATACTCTAAGCACAGAAGTCAGCTGCTAAAGGCAAACAAACTGTTCTGGACAAGGCACGGGAAGACTGAGCTAAGAACTGTAGAAGTACATTAAGTTCTCTCTCTTCCTTTACCCCCAGTATTACTTTTGACATCTCTGCATAAAACATTCCTGACGCATAATTACCATTCACTGTAATAGCAGGACACAAATCCTGACACACCTAACCTGTAATCTAGCTGTAATAAGATCACCCTAATAGAATCAAGTTAACCTGGCAAACCACCAGATGGTTCCCTTAAAGCTCAAAAGAGGGAAAAAGTTAATGACACATGGCTCACAGCAGATGCTTTGTTCAACAGAGTATTATAGCTGCATTGTCTCCGGGTTCTAGGTCACTTAACGTGCTTGAAACAAGAGCCCATCTGGCTCATTTAACACTACTTTCAATACAATTTCCCAGTCAGAATAGAAGATTAATACTAGCTTTTTACGTAGCACATTACATATTTCACCACATCTGGACAGATAAGCATTTGTCTGGGGGATTAGGTAGAGGGGAATAAGATGGGGGGTGAAATACAGCATCATCCAGCCACAAGGTGTTTTGCACCTTGTAAACATGACAAGCAACAGCTGCTTAGTTCACAGTATTTGCAAAAGCCATTCAGTTCAATTTAAGTTTATTTACTCCACTGGTTCACTAATATGGTCCCCACCAACAAAAGATAATTAACATACAACACACACACGCTTTCCTCCCTGGTTTTATCTCAGCTTTGAGTGCTTAGAGTTTACAGATTTAGTTCACAAATCCTTCAGCTTTACATGATCCCACACACACTGTCACCAGTTGCCACCAAGCAACAGCACACCCTCCAAGAGCATCTACTGCTCCACATATCAACAGTTTAAAGATACCGGCTTAACAAATAATTTTCTCACCTTTCACAGAAGGTTTAACTGATTGGAAGAATCCAGCTTTTATTTATAATCACTTAACTGCTGACTTCAGAAATATTCAATCACAAGTTTACATAAAGATGTGAACAAGTGAATACTTAAGCACCCGAGTTGTTCGCATACACATTATTTTAATTTACATAGGATGCATTTTAACAGTTAAGTCTGCCTTTTTGAGAAGGGATGATCTGGGACGTGTCACTAACAGGTTACACTCAAACTAATACAGTAAATTCTCAGCTTATTTCCATAAAAATCTTCCCCACTTCTTCCGCTCCTTTAGGATAAAAACTGATCCTGCAACACTTGAGTAAGTTTATAGGACAGGTCCTATAGCCCAGAATGGGCAGAAAAATACTCTTTAAAGACCCAAAACCTAATTGGGATCACGCTATCAGTACAGCAAAAGTTTCATCAGAGTGCTTACCCTTAAATAGAAGGAATTCTATTATTTGTGTGAGACTAATGGCAACACTTATAATTTGTGTAAGACAAAATGAGTTATTGTGAAAGGTATTTCCAACTTGAGCAATCGAAGCCTGAGACCCACCAACATTAAAAGGACACAAGTATTAATAACATTTTCCAAATAATTTAACATGAAACTGCAATCTTGACAATACCATAAATAGGAGAGGTCTAATTTCCCTTTTGGAAACCAGTTAATTGCAAAGATAACTCACTTTAATCAGAAACTAACACCACAGCTGCTACACAACACTGTCAGTTGGATAGTTCCTCTTGATAAGTCACTAGAAACTGACAGGTTTGGGTATTCACTAGCATTAAACTTAACTTCCTCATTCTCCAAGACAGTTTGCCATTGCATTACACAAAATATAAGGTTTCAATATCATAGCATTCAACTGTTAAGAAAAAAAAAAAAAAAATCTTATTTTAGGTCAAGAGAAACATTCCAACTACCAGCTACTTCTGGAAACCTCTGAAAATTGTTTCCAGTCCCCTGTAACTTCAATTTTTGCAGGGGTTTTGTTTTGCCTTTAAACATAGCTCATTAAACTAATGAAGCTGATAACAATTGCTACTAAGGAAGAGAGTCTCCTTTGACAAGGTTACTCTAATAGCAAGATTCAAACAAATCATTTTTCTAACTCAGAAGAAATAAATCACTTTGTATGCTTTTATAAAGACAACAGAAGTTTTTTCATAACAGGAAACTGCTCAGACTGTGGCTTGCTTTTCTGACAACCAAAAAAAAGCTTCACCTTAGCACACTAATTACAAAGATACAAGAATGAGGTTTTTCTAATTTAAGCAGTAACAGCTTGTTTGAGTAAACCTAATATCAAACACTCACACAAAGCTGTGGCCTTTAGCTTGGCACAGTGTCAAAGCACACTTACAAGCAAGGAGCCAATGGCAAGAACACTAGAAGGGAAACTTCATTGTGAAAGGGTACAGTTGTTGGAGCCTGATGTTTACATAAATGCTGGATGAAGTATAAAGGGAGAGACTGTGCTCTAACAATAAAGCTTGTGTTTACGCAGGAGGTGAACAAAGGTGTTAACACGTTTCTACTTTCCACAGTGTTGTAACTCACACAAAATACCTACAAAAATAAAACCATACCCCACTTTGATCATAAAAATCAGTTGTACAGTTCAGTAATTAATCCAGGCAGTTAAGAGACACACACCAATAGGAACTAGAAACCATAATATTTGCTGCTGAGCACATTTGCTTGAGGTCAGTTTGAACACTTTCTATGTAAGGGAAAAGTATCACCCCAGGAGAGATTCTTCCAGCGCTCAACTGTTGGTCACAAATTCCTCAAAACAACAGCGTAACCAGCACAAACCTCCTAACTTATCGCTTCAGGAAGAAGTTTACTTTTCCTAAAGTAGAACAATATTCATGTGGTTGCACATTAGACAGCTACATAGTCTGGGAAATCCCCCAGGGGAATGAATGTCCCCCTGGCATTCACTGTATCCCAGAGGCTGAACGGGAACTCCTGCAAAGTTTTGGCACTCCCCCTAAACTGGTACAAGAAGAGAGTAATTCTGGTCCTAGTCATATATCACTTTATTAAGTTTTTCTAATATTTCTCTTGGCAAAATATTGCATATTGTTGACAAAAAGAACAAAATTAACAACCTCATTCTGAGGATCTACAGACCGGTTCATGAACAGCACAAAACCCCTTAAAAAGCATTACCCCAAACACAAAGTTCCTCTATCACATAACAACTACACAGCTCTTTGTTCAAAACACACCAGCTAGCAGCACTCTGGAGCTGAAGATCTTCACCACAATCTGTACCGCTTCCCACCAACAACCCTGAATAACTAGTTTTTGCTCAAACACAGAACACAACACTTTTTCAAAGCACACCCAGAAGTCTATTAAACTTAAATAGAGAGCTGACAGCATCAATGTCTTCTGCCTCTATTGAATGCTTTATTTGTGCCAAGAAGCTACATCCAGAAGGCTTTTAAGCCACACTGCCTTTTAGACAGACTTGAGCGACTAGCGATCAGGACAGGAAGACTACTGCACAGCACAGGTTAAAAGCAAAAACAACCCCAAACCCCCTTCAGAAACCTCCCCCTATGCCACGCTCAGCCATCTCTCCTCACACTCAACTTTCTGTCTCGCTTTTACCAGAACATGAAGCATTTACACCTTCAGACCACTGCAGCTCTCGGGCCCCTTCAGGCGTTTTCCTCACGACTAGTAGAAGGCCAGACAGCAAGGGACGGCCAAGGGGATGCAGGAGTAAATAATGGGAAAGGCAGAACACAAGCAGGCCCGGGCAGATTAAGGCTCAGAGAGAGAGCCCAGGGAAAAGGAATAAGGACCAGGGGGAAGCAGTGGGTCGAAACCGGAGGCGCGGAGAGCCCCGGCCCGCGGGAGGCGGGCAGGCCCAGGCCGCCTCACCCCTTCCTTTAGCCGAGCCGGGGGGAGCCCAGCGCGGCCGGGGCCAGCCCGGCACGGCCGGGGTCGAGCCAGCAGGGACGGGGGCGGCGCAGAGCTTACTTTGAGGGTGAGGTGATGGACGCGGGCGCCGGCTGGGCCCGCCCAGAGCAGCACCAGCAGCAGCCCCAGCACAACCGCGGCCCGCGACAGCGCAGCCCCACCATCGCGGGCCGCCATGTTTATTCCAGCATCAGCATCCTCTGCCCGCACCACTTCCGTGGTCAAGGGGCGGACACGTGACCGCGGCGGGGCGCGGCCGCACCTCCCTTCTGTCACCGGCGGACTTACCCAGTCCCCGCCGCTCGTCTCCCGTCACCTCAGTTTGTCCCCTGCCACCGGGGTTTTGTGCCTTCCCAGCCCATTTCTCCGCCTCTAGGCCCCTTCTGGGCTGCCCCCCCCCCGCCCAGAGGCTGCCTCCCGCGGTGCCCCCCGGGTTGGGCCGGGCCCCGCAGTGAGGGCCACGGCGGCGGCCGGGGCCTTGTGGCAGCTCCCTCCGCGCTGCTGGCCCTCACAGGGGGCCACTGGCCCAAGGGAACCGACCCCCCGAGCCTGCCCCAGGCCATCCCGGGTGGAGCTGCTCTGCGAGGCCCTGGTTTGAGGTGAGGCGCCACTGAGCTGCTCTGTCCCCGGGACTCTTAAAGAGAAGGCTGAGGGGGAGACCGTATTAATGTTTACAAGTATCTAAAGGGTGGTTTAAGGAGGATGAAGCCAGACTCTTTTCAGTGGTTCCCAGTAACAGGACAAGGGGTAACGGGCACAAGCTGGCACATAGGAAGTTCCGATCAAATATGAGAAAAAACTTTACGGTGAGTGTGACAGAGCACTGGAACAGGCTGTGCAGGGAGGTTGTGGAGTCCCCTTCTCTGGAGACTCAAGACTCACCTGGATGCAACCCCGAGTAATGTGCTCTAGGCAATCCTGCTTTGGCAGGGGAGTTGGACTAGATGATCTCTAGAGGTCCCTTCCAACTGTGAAAAATTCAGTGATTCCACGAAGGTCACAGCTCTCACGACCTCAGCCCTCGGAGCAGAGCTCGGAGGGAGGTTTGGGGTTGACACTTCCAGCCCAGCCGTGGGGCAGCCAGCAGGATTCAGCTTCTTTCTAAGAACTAAGCAGATGTCTGAGCAGCAAGTAGTCTAAACAACTGAAAAACTGCCTTTCTGTTTAAAGCTGGGTTTAGAGCATTAATTTTAAATGTCACCAAAAAAAAAAAGAAGAAAACAAAGAGCTTTCTGCCTCTTCACTGGAATAGTTTTGCAGCTGTTCAGCTATTTGCAACTGATAGCTGTAGTCCCGCTGCAAAATGAAACAAGAAGCAGATTGGCCTGGCTTCAGTGACTTCTTTGTTGCTCAAACTGAGACTAACACAAGAAGCAAAGTGAACATGAACAGTGGCAATTAAAGTGGCTGTGAGGCTAACACATTGCCCAAAAAAACCCTGAATACACAATGGGAAGCTATGGATGTAGGTAAATTTAATTAATCAGTGGGGAGTCCTGTGCTGTCAGCTCAAACATTCTGATCTCCCCTTTCAGTGTATGGAGTAACAGCTGTGCAAGTTTCTTCATCCAGAGCCAGATAAACAACTGGATTGGACCAGGCGAGTAGTAAAATGCAAGAGAGAGTGAAAAGGCAGAGAAAAATCAATAGTCTTGACCTTTATATTAGCAAGGTTATGTAGAATGTCACATCTGCGATTCAGATGTTACTGTATGTTACCTCTTACAGTTTTATTTCCTCATTTTTCTTTTATACTTTTAGGTAATAAAATAAACACAAAAATCTCACTATCAGCCAAAGAAACCTGCACTGGTACCAGAAAATATCTGGAAGCATAAAAAAAAAATAAAAATAAAAAAATCTGTGTTTTTCTAGTAGGATTCTTGCTCTGGGCAGTAACTTGTACATGCCGCTAGATGTCCTGTCAGCATCAGGCCTTGTAGGGCACATAGCTACGCCCCACAGACAGATTGTAAAATGCCTATGTAACTACAAACATCAGATAATTTATTCTGAAAAGATAACTCTGGTCCAGAGATTTTATTGGAATTAATATTTTTAATGTTGGAATTATTATAATTCCTGTGCACAGGCCACCTGGGAAACCTAGAGACTTTTGACTGCTGAGAGAGAGTTGCTTGCAACCACAGCTGCACTGCAGGCTTTCATGCCTTGCTCCGCTACTAAGCGTCAGACACACTTTGACTACTTCAGTGGTCAAATAGCATGAGTTTTTCGTCTATAATTCTGGGGATTGGTTCAGCTGAAGAGCGTCTCTTAGTCTGAAGATACTTCCTAATAGCAATCAGAGATTTTTATGCCACAGACTAGAAAATGTCTGAAGATTTTTTTTTGGTCATGTAACTCTCCACTATTAGGATATTGTAGTAACTCTTAAGTTCCCCACTTACCTAGATTCAATGATCTCAAAAATAGAATTTATAACATGTTTACTTTCTTTTGCTATGCACTTTTCTAAGAATTTGTGTTAAAAAAATGTCTGTACTTAAATTTACATCTCTATCAGTATGCAAACTGTCTTCTGTCTGTAATTAATATGCTACAACAGCAACGCTCATCATTACATTGATATGCTTTACTGTAGCTTCCAGACAAGATTCACCTTGGTCTAAATGTGCTGTTCCTAGCATATAGAGTTATTCTCAGCTGTGGTTAAACACATTTAGCCGGGATACCTTTTTCTTTACTCTGTCATTGTTACCAAGCATCTAATTAGAACCCTTCAGAAATATTTTTTTGTTTTTAAGTGCATCATGGGCCACTATTGAGACTGGATGGAGGGCATGAGCAGTGTCAGAAAAACCTTGGCATCAGAACAGCCTACAGCCAGACCTCAGTGCAGAGCAAAGCAGACTGTATCAATTCCTTAATGTACACCATGAGCCAAGGTATAGACATTTTATGGAGTAGCAAGGGCTGGCTGTTCCATGAGGGACACAGAGTTAGGAGATAAGCATGATAACACAAGACAACAGGTCAGGCGCCTCACCGTTCGGGATGCAGTCCCACAGTCCCCAAGCAAAGCTAGCAAAGCAGGCCCAGGGATGGCAGCTGGGAACAGCCAAGAGTCCAGGTCATCGGGTGAGTTCGCAGCAATGACAGGCAAGGCTGAGTTGAGAAGTCAATCTGCAGTTCAGGTGATGGTAGCCAAGGTCAGACACTGTCTAGTGATGGTTCTACAGATCTACAGGGATGAGGCAGGTCTGAGATAAGGTCAAATATGAGACAGGCTCCACGTCAACAGGTTCTATAGCTGGGACAGCCATGGCTGAGACAGAAACCAGTATGCCTACAACATTGCTCAAAGGGAGACTAAACCCTCAGGCCAAAGCTTAAATGAGGCTCCTGAGTTCATGGGCAGAGGGCGTGGGTGAAGGCCACAGGTGAGGCTGGTCAGGGCAATTAAGGTTTATCAGGCCTTAATTAGGCCCCTCTGGGCCCTGATAAGGCATTTAAAGAGAACCAAGGTCCCCTGCTGTGCATCTGAATGATCTGTGTAGTGTTGTAACAGCAGAGAGGAAACAGCTGTGATGGCCTTAGGGAAAGGTGTGTCCTCTTCCTTTCCTGGTGCTGTTTCAGTCCCTGTGTATGAGAGGTTACAAGCAACATCTACGTTCCTTGTCTTGGATGTGGATGATCTAGGTAGAATTATAAAACTAAAAGGGAAGCAGCTGCAAGGGTGATAACTCCGGGGGGGAAAGGTGGGTCCTCTTCCTCTTGTATCCTGGAAGCTAGAAATGCTCATATGTGTTCTGAAAGTTGTGATTTTTCTTGTTTTGCATGAGTAAACAAAGCTAGAGAAAAGAGTTTAGATTGAACTGTAGTTTAGGGATTTATTTTTATCTTCTTTAAATACCTTCTGAATCGTTTAGCAGCTTATCTGGCTGTTTTCAAGTGAGATTGGGTTTCCTAAATGAAGTTCTGGCCTTCTAAAAAGGGAATTGCTTCTGCTTGGGCTTAGGATCTATCTCTGGGAGAGCTCTGAATCATAACAACAGGAGATGTAAGCAAAATTTACAGGAATAGGCCCGTATCTAGATAACAGATCTGCATGGTCTTGTTCTCAGTGCGGCTGAAGGAAAACTCCCACCAGCTTCTGTGTTGCTCAGATGTGGATTGTGTGAATTAAGTAATGGAGTGATAGACAATATAATTTCTAAGTATCATTTTGAATTATTCTTTTGAGGCTAGGACCTACTGAGCTTTCCAACATCGTACTTCAGCAGAAAGAGCTCTTAATGCTCCTATCGTCGTTAATTACATTAGTAATTAGGGATCTGTGGGCCCTACTGTTTTGGGCGCTGTGCAACTGAAAGTAACATGTAAGTGGCAATCCCTGTCTTGGAGAGTTTCAGGGTAAATAACAAAGACAATCAAAGATAGGAAAAAGTCCCCTTCCAGAAATATCCAGAATTAATCTTATTTAGTGCTTGTCTTGAACCTCTGTCCACACAAATTTTAATAACTTTTCATAGGTTATTCTATGGTTGATTCTAATGTACCATCTTAATGCAAAACTTGCATTTCGGGCCTTTATCTTTCTGTAACTGGTTAAGTATTTTTATCTTTCAGTGTGGACAGGTTTCCCTGCCCGTGCTGGTGTAACAGGTTTGCCTTGTTCCCCTCCCAGCTCTTTGTGCAAAAGGAAATTCCACAGCAAATTTACCTCGGATGATACTAGCGCTGTGCTTTCTGTTTGGTCTCTGTACATTCTTTTTACTCAAATATTTATGGATTAAGCTGTCAGAACATCGTGATGCAAGGGTGTTGTCAGGTTTTGCAACGTGTCCTGGATGGATGTGAGTTTAAGGACAGCGAGTTTTGGTGCTCCTTCACTGTAGAAGTACAAACCCTTGGAAGATTGTGGTTGTGCTTTAGGCAGCATGGCAGGCTCAGATATTTAAATACGTTGGCAGTAGCAGGAAGAAGTACTCTGCAAAATGAGTCGAACAGCGTGTCTTTTAATTTGTTATGAAGTCAAGTCCTTAAAAGTAATAACTTTTAATGACCAACAAAAGCGTTGCCTGTTCTCTGTTTCTCTTCAAAAAGCTTTGTGTGGAGCAGCGTTCTACTTTTATGTTCAAATCAATTGAACTGGTATAAAAATAAATGCCACTCAGTTATTAACATAACACTTGTCTTAATTGTTGTGCTAAATGTTGGAATTGCTTAATAACTTATTCTTTTCTTGTCCTTTCTCATGTAGGGTAATAGCCAAGCATCGGTAAAAGAAGTGCATTAATCTACAGGAGGTAATGCTTGTTGTAGCAGCCAGTCAATTTTTATCTTCTGACATCAAAAGGATCCCCACCCTCTATACGCAGATACCTTTTTCCTCAGGTGAATAAATGTGCTTCCTTTTTTTTTCCCCTCGTGTAAATCTTTCATGAACAGATGCAGCAATAAATGTATCAGTCTAAAGCTCTTTTTATATTTCTTGTAGCTGAAAAACAGAAATGTAAGATCAGATTAAGTGACACAGCTCAAATAAATGCTGTTAAAAAGGAAGAGGAGCACAAAATAAATCTTGTTTCTCTAGCAAGGAAATGGGCCATTTTCTGCCAGGCCTGCATAATTGCTACAATAACCCACATTTACACAAAGGCAGATTATTTTGTTATTTTTCTGCTTGCTCGTTGAGCGTGTTAGTGACAGATGGTGGACTTAATATTCCCGGATTTGGGTTATTTTTGGGGGGAAGTGTGTTTGTGTGTACACATATTTGTGTAGCTGAGTTTGAATAAGTCAGCCCTTGCAGTCAGTTTTAAGGGTGCGGGTTCCTTCTTCTCTAGGGCGGTTGCCCCCCCCCCCCCCCTCCAAATGATCAAAACAGCAACGTTTGCTTAAAAAAAATTACAAAAATAAAAAGCCCCGCCTCGCTGGGTGTGAGGGCGGTGAGACGAGGGCAAGAGACACCTGAGGGCGGGCGGGGCGGGAATCACCGTCAGGGTTGCCCTCCAGCTGCCGCCGCCGGCCGGGGCGGGCTGAGAGCCGCGGGCCCTGCCGTGACGGGACCTCGAAGGGGCCGGGGCCGTCCCCGCAGCTCGATCCCGCCGCCGCCGCCAGCAAGGACCAGCGTGTCCTCGCTACCTGAAGCCCGCGCTTGCGCAGTGCCGGCCTCTTCCCGCCGCCATCCGCGCCTGCGCAGTGCGGCGGAGCTGTCAACCCCCCCCGCCCCGCTCCGCCACCGCCTCCCCGCGCGGCGCCGCTCGGGCCATTTTGCGGCGCGATGAGGTGGGAGCGGTGGTGAGAGTAGCGCCCGTCCTTCTTCTCTCCGCAGTCCGCCTCGTCTCACCCGGGACCGCCCCAGCGAAGGGTTGGAGGAAGCCCAGCCAGGGGACAGAGAGACACCGAGAGCCCCCCGCCCGCCTGCTCTCCCCTCAGCGCGGCGGAGCCATGAGCTGGGGCACGGAGCTGTGGGTGAGTGAGGGGAGGTAGGGAGTGGGGCCGCCGTTGCGGCCGTTACCGCGGAGCGCCGCGCCCGCCTGTCTCATAACGGTCCATGAGGTGGGGGGGGGGGCGGCCGGGGCTCGGCGAGGGAGGGCGGGCTGGGGGTTGCTCTCTCCGGAAGGGGGTTGCCCCCTTTGTAGAAAGTTTTACTGGGGGAATCCCAGCGGAAACTTCTTAGTTTTACACATTTTCTTCAGTAAAATAAAATAAATGTGCTCAGTAGCACGAAAAGCGACGGCGGTTGTGGAGGGGAGGGAGGTGGGTTCTGCCAGTGGCCGCTGCCAGAGGCCGGAGGAGGCTGTGAGGGGGATCTGTGCGCCGGGGGTCCCATTTCAGGAGGGGGAGCTGCAAGGGGGGAAAAGCCAGATGATAAAATTTCCTTTGGCTGTTCTTAAGGGCTTTCTCTCCGCGCTTGTTCCGAAGGACGGGGGTTTTTATCAAGAAGAATTTTCTGTTGTGTGTAAATAAGTGCGTTTTAATGGTGGGGAGGGTTTCAATGTCTAAAGCTCCTTGAGTGTTTTTGAAGTGAACCTGGGAAGAGTAAATGCATTTGGTTTACGGCAGAACATTACTCGACATATCAAACTCTGGAAAGTGGATAATAGCGATTTGAAATGATCCCTTGCTGATGTGAGAAATTAAGGGTCGGCAGATAAAAGAAGTCGTCTTGAAAGGCAAGAGAGAGATACGTATTCAATCACAAAGAGGACACGATGCAGCCATGTTTGGCAGCGTGATGGTGGAGCATGGAGCAAAACCTGTTATCGAGAGCTTGTAACAGTGGGCAGGAGGCACTGAAAGCGGTGGTTAATGCCGTGGTGGGACACTAAAAACCTTGGGACAAATCTCTGCTTGGGAGGGGGGGAAGAGGAAAACGGAAACGGTGTTTTGAATGGAGAAGTCAAGAATGAGTGGCAGAGGGTCATCTGGATTGCAAAGCACTGCAGGATTTTGCTCTTGTGTTCATCTCCCTGTGGCTAGTAACCAGGGCAAGTTAAGACGTAAACATATCTAAACTTTTAAACTGTCCCTGCATAGAAATGGTTATTTTAGATGTGCTAATTGCTGTCCTTTCTGGATGCATTACTGGCCTGTTCTGGCAGACAGCTAAGTAAGCATCCCGTTTTGCTGTGACATTGTAGTCACGTTGTGGCTAGATCTGGTTAGAACTAGACAGTAAATTAGGGAGCAAATGCTCACTGAGAGGTTATTGTGGTATGTTTGTCTACTCCAGAGAAAGAAAGGTGATACATACTGATGAAATGCTGTAGTGATGCTATATTGATTCATCAGTATATAAACAGCTCTGCTGCATGGGAATGTTTATGGGGAAATCTGCAGTTGCCTTCTTTTTCTGCATCTTGGATGTTTCAGGAGGAGGTGGAATAGTTTGGGTGGAATTGAAGTAAGAGTCAGAATAACAGTTTTGATACAGGAAAATAAATTCTGAATTCTCAAGATTGACTTAGTTATTTTTGCATTCTTAAAAGTGTGTAAGCGATACTGAGATATTTCTGCACAAGAACAGTAGTAGTAGAGTAGTGCTTATAAATAGTTGTTTCTGGTTTATGTAATCTTTGCAGGTGTATATGCAGTTATATATTTGTCTTCTGTAACAGTTACAGACTGTTTTTGTATCTTTGTTTTTTCCCCCAAAAAAATTTTATTGGTGAAATTATTGTCTTCAGCAGCATCCAAGTGTTATTTTTCATGTCTTCAATGTAGTACTTTGGGAAGAGTAGCAGGTTACTGAGGAAAAGGGTTGGACCAAAAGATTAAATGATTCTAGATACAGAATTGGCAGGAGTTGCTTTACTGGGCAGAGCTTTGAAAACACATTGGTTTCCAGTGCTTTGGGTATTTAGGCCAAAATGCTGATTTCTCTCTGTGTGTTTTTCCTTTCACTGGGAAAGGAAACCACACAAACAACCTGTATTTAATGTATGCTGCCTCCTTTTGTTGATCATAGCGTGCTTTGTTTATTTGTTTGTGTTTTTTTAACAAAATTAAATTTCCATTCACCTTAGAACTTGGTATTTGTTTTAAGAAGTTGGGTAATAGGTATTTAGGAACAGGTGCTGTAAGCAACAAAGGCCTGGTTTACCATGTGACTGGTGTATATATGATTTAATGCAACCGTTTGATGGACTGAAAGCTGAAGCAGTAACAAGCATTTCCAACTGTAATCTAGAAATTGTTAGAAAGATTAGTGTTGTTTGGTCAGGCTTGACTTGCACCCTGTATCTCTGATGTGCTGATCTACCAGACTGGATGCATGTTCATGATTCACTCCTTTAAATGTAGCAAAGGAGAAGTAAAATCGAGCTTGCTCTTTAGAGCATGTAGAATGTTAATGTGCATGGATTTATGTAGAATTTCTGTTAGTTCCTGGAAAAAAAAAAACGAAAAACGCTGGTTGCAGAAAGCCTCATACTTCAGAAGGAATAAAATCCCTTCAGGAAAATGTAAGTTATTGCCAAGACAGACTTTTAGCCTCATGCTGTGATATGAGTGTATTCTGTGCCTCTGGCTTGCAAATCCTATGGATGTTTCATTTGAGTCTAGACTTCTGAGTTTCATCTTAAGGTTGGCCCTGTAGAGTGTAAACGGACCCATAACCAGCAGAATTATTAGAGGTACTAATGCAGCATTTGTATCCGTGTGAGGCTAAATGCTTGGGATAATGAGATCATCTGGGGCCTCCAAGCAATCCAGGGTTACAGAGCAAAACCTGAAGGTCTCATGTCATCGTCTGCGTGAGTTTCCTATGTGTAAGCATGCTCTACAGGGCGGCAGCAGCTCGTCTGCCTGCTGTGCAGTTTGTCAGTCTATCCAACCCCTGCAAAAGACTTTCTGCCTGTTGTACTTGAAACATAGAGGAGCTGGAGGAAGATGTGGTGGGTAAAGGACAAAGTACAGTCACAGGACGTGAACTATTTTGTTTTTCACCCCAGTTCAAGAGTAGCATTAAGGGCTATCAGGTCGAAGGGTAGAGTAGATACTTATTTAATGTCTGATTCTTGAAATTGGCAATGTTATCTAAATACTTAGCTAATGTAAGTGGTAAGTAAAGATTACTTGTACTGGTATAGAGACCCCAACTTGTACATTCGTTCGCCTATGCTTTGAGGACAATAGGCTGTAAAAGCATACTCGGGTCTCTTTCACTCTTTTCCTCTCTTGGGTAACGGGGAAGAACAGGGAGCGTGGCACATACAGCTATTCTGAGGGTGCTTTAGCTAGTAAAACGCTACTGTGTGCTACGCTTCCCACCAGTGTTCTTTATTTTTGTGGTATGAAGCCCTTGAAGCAAGTGGTAGGAATTACATAGCAAACTGAGCTAAAACTAACCTCAGCTCTTCAGTCCTTGTCTTTTGAGTGGAGGAAGCTGTGGCTGCATGGTTGGTATATTGAAGAGAATGAACTGTCTTGATAAGTTTTGGTACAGTGTGTAGTTTGTGGGAGCTACGTGTAAATTTGTAGTTAAGTGGTCCAGGAAAAACTCCTGTCTTTTCAGAACACTGTCACACAGCATGCCAAGTGCAAGCGGTAAAGTGATTAAATGTGGGAAGATTTATCTTTTTGTTATGAATGTTTCAGAGGCGCAAATGCTGTGGGTTTGTTGTTGGGATTTTTTTCCACAGTCAGTGTAAAGTTTAAAAAAAGACTGGGGAGGAAGGTGACTTAATCAAATTTTTCTTTGACCTTTGTGGAAATCCGGGTATCTGCTAACAGCTGTCACTGTCCTTTCAACCTATGAGAAGGTGGATATTCTGTATTTGCAAAGGACTTAATTTAGAGTCCTTACACAAAGGGCTCTGTTGGCCAACTCCTCAAGTGACATACTTTGGGGACTGCGCCTTTTGTTTGTAGAGTATTCCAGTATGGTTTAGAATGGAAAAAATACAATTTGTGGATATGGTTATTTTTGCTGTATAAAGTTTATTCCTCTTATAAAACTTTTTATGGTTTAGAAAATTATTATTTTCAGTAATAGTAATTTCTTAATTCACAGTATTAAAACAAGTGGGATTCTTGTAGGCCATGTTCTCTTGGATAGATCTTCATTGTCAGATGATGAAAAATAGGTGCAACTCGGAACTTGAAGGCCCCACTTGCTATCTGTAACTGATAAATCGTTTCCTCTTTCAGTATTTGCCTCTCTATTTCATCAGCAGAATTTGTGTTTAAGCAGCTGTAATCTTGCATTTCTTAAATTTGCTTGAATGCAGTATTGTTCTTCCATAGTATTTGTAATGTCTGGGTGTTGCATGTAGTGGTGACTCACATTCAGAAACCGTCTGGAGTACCTAGGTAATTTTGACCTTGGTGGCATTACATACGTAGTCGTTTTACCAGGGCACAGCAGTCAAATGTGATCTTAAATGAAGTCTCTGTTCTTGTCGGCTTGTTCCCCACAAGAGGATCTGCAGAACTGGATCTAGGCTTGATGTATTGATTCTTTTCTTAAGCCAACATCTAGTTTTATTGTATGCACCAATATAGTTGATTGCATACAATAGAAATTTCTCTGTGTCATCGCACCCATCCCATTCTCACCTTGCCTACCCCCTGCCAGTTCTTTGGTTTTGGGTATTAACTGTTACTCCGGAAGGCTGAAAGGAAAAGGAGCTGGTTTCTGATGGGACAAGGACACGGATTAGAAGTATTCAGTCTTGCATGGGAAATCACAAGTTAACTCTGATCATGAGTTGAGAGTTTCCATTATATAAGGTAATGGGCCGAGCCTTCAAAGGTGGGTGGATGAATTGTTTGCAGCTTAGAAAATCTTCTTCTGCAGTGACAGCAAATGCTCTTCTGAAAAGCACGTTTTATTGTAAATTGGCTGTGAATTGTTGTAATTTATTTGACATTATTCAGACAACTGCTAGAGGCAGAGCTGTGCATCCCTGACCCCCTTCTCTTTGTATTTAGTAGAATCTTGGTTTCTATTTAGTAACTTGTTAGAACTTCTGTAAATTTCAGAGTCTGGAATTTTCATCCACAAAAATATAATCCCAGAATAAGGGACCCTAAAAGCAAATACAGTGAGAGGCTGGGGAGGGGGGAGGGGGAAAGCTGAGGTCAGGAATAAACGCACCATATTTATAATCTTGGCTTGGTTATTCTAAGGCTCTTAGTAAAAGTTGTATACAGAGTGCTGTAGATAGGCACTTCAAAGCAGAATACACTTTTCATTAGCTGAGTATTCTGTATAGTTATTTAGACAGTTTTGAGGCAGCAAAATTGTCTGACATTAATATCTCCTCCTTATTTCAGAGTGGGTCACTCACTGTTTTAAGTGGTCAGCCTGTATATGCAGGTTACTGAGTAAGAAATTGTTCATAGAAGCTGAATCATTACATGGTATCTTAATTCTGCAGTGCACACCTTGGTGCATTTGCCCAGCACAGCATAGTAGTTCAGGCTGCTGCAGCCTGTAAGTATGTGCTTTTTAAAACTAGTGCTATTGTAGTCCTTTTCATTAGTTTAAAAGTAGTTCACTTTTAAACTTTAAAATGTGTTGTGTGGGAACTCCCCTGCTGCTTGTGGGAGCTGGTCGGTAGGAGAATGGGGTTATGTGTGAAGTCCCTGCGTACACCCCTTGATATTTCCAGGCACTAGGAGTAAAAAGACACCTTTCTGGTACATGAAGGAGTTGCTGGGTCTTCAATGTATGAATGTGTGAGTAATTTTGTTTACAATTCTGCATTGCTTTAAGAAAGAGGATTTCTATAATATTGTCACCGGCCTATTCTTGTATTTCCTACCCATTCATTAAATAATGGGGAATTTATGTTTGTTTTTTTTTTTTTTTCAGCGTTAGTCAAGACTGCAGAATATCTTTTTTTCCTTTCAGCCACAGACTCTTTCTATTTGTATTGTGGCTGTTTGAGATTCCCCGCTTTCTTGAACCATATGGGAAGGCAGTCAAACATGAGACGATGTTGTTCTGGACTCTTTGCAGCTCATTAGCTACTCATTAGTTACTCATGTTGTGAAACATTCTTTTAAAGCAGAATTTCAAAAGCCATACTCCACATGAAGAGTAGGAGCCATTGCTGCACTGTAACATAATAACATGCTTTACATTATTGCCCTTGTTGATTGCTGGAAAGGTAACCTGCTAATGAATTTTTGGGAATTCACTTTAATCCTGTTTGAAATAATGCTTCTGAGATTGGTTAAACGCTGAATCCAATCCAGCTGTCAAAATCCAATGCTCTGTTGAGAATTTCCTTAGTGTTCATATAAATATTTTAAAATAACTTCCCCCTTCAGTATAATCATACGCTTTTCAGATTACACTTCTCTTTCCCCTTCTATGCCTAGAAACTCTGCTTTTCCATTCCACTTGTTTTTAAACAATAAACTCGTTAAATTGTTGAGAGGAGAAAAAACACTGTTGTCTCTTGACATGTTGCAGTCTTTGTCCTTTTCTAAAATACAAAGTTGGAAAAAGTAGTAATATGTTGTATATATGCACATACGTATGTACAGGATATGATGGTTTAAGTCTTTCTTCTTCAGTAGGTGTGTTAGGGGTGATTTGAATCCCTTTGGAATTTTTACATGATTGCTTTGCCTCTGTATTGTCCGGATAACCTTATTAACCCCCTCAATAATTTCTTTTGACTCAGTTTATTAAGAATGATTTGTTGGCATTATTAAATAAAATGTTTAATTTTGCATCTAAAAATGGAAAAACTGTAGATGGGGTTTCTAGATTACTTACGGCACAGAGCAGCGCAGTTAAAGTGCAAGAATGAAATGTTGATTGCCAGGTGTTCATTGCTGATCACTGAAGCGGACGTGCACGTTGTAAAGTGTGTAAAAAAGCAGTTCTGTTGCAATGCTATCCTTAATTCATTTGGGCAAGACTCAACCTAATTGGAAAAACAACCAAAAGAACAGCAGCAGTCCCCTAGATGCCCTCTGAAACCCAGTAAAGCCTAGTTTAGAAGGATGGTCTCCAGTGAGCTACCAAGTCATGCAGATAGTCCTTAATCCTGAGGAAATGCTAGAGTGGATTATCATTCTTCTTGTAGTTGAAATAACATAGATTTCTTACGTTAAATATGCATCACTTGGCAGTTTCTTGTTCAGTATTTTCAAGTGCTTCTGCTTGGTACATAAAAAGTTTTTAAAGTAAATCATTAAATTCTATCCTTTTAGTGAGGGAGAGGAGCGCTGCTAGAAGCGTTTATGTATCTGAAGGGGAAGGGTAGTTTGTAGTGTTTAGACTTACTCCTCTGTGGACAGCAGGTACAATTTCTCTCATAAAGTATTAATTTTGTAGTTCAAAAATTTTACTTTTGTTGCACTGAGTCTGTGGATATGCAGATAAAGGTGTATTACCCGTGTGACGGGAGAATGATCATCTTGCAGAGATACTGAGAATACTGCTTTTTCCTAACTGGACTCCTGGAGATTTTGATGCTCAGCTCCAATTATCACTGAGAAATTGCTTATTAGGTGCCTTGGACAGTTTTCCCTGTCTCAACCAATATTCTAGACTGAGATGGTAGCTCTTATTATTATGAAGAACTTTCTGTTGAAGTAATTATTTTCTACTGCTTAATTATTTTTTTTCAAGTTAGTATGCTCAGCCTGCAGTTTTCTTTTTTTTTTTTTTTCTGCACCCGCCTCTTGTTTTTTGTATTTCAGATTAGTCAGGATTATCCAGTTGTTACCAGGGCCAGTGTCTTGCATGTACTAAACAGGATGCCTCTTTGGTTTTGGAAAGCTGTAGTGCTCCCATTCATTGGAGCAAGGTTTTGAAAATTGGCAGACAATAGCTGTTGAACAGGGATGTGCCTTCTGCTGTTCTTGAGAAAATCTGCCCAAATTAGGCAAACTTGCAAGTCTTTGGAAAAGTATGACTTTGTGAGTACTCAGTAAAAGATACTAGCGCTGCAGTCTTCAGAAGTTCTAGTGTGTGCTGGGTACGTTTTGGCCTTGAAGGAGTTTTCGTGGGACAAGATGATGCAGTCACTCACAGAATAATTGAGTGTGCCCCAGTCCGGTCCTTGCAGGAGTGCAGCCAGGCTCTCCATGCCATGGCTGCTCAAGGCCAGGGTGGAGCCAGGCGGCCTCCTCTGCTCCCAGGAGGAAGAACAGTATTAAGGAAGAACAGTGTGGGTCAGTGAATTGGGAGAAAGCGGACTACAGCCAGGAGGGTAAGGGGATGAAAGGCATGGCTGCACTGAGTCATGTTAAAGGTCCATCTGACCACTTACACCTCCTTGATGGTAGCAGACTGGTTCTTCTCTTTTTATGGACTGGTTCTTCTCTTGTTATACTCACCTGAGGGTGAGGAGTGGGGGAAGAGGTGCTGTGGTTGGAGAGGAAGCTAGCTGACTCAAGAGACCAAATGTTGCAGGGAAGCAGGAGTAGAGATCAGACTAGGATCTAGTTACAGAAACTTGGAGCTGCTTGTGTAGGAGCTGTTCTGTGATTGGAGTGCCGAGGCTGATGGGAATGGGGTCGTTTGAGGAGAGACAATTCAAATTGGCAGTTCTGATAGTGAACTTGGGGAGGATGAGAGAACCAGGACTAACTGGGCAATGGAAATAGCAGGAATGAACTCAGGAGGAGAAAGGGAATTTAAGCAAAAAAAAAAAAAAGGGGGGGGGGGGCAAGGAACTAGTAACAAGGAAACAGCTTGGATAAAGAGCATGTGGAGAGAGCAGGGTTAGAGTCTGAGTAGGACAGGTGGAATTGTGACTGTCAGACAGGATGTGCAATGGGATTAGCGTGTCAGGAACAGCAAGTCAAGAGTTTTATGGGATCAGGAGAAAGTGCAGTGGGTGCATGAGGGGAAGGAAGAAGCATGGGGCAAAGGATGAGGATTAAAAAAGAACTAAACCAGAAAAGTAGTGAAGGGACCTAGCAGCTCTCTTTTGCATGCTTGGCTTTGTAGCATTGCTATTTTTATGTGGCTTTTTCTGTGTAACATTTAAGTAGAGTTGACTTACTGGTTTGAATGTATGTACATTGATTTCTGTGGTTGCATTTTGCACCTTTACTCACTGTGGAAGAATATTTGACCACATCCCCAAATGGGAGCTTTATCCAGCAGTGTGTGCACTGTTGTTTTTCATCCACTCGTTCCATGCAGAAAGCCTTAAGCAGTTGTTTAGCAAATAGATTTAAAATGCATTTAGATAATATTTTTCACTCTGCGTTATGCTTTCTCTTATGCAGAGATAAATGCTTTAACACATTTATCTTGTATTTACAAAAGGGAAAAAATGATTGGCATGCAGCAGTGAGGGAATGGAAGTGTGTTTTCTCAAACAAAAGTTAAATGGGGAAGGGAAATATTTCTTGCCCTCTTGAGAGCTGTTGATCTGTCAAATGTGGGTCTTATAGGAGTGGCATTCAAGACTGTGTAACTACGGTTTTGCTGTAGTAAAAGGAAAACTGGCAGTGGATGAACCGCGAGAGCTGTGATAGAGCACTACATAAATATTTTTTTACCTATCCTGCCTCTCTCTCGCAGGTATAACAGTCTGAGGTACTTTTGCTCGTATGTTGGCACTGGAAAAGCTTAAAAATAAAGGGTGAGAGGAAGGGATTGTATGTGCTGGTCAAGAGCCTTTATTTCCCTACAGCTCTTTCGAGTTGTGAAACATTCATGTTTCACAGAGGATGCTTTTTGGCATATGTTTGTAACTTAACATGTAAAAGCTGAAAAAGTGTGTTAGCACAGCTTTACTTCAACTTTTGCTGTGCAAAAAAGCCCTAAGCAAACATTTCAGTAGCCTATATGTTGGTTTATAGCTTCTTTGCTACTTTGCTCAAAGACACTGTCATCAGCTGATCTGAAAGGCTGCATCCTCCTGAAGGACAGACAGCCTACCCACGGTGATCAAAGCATTCAACGCTTAAAGATTCCTGTTGCATGCTTTACCTGAAAACTCAACTTGTAAGCTGAGCAAATGTACCAGCCTATCGTTTAGGTAATGAGAATGCATATCACATGACGTGTGACACTGTTCCTATTTAAATCAGTGCCCTGGGGATTTACAGCCTTATTTTTGGAAGGAGGGGGGGAGTGTATAGCTAGATTCCAACTCTATTTAAAGATAAAATAATGTTTCTCTGGCTGTGTGGCTGCATGCAGTCTTCTGAGATGCAATGAAGTAGCCCAGGAAACAACCCTGGAAGGGTGGCAGCATGCATCCATTCCTGGTAAAGCATAATATGAACTGTGAGCACCTCTTCTGGATAATTGTGGGATGGTTTTTTCTTTTTGCGTTGTGGCTTTTGCTATCCTTCTTGTCTGTGTCATCCTTGTATTATGTACAAAATTGTCGAAAGTTCCTTTTCCAGAGGTTCAGTATGATTGACACAAACTATCTTGAAATAGGAAAGCTGTAATTGTTGAAGAAGACAATTTTTGCAAGAAATGGGCTGTTTTGAAACACATGCACCTAATTTAGGCATCTTTGGAGACTGGATCTGCATAGTTGTTGATGCTCTTCGAAAATGCTTAGTCTTGAAGAAAGCTTGCGTACCATAGTGCCAGCATTTAAAGGTTGTGGGAGCATGTTGAATTGTTCCAGCTAACAAAAGCCTTTGCTGAGCTAAACAATACAAATATAAATATTTCACTCGGTTATTAGCAGTTGAGTGGAAGTACCTGATAGTTAGGGAACAGCATGACAAAGTAGCACATTCCATTCACGCAAAGGTCAGAAGACATTTTCTTTTTTATGATATGTGTGGGTTTCATGCATATCACTATAAAATTTGTGTTGATTCGAATGTTGAATCTGTTGTTGGCTTCCCGTAGTCATCTTCTGTGGTTTGCTGTGGGTTAATCTCTGGGAGCAAAATATCTGGAATATTGACAGAGTAGTAAAAAGTTAGACTCCATACTTGAAGAGTTGAACAAGTAAAAAAGTGTCAAAACAGTGGAAATTCAGAACCCCTTTTTAGAATTAAAATGCAAGATTCAAGTGCTTTTTTCTTTATTCATGATACATCAGCAGATATGGTGTTTGGAAGTTGCTGGTCAGTGGAGCAATACTGATTTCCCTCTGGGGGCAAGGCATTCATCTAACCTTCTCAGCAGGGGGTGAGATTGATTCCTTAATCAGAATAGCAACAATCCATCTTGAAGCTTCCTCAAGGTATTAGGGCTAAATTAAATAGTCTGGGACTAATGTGTAAGCCCTAATGCACTTCAAGAGGCTTTCTTGGATAAGGAGAATTTTGAAAATAATCAGAAGATGAACCCAAAACTAAAAGCAAAAAGCCACAGGCATAAATCACCCTTAAAAAAGGTAATACGTTTTCTTTGTGTGGTGCAGGGCTTAACGCTCAGATTCTCTTAGGGAAGAAAAGAAAAAATGCATGAACTACATAGCTCTATTCATGGCATTAATGTATAACTTGTTTTCTCTCCTTTGTGTATGTGTTCCATAGCTGTTCCAAAAATAGATATGGTCACAAATATTAATTAGTAGAATTAAGCATCTTAAAGCCAGGAAATACACCATTTTTTAACCACAGCCACTACTGAGGAAATGTCTGTTCCTATGTATATTGTATTATGTCTTAATTTCCCAAAATTTTAAGATGGTGTTTACTTGTGTGCATTTGTAGAGTCTGTGGTTATGCATTAATTTCTTGAGGATAAAAACGTCATGGCTGCATTCAGCTTTTCTGGAAATCGTTTCATTAACTTGGATGAGGAATGAAACATTATGACTGTGCTTTAGTCTGTATATTAAGTGCTCATAAGAAAGAATTAACTATAATGTGCCAGTAACCTTGTTTGATATGCTTACTGATCATTATGAATGTCATTCATATACAGGAGTACTCAAAAAAAAAAAAAAAAAATGGGGTAGACCACATGGCATTTCTTCAGTCTTGCTCTTAGTTCTTTTCTTAGCCACTTTGTCTCATTCCACCTCAGTCTGCACGCCAAGTCAGGTAAGCTGTAATTTTCCTTCTACGAAATACTGGGATCCTTCCTATAAGGGAGCAAATATATCTGGAAGGCCTGAGGACTTTGTAAAAGCTGGAATGTTTTAAGGTGACTCTTTGTTAATAACATCTGTGAAGACATACTGAATGTCCTTGGTAGAAGTTGGCAGGTGCTCTGCCGAAGTATTGTAGCATAACATAAACTTCCTTGGTGCTACTGGTTCATGGCCCACCGGTTTGTGTTAGCAGCCAAAGCTCTTACATAGGGAGATGGCTTTAAACTTTAGGGTTTGTGAAAAATAAGGTCTTTCACTTTTTTGGCTGAGGGCAATGGCAGTTTCAGTCAACATTTGGACCAGAGTTGTAGTTTCCAAAGACTATTTTAAGTGGAAGGTATTGTCGTTATGACAGCTGAAGAGCACTGGATGACCTTGTTGCCCTTGCTATGGGAGGGGATGTTCTTGTCAAATGATGAGAAATTCCTTTTCTTTCCCTACACCTCTGTCTGCATAGGTAAGCATGCATTTGTTTTCCTCTTTCCCCCTCTTCTGTATCAGTCTGGTTCAGAGGCCAAGCTTGCTTTCCCTGCTTGGCAGATAAAGCATCTAGTAGATTCAAGGCAATATCCTCTTTCATATTTTTTAGATGATTCAACTGCTCATCGAGCAAATGGTCTATCCCTGTGTTATAAAATGGTTGGGGAGTCATGGGACATTCAGGGAATGGTGCCCAGAAGCTCCATTTGCTGTATGAAGATCAGTAGCTCTGATCCATCCAAATCAAAGGCTGGACAGGAGGTTCCTGTTTGTTCTTCAAACAGACGTTTTTTCTGTGTTTGGGTGCTCTTTAATCCAACAGACAAAGCAGCAGCAATGCAATGAATGAAAGCTGAAGTAAGCAAAGCATAGATACAAGGAAGAGCAAAAGGTGAAGAGGAGGAGGGCTGGCACATTGTTAGTGGGATAGTGGGAGTTAAAACAGATTGCCAAGGGACTGGTAGACTTTCTGTCAGAAGGAGCAGCTGTATATTGAGATTAGAGTCTGTGGGCCCACCTTAAGCTTTGGATGTCCGTGGTCGTGTTGTGCCAGCAGTTGCATGTAATCTATTTCACATCCACATAAAAAAAATACTCCGTGTTCAATTTTCTTTTTTTTTATCTTCCTGTCCCAGGATAAAATGCTAATTACTGTTGTATAAATGAGACAATACGTTAACTTAGCATCTGTGTTTTGAAATGTTTAACTTAAAGTTTGTAAACCATGTGATTTTCTTCAGCCTAGACAAAAATACAATGCAATAGGAATTGTATAGGTAACAAGAAAGTAAAGATATGAAAAGTTCATATAACTTTGGGGATTTTACCTGTAGGGAAATTTATTTTCATGAAACATTTGCACTGATATAAAATGCTGCTATTTCTCTGTATTAGTATATCTGTTATTTTAGAAATTGCTTGCATTTTGTACTATTGTTCTATTAAACATTTTATGAAGGGCTGAACCTTATTCTGTAGCCATTACCTTTATGAGTAATATCAATTATTTCAGTGCAGGCTTTTTGTTTATGTATCCATTGTGTTTGTCTGCATTATGTCTTCAGCTTTTTTTGAGGTGAATAAGAAATTTAGATCATTGTGCTTCCTTTAGTAATGCTGACTCTGCTCTCTGAACATCTGTCACTCTGCATCGATGTCTGTGCAAGGCAGGGTGATATTCTGAACCTTCATTGCGTTTCAGGCATGTTTTTTTCTAAAGCATTTAAGTCTCTAGTTTCGCAACTAAGAAAGCTCTGGTAAAGTAAATTTCCTCTTTTCTGATGTTCTGCAGCAGGACGAGTTACTTTGTTAATATCCCATTATCTTCTGCTGTCCTTCCATGCATCTTAACTTCCACGAGTAAATTATTTATTCTCAAAGAGGCTGTTCTTTTTCTGTCTCTCTCTGGAATTACTGGTAAGATTAACTCATCTCACCATGTACTTTAGAATTTGCAACGTATGTTTCCAATAATGTCCACTACAGTGTAGTGTGATAACCTCTGGCAGGCTTGAGTGTCAGCTCAGGAAGTGTCATGTTTAATGAAGAAAGGTATCTTATAGATCAATTGAATATACCAAGTGTCATAGGAGCAGAAATAACTTCCTCTGAGTCTAAGACTCCAGAGCACTAGAAGGGGGCATGCTGATAGTAACTTGGTATTTTAATATAATGACAAGATTTTTTTTTTTTTTTTTTTTTTTTTTGAAAAAAAGAAGTTTTGAGGTGGGGAGTTTTGCCAGGTTGTATTTGCTCTGATGAACTGTCATATCCAAAGCCAACATCTCTTACACAAAAAATGAGAACTTTGCCTTTAATATCTTCTGCTTTGAAACTAAATGCTCTGATACCATCTCATTCCAGTAATGACTTAGAAGTGCATCTGGCAAGACTTTTGAGGAATGCTTCTCAGTGTAGCACTTAAATGTCTGCTGTTTTAATAAGTGCATTGCTCAAAGTGGTGTGCTGTTTCAGAAGTCCTGCTTATTTTTTTGATTTTTATTTTATTTTATGAACCTGGAAGGAGTTGTCATAGCAGCTGTTGCTGGAGATCCAGGTCCCCATTGTGGTAGGTAGGCATTGTGTAATCCTGGCATTGATGGGCCCTGTCTTGGAAATTGTGTAATAGGAGTTAAAGACTAGCAGGATGGGAAGGATGGAGCATATGTCTCTCAAGGACCTGGAAATTGTGCACAGGTCTTAAACCGCTGCCATCTCATTAATAACTCTTCCAGTCTGGGGAAAAAGATGGTAATTTCTCTTGCACCCACGTTTGTTATGAAAATTCTTATGTGTTGTGAAATTGTAAACTACTGAATAGTTACTGTACTCTGAGACTAAGTTAGAAGGTAAATAGAGGGTATCTATTTTATTGTATCTTCTTACATTGAAAATCAATATAGTGTGCTGATACATACCCAAAATAAATTCTCTATACTAGAATTGCAGTGTTCACTGAATTCTATAAGAAGTCTGTATGTCTGACAGCCACATTTCAAAGAATTATTTATCCAATGTACCAATTAATTCCCTTCAAATAAATAGGCAAAAAATGAAATACATCGTCATCAATATTTAATGGCACCTGCTTAAAACCCTCCCTGTCTAGACTTTAGAAGTTGTGTGGGGGTGATATTCACACGTCCCTGATAAAGAGAGGATGGAATGTGTGTGTGTCTGTGTTTTCTTTTTGTTGAAGAAGTTAATTGCTTACTCCTTAAAGATGTAATTGTGTGATGCCCTACATGGCCCTGCTCAAAAATAATGGGCTGGAGGAAGCAGCTTCATCTCTCGTTGTAGGCCGCTGCACCATGAATACACATTTGGATGTTACCAGAAAGAGAGTTTCTGTTTCCTGAGTGGGATGAGCTGGTCTCCACCTTTCAGTGTGTAGGCTCTTCCAGTTGAAGCAAGTGTGCAGAACTAATACTGAAGGCGGGCTGTAATTTTTCTCTTGCTTCAGGAAAGAGTGAGCCCAAGTTACTGACATCTTATTCTGCACATCACATTGTTTCCTGTTCGGCTGCTGGAACAACGCAGCTACAAGCTGACCTAAATTTATGGTTCTCTTGCGAGATGCCAGTCTGCTCTTGAGCTGTTTGCAGTATTTTTATATGTGAACTGTCTGTATTCATTGTTATTGCTATGTTATCAGCTGCTTATTTTGAATGGCAGGCTTATGGAGAAGTGAATTTGTAACAGATTTGCATATAATTTGTGGGCAGCGTTTATTCCAAATAGACCTGTAGAACTGGGGTTTCTATTACTTTCTGGAATTGAAGCAAACAGTTATTAGATTTCCTCCCACAATAGTAGTAGAAAAGAGCAGCATTGTGCTTGCCACCATCCTCTTTTGATACTTCATGGTTTGTTATTGCTGTGATAGGAAAACACAAGTTGCATGTTATAATGTAAGCATTCCCTCTGTTTATTTTTTGTTGTTGTGGTAGCCTTCTATGTGATCTTCCAGGAACTTGAGAAGAGTGGAAATCAGGATCACATATCTGTGTAGCTTTATTTACAAAATTTCACCATGTGTGCTCTGTGCCATAATACTGTCTCAAAACTTAACCAGCAACTCTCCATTACTTCTAATATGAAGATTTTAATAACATTGAACTGTAGTTTTTATTAATCCTTTAACTAATAACGTCACAATTTACGTGGTGTGGTGGTCTTGTTTTCTTGTTTCTCTTCAAGACAGAATGCTTTTTATTGCTGTCCCAGTAATCAGTCCAAAGTACAGCAAGCAGCTTTGCTCTTTAAAAACTGTAGCACCCTTTCAGAAAATATCTTCGGTGCCTCAGACTTTTGCAGCCTGCTAACACATTCAGAACACAGGACAAGCAGCTTAAGATCTGAATGAGATTGTTCACCAAATGAGTTGGTGCAGCATATTAATTTGCTAGCACTTCTAAATGCCTGCAGTGTTACAAGAGCCTGCAATGTCACGAAAATACCAGGAGCTTTGTTGGCTCTAAACTCCTTAAAATAGAGTTTTAAATTCTTGTCTGCTTGCCGTAACCTTACTAGCTTTATAAGGAATTTCGAGATCTGTATTTGAAAAATGTTAGGCGTCCTGGGCTTAGCAAAGTTAGTAAGAATCTTTTCCTGGTAGTATTAATTGTCTTGGATTTACATTGTTCTCTGGATTTTACTGCATAGTTCATTATTATGTGAGGCTCCTACTAGTGCTTTTATCTAGATGCCAGTGGCTATGTTTATTGCGTGTTTTGGTATGTGCTTAATCTCGATGGACAGTCTGGTTGAAAAAATAGTTGCTTTTACAGTTAGGTAAACTAACATAATGTGATTTTGTGGTTTTAATAAGAATGGATGCAGTCAACTTGATTTGTTTTCATGTGTACTTTCCATTCCATCTTAAGTTTGTAAGTTGGTATTTAAGTGCAAGAGTAGAACTGATATGACACTTTTCCTCTTTGTGCGGTAAACCAACCCACCCCCCCAACAGTATTTTGTCTGGCAGCCCTTGGAGAAGAGGGATATGAATGAGTTTTTAAAACTACAAAAAATTTCGAACCTTAGAAATTTATTTTTGAGGTCTTAAAATGGATGCTTTTAGTCAGAGATTGAACCCAAACATTTCAGTGAAAGCTGCCTGGATGAGTAAAGTGTAACGTTACTACCTGTTGCAGCAGAACTTCCATCTGAGGTTTATGAACTGGTACCGATTCACTCTTCAGAACTGGGAGTTGAATATAAAGCTATTGCAGATGCATGTTTAGGAATGGAATTTAAAAAAACCCGAACAACATTTCGTGCTGTCCCTTGTTTCAGTGATGCTGGATTTAGGCAAATACATAGTACTGGAAGATGGGATGGGCAGAAGGAAGTGTTCAGACTGGTGTAACGTGTGGCTTTTAATCTTAGTTCCAATAAGCACTGTTTTAAATTGGGTAGTGCTTTTCTTCATGACTGTGTCTAAAAACTAGATTAATAGAAGATGACTGTTGTAATTCCCATTTGGGTTGTGAAAATGCATGCTTATTCAAGTGTTGTGAAGGCTTGAAGTCCATATGGTACCATCATTGTTAATAGCATGAGTTTTAAAATACTCACATGGTTTTTTTGGAGCCCAAGGACATGAGATCGTTGCCGCAAGAAAACTGAATTACCCCTTTTGCTCAGCTAGACTGGCCTGTCCAGCTGATGAGCAGAATATCCTTGCTGAGGGAAGCAGTTCTTACTTAAAAGGATGTTGCTTTTCTTGCTCAGGATGGCGAAACGTTATTTATTCCTGATGCTTAGGTTTCCAAGTCATGTTGGTCAAAAGAAAGTGTAATTGTTGATTTGTTTCTGTAAAATGTTCTGTTTCACTTCGAGAGGCTGGAGGCTTTGTAGGGAACCAGGCTAGGAGGCTTGTGCAGTCAGTAGATGCCCTAGTTCTAGAAACTGTAATTTTAGGTTATCTTGGTTAGCACAGCATGGTTAACACACTGAACTTCAGCTTTGTCCGTTGAGGCTCAGTGTGGCCTTACTACAGCATCTTTGTGGGACAGTCAGCAAACCACTGTGTCTTGCTTGCTGTGCTGTGGTTCCCAGCTTCTCTCTGATTTCTCTGTGAACTGGTCCCTGTTTCAGATCTGTTGGGTGTAAAAGCAGCACTTAGCACAACGGGGCTGCTGTTAAGAGCTGCAGGATCTTTGCTGCTGCTACAACTTGCTTCAAATGCTCTGATCAGGTCGCGGGGCACTTAAAATTTGTGGATGGTAGAGAACATTGTGTTATAAAACTCTGTTTCTGTATGTTTCATGAGTGTCATGTTTGTCAGATGGGAAACATTGATTTCTTCCCATTTTACAAAGCTCAGTGACACATGGTATGAATTTTTGTCACTGTGATGGAATTAAATTTACCTCTTTCTCTTTAGATGCTTGTAATTGTCTTGTGTCCTGTGGAGAACCTCAAGTATCCTTGAGTGAGTAGCTGGGATCATCACAGCTCCATCACAACCCGCTGTGCCTGGCTGTGTGCGTGCTGCTCTACTGAATCTGCAAACCTGAAATGTGTGTGGGAGAACTTTCTCTTGTATTCCAGCATGTAATTTAATTGATGTTTGTTTGGTAATTTGCCTCAGATTAAATTATTCGTTGTTAGTACTGAGCAAATGCTTTGTGTACTTCTGGTGGGTCAGCATTTTGCATAATATTTCTCCTTCTTTATTCCACCTACTTTGGTGCATTCATTTATTTTTGCTGCAATCTTATTACTGAGAATTGAGAGAGGCTTCTGTTGGGAAGGGGGGGGAGACCCAGTGGAGTTCCAGAGAGGCTTTATACAGTGATTATTTGGTGAAGGGAAATGAGATTACTTTTCCTCAGAGTTAAACTTTGATTTAACACGAGTTCACGCTATAATTAATGGGAGATGTTACCTGAGGATAAATTGTATAGAAATGGAATAGAACTGAGCATGTGAGAATAAGTGTATGCTGTCTCACTCTAAGGGAAAAGAAGCTCATGTTGTCAGAGAATCCTTGTTTATTGATAGCAGTATAGGCTTTGATGCAAGGGGGATGTTTCTGATCCTTAGTAAGACATGTCAGTGGTACAGTTGCCACATTAGTTTTGATTTGACTATATTTTAGTTTGTTAATTGTAGATTAATTCTGTGGCCATACAGCTTATCTTGTCTTTTGCAGAGGAGAAGAGGCATGGCAAGATTCAACTTAAATTCGGAGTATTTTATGCAAGTGGGATCAGTTTGAAACAATGTTGTTGTCAAAATCAAGACAAATGACCTGACTCTACGAAGTACTGCAGAGTGTGTGCAAATGCAGCAAGGGTTAGTCTGTTTTCTGAAGTGTGAGATGAGAACGGTAATAGGTTGTAGGAAAATATTTGACAGGATGTTAGCTGAATGTCTTGGTTGCCATTTTCATAGCTGTAGGAAGAGTTGGATCTTATTGTAATAAAAAATCTTTGTGACAAACCCCAATAGATAAATTTAAGGAATAGCGTCTCCTCAGCTTTTCTTCAGCTCTTTGCTTACTTTCTGTTTCTGGCCTAGTTCCAGAATTAATCTGGGGTTTTTTTTGCCGATGTTGCTTGACTCCACAGAGTGGAGTGTATGAGTGGATAATACTGAATTATGAAATGCATTTTGAACAGAGTTTGGTAACAAATTTTGAAGTGATCAAATTTGTGTTTGAAATTTAAGTTGAATTTATGCCTAGGTTTGCAGACATTTTAAATGCTACGTACTCAGAATGACACTGTCGTTCTATCTATTGCATTAGATTATGTGAATTGTATATCACTCTGAGAACTCTCCTGTTTTGGAAACTTAACTATTTCTTGGATCAGAGCAGAAGCACCAAATCTAATTCCTGGGTTAAAAAATGGAATACAATGGCAGATAGAAGTACTTAAGGCATAGCAGTAATCTTACTTGGTCCTGAGTGTGAAGTGGCCCTTAAAAAAATCTAGGACGGTGTTTGTAATGTCATGGTATTTAAAATATTAAATGCTTTTTGAACCTCATCTGCAAAGGAGTACTTTAATCTTTTTCAGCTGTTAGTTCCATTTAATTTGTAAAAGAGAGGAGGAAACAGTCAGTTTACAGATTTTCACTTTTCATTTGAACTTTAGGGAAGGGTTTTGGATGTGCTGGGAGGGCTTATTTTTTGACCCTAGCTATTGCTGTTGCTCCAATGATTCTAGGAGGCAGCCTCCAGCTAAGCAGAACTACAGTGACTTTTACAGTATTTTTCTTTTCCAAGAGTCTGCATAAACATCCCATCCCATGCCTGAAGTGGAGTTTGGTAGTCAGTTCTCAAAGTGCTTCACAGCCAGAGGAGGCGGTGGTGAAAATGAGACCAAGGAGGAAAGGCTGTTGTCTTCTGTTTAACAGATAAATACATCTTTGCATTAGCATCTGTGTAGAAAAGAGACTTGTGCACATGCTCAATTCTACACCTGACAGGTGATTTATTTAATGGAGATCAGACGTTCTACTATTGAGAATGCCAGGCATACCTGGCGAGGCCTTTGTGTGTGTTTTGGGTTGTTTTTTTTTTTTTAATGTAGCTCATATGGACTACACTTACATAGAGGGAGATCAAGGACTCTTTATTTCATAAAGTTTAATAATGTCACTGATTTTCTTTTTAAAAAGTGATTATATATAAAAAAAATCAAATACCCCCAAACCCAAAGAACATCCCCCACCTAAGTATTACTATTCCAAAGAATTGAACAGAATGGGATTGAAATTCCAGAGTTGCTGAACTTCAGCTGTGTGTTTAGAGCAGCATGGCCAAACCTTTGAAAAGGTTTGATATTTATGATAAAATCATGCACTTTGAGGATGCATAAAACAGCTTGGATATCCTATGTGATGAATCCAGTATGGCATTGGTTTATGAAGATGTTGGGCTAAAAGCTAGTTTCCACAAAAAACATTCCCACAGACTACTACAGCTTGAAGTATTGTTCTTGTGGATAAGACTCTACTATTGTAATTCAGTATGGTTTTGGATAAGAGGGCAGAATTGCCTTTTTTTTTGCGTGTGTGTGTTCTTTTAAATGGATCAGCAGGCTTGTTTGTTTTTCTATTGTAGTTATCCGTGCAATAAGTAGGAACGCAGTACGGTTAATTTTTAATAATTAGTACACAGCTGCCCAAAGGAGAAACTGTGTAGGCAAGAGATCTTGTTGATCTTTGTTTTAACAGCTGGTATTATTAAGGGAGAGCTTCGCAGAATGGAAAAAAAGAGGATGAAAATCAGTCAACAGCTAATCCAAAGATGTAGCCAGGCACCAAAAAATTTACTGGGAATTTGTTCTAAAATTGCATTTGTTCAAATTATTTCAGAATAAAAAGAATGGTTCTGTATTAAATGAGGGAAGTGGGATGGTGCTGGGGAACAGTGAAAAGTTGCAACATTGTCAACTGAAAACAACAGTTTTCTTCCTGGAACAACAACAACATATATTTAGCATTGTTACCATGCTGCAACTCCTGAGGGAGGCAGCTCAGAGATGGAGCTCTGCTGCGGCTCATGATTTATCCCATCCCAGCAGCAGAGCAATACACACCAGAATCTGCTCATTTTCAAAGCTCTTGTTTATAATACACAGAACAGTGAATCCCTGTGGGTCGTTGAAGCTTTCCATCTGCAGCTCTGGATACTGTCAGCAAAACCCAAATCCATGTCCCATTCTTATTCCCCCAGGAGGAGCAGAAGGAAGAAGTTAGCATTGCTTTGTTTCTTTGTTTTTTCAATGTGTTTTGTGGTTATCATTAATGCTAATGGTAGAGATGCATCATCTCTCTGGGGCCCAGTAGACTTTAGTAGTTATGAGCCTTGTTTAGCTTTTGCTTAGCTAACGAGTCTGGATTTTAAGGTCTTGATTCTGCTCCTTGTCCCCATACATAGTAGGAAGTAACTTCACTTAAATCAGTTGAATTGCGCTAGAATCACCAAAAGGAGAAGCAGCATGAGCATGTTTGTCTTCAGTTTCAATAACTGAACATGTACAGAAAAAGGTTGAAATGCACTCAGTCCTTCAATAAAAATAGTTGGTATTTCTGACCTTACATCTGTCATTAGTTGAGGTTTCTCTCTTATTATCTTGCTCTTTAAGAGCTTTCTTATATCCTCAGTTGTAATTTGCACATTATAATGTATTTTGAAACAAAATGTGTCCCGTTCTGGGGTTTCTTGTGTGTATTTTATAAGCAGAATTCTATGCTTGAAAAGAAGTGTTCATTTCTGAATGGTCTGCTTATGACAGATGGTTTTCATTGTGGCAAAGTCGTGCAGTGCCTCAAACCTCAATATGTATAAACTTATTTGAAGGAAATGAATTGCTGCTCCAGCATGGCCTTCTATGAAAAGTGTCCTTGGACATTGTGAACAATGTTTTTTGAGCCTTACCTTTTCCTTATTCAAAGAAAACTAATGTTCATTTTCAAGAGCATGAAATTTTGACACAGAGTAAGATGTACATTTCCTCTTTCAAGAGATGTAACACAACTTTCTTAGATACTTATACTGATAACAGCAGATGACTTGTGTCAAGTCTCTGACACCTCTGTATGATCTCTTCAGGTAATTGTTTAGATAAAAATGGAACAGCACCTATATAATATAACCTCTATACTAGACGGATTTAGGTTCTTCCACGTGTGCCACCCAGGGCATGTAATCTACAGAATTTCACACCAAAATCTCCCCGTTCCAAGAAAACCAGGCTTCCCGTTAGCCATTTGCCTGCAAGAGGACTGACTGTCTCTTTGTCCCTTACTATCTGGTATCCTTTGATTCACTTGCTGTTCCTTTTAATCACCTATTGCTCATCAGCTCTGCCCTGCTCCAGCTGAGCTGTTCACATCCTTCTGTCTTCCCGCTCCCCAGAATTAATCATTCCTCCTTGTTGTCTTACCTCTCACAGCATCTTTTTAAGCTGCTGCAGCACAAGCAACCACATCCTCTCTCGTATGGCACATCCTCTCTCTCACCTTCCTTCCTGGCTGCTGTGTTAGCACTCGTACTTGCCCTGTTGCTATAGAGAGACCACAAGTTCTGCTTTGCCACATCCTTTGTAGGATACAACAGGCTAAGGGGGAGGAGAGGGCCTGGTTTGATACCAGGAAGGCAGAGGCAGAGGGTTTGGAGGTCTAGTAGGTTTGGGCTCCGTTGAGGAAGGCTGTTTGCTGTAGTGGTAAGAGCAGACCCTGGAACCAAGACCAGGAGGTTTCTTGCAGGAGAACCTGCTCCTCCTGGAGCTCTGACACTCCTGCACCCGCGGCTGGGCAGCAGTAGTGACTCAGAGGCTGCTGGAGGCTGCAGGAAGGAGCAGTTTCAGTTCATGGTTTAAGCTGTCAGCAGAGAGAACTAGACATTGAGAGCGTGTGTGCATGAGCATCTTGGCAGTTGGTGACATGGGTCATACTCACACAGGGAAGCATCCTCCCGTGAGCCACATGTCAGGTTGTGCAAGGCTTCTATAAGAGATGTGACAGTGGGTCACCAAGACGAGTTCTTGGGCCATGTTCCTGCAGACCTGTCTGGCAGGCGGAGGAATCTTATTGCTGACCCGATGATCTGTGCCGCTGCTGAGGGAGTCACTCTCGCTCCCATCCCTGGTTTCACAGGTCGTTACTTGGCTTTGCACTGCACCTTGTCCTGCTCCCTGCAACCTCTACTGCATTTAGGGTCTGGTGGTGTGCATCACCTTCTCTACTGTGAGCTCATAAGCTACACTAGTTTGAAGACAAGCTCACCATTTTCATTAGTGGGGGATGTACCAACGCAGCTTTCCTGTAGGTGGGTCTCTTTGTTAGGTGTTGCAATTTAATTTGTTCCCTGTCAGCCCTGACGATCTGGTTGTACTCCCAGAACTGGCCTTGCCTCGGCGTGGCTGTAATACCAGTTTTGCTCTCCGGGTGCTGGCCCCTGTCCTTTATGCTCAGGTGGCTTTTTTCAGAAGTGCTTTTTATCTGACTTCACTCAGGTTTCCATCAAGGTAGGATTAGGGTATGGCTGAAACCTGTCTGTGAGACAGCACTTCTGCTTAATTAGCAGGAGGGGTCACTCTTGAGTTTGTGGAAGGTGGTTTTCTGGGTGGGGATGAATGTGGTTAGTCTCCGGAGCAATTAAGAGGGTTGCTCCCCGTTGCTACCCTTTGCTGTGCAAAGGGCCTTGCTATTATACTAGGGCAACATTATTTTAAATCCAAATGAAAATTGGCATAAGTATTAGAATTTATTTTGCTTTACAGCTTCAGCAAAATGCTGAAGAGAGAAAGCATTTCAAGGCTGAAATATAGACCAGAAACTGCTTAATTCATAATGTTTATTGGAACAAGTAGGACAATTGGAGGTGAGTTTATCTAGCAACATAAAATATATTTCGACATAAAACATAGTCTGTTTCCACTCTTGATTTGAAATGCACTCAGCTGCCTAACGATGCAGCAAAGAACCTTAGTTTCTGTTTTCTCCTACATAGATCAAGTTCTGAGGTGAATTGGAAGAGATAAAAGAATAGTTAAAAACCTTTTGGGATTTATGGAAAAATGCATTAAGGGATGGTGACGAAGGGAAAATGGAGCTGGGAAAATAAGATGGATTTTTTTCTGGGGTATTTATTATGCAGCTTGAGTGGAAATATGCATGTTTAGGGTGAAAGGTTAGGAAGAATTTATTTAGTACTCAGAGGGTAAAATGAAATTAAATGTGGATGAATAGGAGATCTGCATGAAAAATGCTGTGATCATAAATAGTTTTGTGAACAAGAACCGGATATACAGAGGTGATGGAAGGGTAGATTCATAAAACAGCCAGTAAAGCCACAGCATCGTTTCAATGTAAAGCAAAAAGAGATGGTGTCCCCGTCCCTTCAGTACGGTTTCCATGGTGCCATCAGTCCTCCTTGTCTGTGCTGCGTGAAGCAAAAGGTTAGTGTCCTGTACTCCGTTTCATACTTAACATACTTAACATGTATAAACATGGATGTTTGTTTAGTTGTCATTAACTGAGGATTTCACTGACTATAGCAGACAAGTTTTGTGTGGGAAGTTGTCTCTCAGCAGTAGTGGCTGAGTCAACAGATGCTGAAGTGCTTTCGTATTTTCTGCTCATCTCTGTTTTCTGGAAGGCTCTTGCAGTGGTAGCCTGTACTTTATGCATTTTCTTTCATTATTAATTTGCCTGAAGACTCTTAACATTTGCATGTAGCTTTATTGTAGGTCTCTGAGGATCTGTGATCTGAATTCTGTTGTATTCTGCTAGCACTATAGTGCCATATGGGACTTAACCGAGCCTATGAAGGTTTCATCATCTTGTTAATTATTTTTCTAATTTGGAGTTGTTAAACCATAGAATCTAAAAAAGTCATTTAGAATTTGAACACTGTAATGTATTCTTGATCTTCATTTTAATTCCTTTTTGCCTATGGAAATGAGTGAGAGTGTTTAAAAAGAGCGACATGGGAGGAGAAGGTATGAACCAGAGGTGAAAATTAGCGTTTAATTCCCCTATTCCTACTTATGTTTTTAGGACAGTGGATAAACAAGTCATTTTGGGAGGAAGCAGTATCAAACTCCCTGGAGAGTGAGGCAGTAGAAAGTCTTCAGATATTCTTAATGATTAAGTGATGGGTCTCATTATGTTGCTGGATTAGAATTACAGGAAGAATATACTAAATATAAAGGCTTTGTTTGTATGTTATTAGCACCTGAATTTTCAGCATACTCTTTCTTCACTACTTGTCTCTGTCTTGGCATTCTTCTTCATTTCACCTCCTGCACCACTACCTGTGAAAACAGCAGGAGTGACAGTGACAGTTCAGCCTGGTTCCTGGCATAGTAAACATGGCCACCTGAGTCTTGTTTAAGCAGGTTTGACATGATGATCGAAATTGCAGAATTAACTGGTGAAGTCTCCCAGAATCTAATCTTTTGTTCACACTTGAAACCAAATAGAAATCCCAGGACTTCTGGCCTAGCTGTATGGTGGAGTTGGACTCCACATCATCGGCCTTTCTGTTTGTGAAAAGCACTTACCGGACTCGGGAAGTGCAGCAACCTGAGGGAGCCTTGTCTGGCTGCAGAGAGCCCAGGACTGTAACTCACAGCAATAGTGGGGACACCATCTTTATTTCAGTAGATCCTACAGCTGCAGCCCCTTGGTGGCAAATTAAGGTCCCATCCATCACTGGATCTGACAAATCTTTGGGTTGAACTAGTTCATGATAGATGGAAGCACTCTTGAAAGAGGAAGAAATATCTTGCTGAGTTGTTCTTCAAAGACCACATGAATAACACTTTCTTTATTGCTCAATAATTGGTTGACCTCCATGTTATGTGCTTTAGAAATGGGAAGAAAGCTTTTCTTTTTTTTTTTTTTTTTTAATGGCTAACTTTCTTCTTCCCAAAATACTTTGCATAGCTGGGGAATGTGACTTCAGGAGAACGGTTGAGAAGTGAGTGGATTTGACAGCTTAAGGCAGCCCTTTAAAATGAGGAAAAGCAAATAGGCAGTGCTATTTCCATTTTAAGCATTGTCAGTGTAACAAGCATGCAGTCAAGTTTTAGAAAGAATGCATGAATGTGAGGTTATTTGGGCAACGGTAAAAATACCGGGAGAGAATTAATGGAAACAGAAATGGAGTTAGAAACACACTTTGCCTTAGGGATAAAATTTTCAAAGCATTCTGGGTACTTGGATGTCCAATTCCCATTCAAGTTAATGACGTTAATAAGGTTGTTCTTTCCTCTTTCGAGCTTTAACTTCTGTGTGCCTGCTCAAGAATGCGTTAAGCTCTGAACTAATACGAAAATGCTGTTTGTTTCAAGCAACTAGCGGCAGAGGCTCTCCTTTCCCACCCCTGTGAAGGCAGGGGGGTCAGCTCCTATGTCCAAACTCCTCCATCGCTTGGGGAAGGCGTGAAGTGTTTGTACTGGCACGCATTGCTATCGCTGGGAAGCCAGAGGAGTCTGATGAAGAGGAATGAGTTACATCTGTATGAGTAGTTTAATTATGTGCATATCTTGATTGCCAATCAAAAGTCTGTTCTTTTTAATAACCTGTTGATATCACAATAAGTGTAGGGACTTGAAAATGGGAGAACATGAGATTTGTCAGGTTGGAAGGCCAAAAGGACATAGGCAATAATGTGAAGGCTGCCGAGATACAGGACTCATTGTCAGTGCAGTATTTTGCTCAAGAGTGTTGTTAAATGTAAACCAGTCTTTGAGTCAGAGGAAAGTACTGAATGCTTCTAGAACATGTTTTCATGTTTATTTTTCAGAGAAAGCAGGTGCAAAGTGACCTTTTGTTCCCCCCCCCCCCCCCCCCCCCCCCCCCCCGCTGTGGTCTGGTGGGAGCATTCTCACTGAACACTGTGTCATGGTTCTTGTCTTGTTTTCTTGCTTTTGTTGAAGAATGCTAAAGCCTTGTGGGATTTATTGTTTTCTAATGTTATCCCTAACTGGAAGGGTGAGTAAGCTGCAAAAGCGAACAGAGAAGAGTAGGTATATTGAAATCGAAAGCTGCAACAGCAGCTCATGGAGGTATCTGAGCCATTTGCCAGCTGATGACCAAAGCTGCACAGCTGCAGTGGCACACTTTACCTGCTAAACCTGCAGCCATCACTGGTGGGGATGGTCACTTTGTCTCAAATCTACGTGCTGCTCTCATTAGGCTGCTTCTGGCTGTAGAGCCAAGTCCCTTCAGAGCCGAGACAGATGAATCCTCACAAGCTGCACTCCTGCTTCTTTTTGTCCAGTAGATGTTTCACCAGCCACCAGCTTCTTCCTGGCTTCAGTGCGACACTGATACCTTTAAAATCCTTGTTGAGTTTTACTGTTTGAGTACCAGAAGCTTCTTACGCCTGGTGCTGCAAGTGCTTAAGTTAACCAAAGTACTAGCTAATTTACTGATGACACTTCCCCCTTCATTAGAACTTTTTTTTTTTTAGGATTCATTACCGTGAAAAGCTTTTTTTAAGCTCTAAAATAATTCTGGAGTTCAGTGAAAACTGAAATGAAACATCATGCTGGAGTTTGGAAATCTTTTGAAGAACTTACTTTTCTACAGTCTGCTTCTGGTAAATCTTTTGTGGGATAATCAATCTTGTTTGAAGGCATGATATTGTTGCTAAGTACTCTCAAAAATCTCCTTTTTAGAAGTACTGTTTTTGTATTGATTGCATGTATCACCAGACTTGGGTTTCCATGAATTAAAGGTTATGCTTTATGATCAAAGCATTCTGTGTACTCTGTCATCCCTACGATTCATTAGCTTGAACACAGAGCCTTTGCCTGCCTTCATCTTGCTGAGCAGATGCACAAAACAGGGAGGACTGTCTGTGCTGGGTCCCTCTGGCTGCACTGCCTTTCCTTTGGAATCTTATGCTCAGCAAGGGATGGTGTTGCCAATTTTACTAATGTTTTTCAGCCTTAAGGAACACAGAAGAGCAAACAGATAATGGAATACATGACCCCAGTGTAACACACTGTTGTGGGGCATTGGCTGCTTAGTGAAATGGCATTTGGGCCAAAACTCTCCCATGCCCAGAAAAGGACAGAAACTCTTCTCTTCAGCAAAGTCTGCAGAAAGCTAAATTTCACCTTGCCTTGCTGCTAGATAGCGGAGGTCAGTGCTTGTAGTTTATCTGGTTGAGGTTCTTCTGGTTACAGCTTGACGCAGGACAAGTGTCTCTGCTCGCTTTATAAATAGAACGTTAGCATCTTCCCACAGTTGGTCTGTTTGACAGCTGCTCCCCGGTATATTCGCCTTTGCGCTGCGCATCATGGAGTTTTCTTTTGGCAAACTTGACCTAGTGAGGCCGCTGAAACATTCCAGCAGATCCATCTATGGGATAACAGACCACACCGAAGCAGCTACGTGGAGCCATTTTCAGGTTTTTATTCATACTCTGGCCTAAATGATGCTTGGAGAATTGAGTCGGGGTGATGGTGGTGGAAGAGGTTTGGACAACTCACGAAGATTGCCTTTCCAGGGTGAACCTGCTTTATCTTTCTGTGCAGTCAGCAGCCTAAATTATCTTGAAGGGCAGGATCTCCTTGAAAGGCATTCTTTCTTATGGGAAACCATGACCTTTCCTCTTTGGATGGGGCTGCAGTAAAATGCTATGTTAGTTTCTCACTCCTAGTATGGTATATCTGATAAAGGTGGTTTAATTTGCTTACAGGGATTAGGGAGTGGATCTCCCTCCCTGAGATTTCCCTTGTCGAAGTTGGGAGTGTGTGTGAATGCATGTAAACTTGTGAGTAATGGACTGCCTCGTGGGGTATTTATTTTATATGCATGAGTTTATGTTAAATAATGTAAATTGTGGAAGAGTAGGGTGTGGGATAGCTACAAGACTTCTTTATCAGAAACCTTAAAAAGGTCATGTTTGCACTGCTTTCTTGACGCCAGCATAAACTGAGAGATGTAGAGGTTGGGTATTTGAAGCAGAGCAGAAGGTGCCTCGTTGTGCTGGCGTCGTACTCCAGACAGCACACCACGTTCCGTTCTCATCTGAGCCTGCTGGGAGGAGGAGAGGTCCGTGATGTTACTCAGGTCGTCTTTGTATTCTCCCCAGCTGTGAAATTGTCTGAAACAGGGATTTGTCTATATGCAAATATGTACTGGCTTAGTCCACATCTTCCCTTTCTGCAGAATAGATACATCCTCTTTTTGAATTAATGATGTTACATTGATTTAAGGGTGATTTATATTGATGGAAATCAGGCTTTCATTCTGTGTAGCTTGAATATTTTTTTTTTCCTCACTTGCCCTTAACTGTTTTTTCTTAGTTCCTGGAGCACAAGGCTTAGATGTTTTTTATTATTTTTGTATCTTTATACTATTGACCTTTTGCTGTTCTCCCCATAGCACCTCTTTAATTGACTAATAGTGATATAATTTCAACTGAAGCCTAGTCTGGTTTGGCTGAACTGGTTTAAAATAGTACCTTATGCTAAACCAGAGCTAATACGCAGATACACAAGCCCAGTGTGTCCTATTCCGTGCTTATTACCTGCTGTCTTAACTAGCTTCTTGCTAGAGTTTTGGAAATTTTCCACCTCTAATGTGATTCCTATTCCTTCCCTTGAAAATACAGTTAAAACATTTTTGTTAGCATGTAGCAGCTTCTGTGTATGTGACTCTTGTTCAATGCTGGAAGAATCTCTCCTGATACCAATCTAATTTACTGTCAGAGCCAGAGATGCTATAAAGCAGAAAGTGGTATTTGCTTAAAAGCGACATATTCATAAACTAGGCTTTGTAGTAGTTTTCTGTTGTTTTTCTACTCTGTGCACCTAAGGAATTGGGTTTGTATTGCTTTGATAACATTCGATGATAGCTCAACAAACTGAAAGTTGCAATACCAAATCTTTGGCAGATAGAAAGAAGCATCGCTTCTGTCAGAGGCTTCAATTGTGGCAGCTAAGCATCTGCCCCAAATCTATTGCTGTGTACTACTTTTTGGAAAATGTTGTAAGTTTGACCTTCGTACTGCAGATGTATAAACTTATTCTCTATTTTCCATGTAAACCATAATGGAACCTGATGCCAAATAAGTTAGGCTGATATTAAAGACCTTGTTTACACTGTATTTCTGTCAGGATAATTACTCAGTATATCACAGTTTAAAAAGTATTTTTAAAGAAATATTACAGAAACATTAACTTCCTAATGCTGTGTGGAATGGATGATTATGGAATTTGAATGTTGTTGAAGTAACCAAATTTTAAAAAATAAGGTAATTTTAGGTTAAATCTGTAGATAGTAATAAACTGATTTGGATAATTAATTTGGATTTAGAGTTGCTTAATTTCTCTTGGCATTTGCAAATCCCAGACTGACTTGTGGAATGTTCTTGATTGAAAAAGATTTTATTGAAAACATGTGTGGCTGTGTTTGAGGGCAACAATATTTGAAGAACAAAGTAGCATCTGTATGGAGGTAGACAAGATGACTTGCTGTAAACAGAGCTAATGTCATTTTTTGTGGCCTGATTTGATTTAGAACAAACCAGACTATAGGGGAAGTAATTTCGGTTCTGTAAAAAGATTTTCAGCTGTTCAAAATGATATTTTAAATCCATAACACTGACAAAGCTTGAATATAAATCTGTATTTTCCAGACTAAAATCAGAATCATTAATTAGGAGTCGACCTCAAATTCGTGGAACTTCTATTAACTCTGTAGAGTAAAATGAAGTACTGGCAAGAGGATCCATTTGCTATCCTTTGTCTAAGTATGTCCTTATATTAGAAAACTGTGTTCAGTAGAATTGCTAGTATTTCTGAAATGAAATTGATTGAGAAATGAGGAATGAAGAATGGTACTGTATCTGTCTCATGTTAAGAGAGAGATTTATGTTGATTTGAAAACCCGTGTTCCTATAAAAATGTCTGTGTCAATGGAAAATATTAATAACGCTTTCTTTGTGGTGATACGCACTTCGGAAATTATTTTTAGTTATCTCTGTGTTCAACAAGACTAAACTATTTTTTTTTTATTTTGTTGCAGGACCAGTTTGACAACTTAGAAAAACACACGCAATGGGGTATTGATGTTCTGGAAAAATACATCAAGTTTGTAAAAGAAAGAACAGAGATTGAACTCAGCTATGCAAAGCAGCTTAGGTAAGTTGATATGTAAAGTCTGGACTTGAGTTGCATCTGTTCAGAGCCTGTCAGTGGTGGTAATTTGTTTGGTTTATAATAATGGCTTTTAGAGAATAGCTTTAATTTAGAGAATGGAAAACTAATTTAAGATACTGTTTTATCTCTGCTAAAAATCATATGCTTTGAAAAAGAAAGGTTATTTAGGTGACTGAGTAGCATACTAGGGCTTACTCATGATTTATGTGTGATTAATGGCTCAGGCTTTGAGGATAGCATTGTAATGTTTTCCATGAAATTAGGACTGCTGTGTGTAAATGCTGAAAGGTTTAAGAATTCAGCAGGATAATGATCATTTGTTGTAAGGCAAAGTTTGGGGTTTCGTTTCATAAGACAGACTCTTTATGAGTGCGTGTTGGAGAAACTGCAGGTCAGAAAGGCAGTCTCAGCCCTTGGAAATTCTGTTGATGTAGTTAGCCAGGTTGTAGCCTGAGATTTGAGTTTTGACATTTTTATAATCTTGCCACTGTTCTTGTGATGTGTCTCCTGAAAGAGCAGAGTTCCTGTGAATTTATCTCAAGTAGTTAAATTACTGGAAATTCCTGCTAAGTACATTCTACGTGTCTGGTTCGACAATCAGGTTGTGAAGAGTAAAGGTGAAGAGATGAGTGTATCTGAGCCAGATCCAGAAAATGTATTCCTTGAGGTCAGATCCAGTGTAAATGGGGAAGGGATGCTAAGAATCCTCCCACAACTAGTAGCTCTTACTCCGCTTTTCCCAGTAGGGTAGAAAAAATGAGAGGTGAACAGGGGTTAGGAGGGAGTACAACACACAGACAGTCCTGCTGCTGCGGAGAGAGTCTGTGGTTCAATATTGTTGGCAGCCACTAGTGTCCAGGGTGATAAACTGGAGGTGGTGGAGCTAACCGGGGGGGGGGAGTGCAGGACTAATCCTTCCTAACACAACTCCAGTAAATACATACCTTCTTTTTTTTTTATGATTAAAATACATATTAGAACTCTTTCCATCTACGCAGTATTTACAGAGATTGAGATCTGAGGTCCAGTTGATCTGTATATATCTAAAGCAGCATGTCTATTAAAAAAAAAAAAAAATCACCCAGAATTTTTGCTGCTTGTGTTAGCATGGATTTGAGACGCACAATGCCCTGTTATTTACGAGGAGCTGGTGGTTGATAAAACCCTGCCTTTATGGTTATGTGCTTTCTCAGGGGAATGCCACAAGGATTCCCCAGGGTTGCTGCTATAGACAAGCAGGAAATAGAGAACGACTTGTGCAGGAACAAATTGCTCACATCCTATGAAGATGAGAAGAGATTGAATTACAGAAGCCAAATGAGCTGGAAAAAAGAGAGTATGACTGGAGTGGGAAACCCCAACAGAGTACCTGTGTGAGCAGGCCTGTCTGATGAAGAATCACACACTAGACTCAGTTAATTTCTTAGGGTGATAAATTCCAGGTGTAAAGAGTGTAATTATGAAAATAGACACTCAAACAAAACGTTTAAGGAAACTGGGAGATAGTTTCACCTTGGACTGTCTAGAAACTCGGAACTCATGAGTTTTATTTCTTATTCTGTCCTAGACTTCCAAAACAAACTTGATCAATTTGTTTCTTCTCTCTGTATTTTAATTCCTGATGCATAGCTGCATTTGTCTCCCCACCCACGGGTGTGATTTGCGGACAATTGCATTCATCGCTGAGGAGCTCTTCAACACAGTGCTGTTTGGAGTCATCTGGTAGTTAGAGGTATAAAAGAAAAAAACAAAAATGTAGACTTGTCAAGTGTTGAGATAAAACAGTTCTGGACATTTAAAAAAAAAAAAAAGCATCTGCTTCTAGTAAGTCTCCTTAAGGCTGGTGCAAACCTTGTATCACATCCGTTTGGTCTAAAAGGGCTCTAGCGTATCACTGCATGTCATAACATGCAGACATACTATTAAAAAAGGACACGTTAACACAAGATACTCCTGTGGATTTAACTCAGTTTTATTTATAGTGTAAGTAAAGCTGCTGAACTTTGTTTTGTGAAACTTGTGTTTTCTGCTTGGTCTCTGGACTCCCTAGCTCGCTATTCTTCCTGTCTGAGTGTCTACATCTCACCCTGGTCAGCTGTTGAAGCTTAATTGTCTTCTGTTTAAAAATGTTTCTTTCCTTCCTCTTTGTAACTCTGCAGACATATATGTAATATTTTGTTTTAAAAGTGTTAAGTTAGATCTACATACTTGCAGGATAAGTGAAATTTAAAATTTATCTGGTTACAGCAGTGGAAGAAACTCCCCAGTGTCACATACCTTACACATTGTGCCTGCGCTATTCAACTCCTGCTTATACCATTTACAATCAGTCGTGGTGTGAGAGTCCAGTTCAGATTTGACATGATTGTTTCCTTATTTGTTTTCCATTATAATTGTTCCGTCATTAAAATAGTCTGGGAAGGAAGGGATGCAGAAACTATGGAAGAGTGTTCACTTGTTCCTGTGTTTTGTTTTGAACTTCCATTGGATGCTGACATGCTGGACACTGTGCTCTGAGTGCTGCAGTGGTGTTTCGTTGTCCTCCTTCCCCAGTCACTACTTACCTTACAGCACACACACTTTGAGCATCAAAAAGTGGATATGACAGTGGATAGATAGCCTTGAGGAAGATGTATTGTAAAAAAAAAAAAAAAAGATGAATAGGATAATCTGAGAATCAGGAACCCCTGATGGATGATAAATGTGAGAGAAAGAGCAAGATGTCAGGTAAGTGGAAATAAGGGAGCAGAGAAACAAGCTGGAAAGGCAGAAAAAAATGATGCATGTGCAAGGCAAATAGAAATGTGAATTGGAGACAGGTGCACAGGATAACACAGAGTCTCTCCAGAATTGCTATTTTATTCTTCTGTGTTCTCTCTTTGATCACTGTTAGCTTGGAAAGTGTTATTGCTTCATGAGCTTGAACCGGGGAAGTGCCAGTGTCCTGGTCATGACGCTGCACAATTGCATGCTGAACTTCAATGGGCAAGAGTCATAGTGACTCTTATTCGATTCAGTGTGAGGTTTTTTTGGGTTTTTTTGTGTGAGTCCTGGTTTAAAGTCCTACATATGTTTTTTGTTAAAAGAGGGGGGAAAATAAAAAGACCTCAAATATATAGACTCTATTTTTTGTTTTATGAAGAACATAGAAAATAATATTTTTAACCCAGATACTAATCCTTGTTACGTGCTTTCAGAATCTTTTCTGCTGTGAAAGCATACTGTCTGGCTTTTTTTTTCCCTAGCTCTATACCATTTGTACAGCCTTAAAGATTCACATGAAGACAGTATCTCTGTATGTCAGAATTAATTGAGCAGCATGACAGCGCAGGGACATGTGCGTTTTGAGTGTGCATGAAAATACCTTATTAGTGTAGTCTTCTGTGCATGTTTTCTTGTGGTTTTCCCTCTCCTCTTTGAGCAGGAGTGTGGAGGGAGGCATTCCCCTGGTATATGAAGAGTGCTGTAAGACTTGCTGTAATCATGCAGGACAGTTTGCAGAATTCTTGCTCTGCTGGTATTCTTTGGTTGAAGCTGCTGTATGCAGAACCAGAGAAGAGGTCATTGTTTCAGAGCATCCCCTTTTCACAGAAGGCAGAGATGGGAAAGGAGATACTCGTTTGAATCCCTTCCAGTAGGAATACTTAAATTTTGAGAAACATGTGTTTGTCTGTGCAAATCTGCCAGGGTTCTGGCCATTGCTCTGTTTGGGCAGATGCCCCTTAATTCCTTAAGGAGAACAAAAGGAATAAGAAATGTGAGATGAGGCCCTGCTGTCTCGCAGTTAGTAGTAAAACCAGTGTGCAACAAGGAGTGGGTTACACCTCTGAAAAAGCAGTTTCTTTTCAACTGGATGCATTCTGGGGGTCATCCAAAGAGTTTGGCACAGATAGGCCAATGAAATTTGGTAGTCCTTTGGACAATGATTCCATCAGTACCACTTGTACGTTATCCTTAATTACTGAAACAACCTTGTAAAACTAAAACAAATGGCTTTCATTTCACAGTAGGATAACAGAGGCTGCAGGAAGGCATTATATAGTGATATAGTAATAGGGCTGAGTGTAGAACAGAGGAGGTCTTGGTACTGCAGCACTTAAAGGGTCTTAAAATTGCTAGGAAAGATTTGTCAGCTTCCTGTTTTGCATTGTTTAAAAGATGCGTGGCATTGTACTTTGCTACGGTGCAATGTGCATCATAATGTTGAGCTTTAATTATCAGCAGGGAGCATTGAGTGTCATGTGGACAGCACACACTCGTTCCACCCTTCATGTGCTGCTGGGCAGAGGCTCCACCAGTGCTTTCAGGACAGTGAAAGCTATATACTGTTAAATGTGCTAGCGGAGTTATGTTCAAATTTCTTATTCAAGATATGATCACTTGAAAGGCATATCAATATTTTAAAATTAAATCATTAGTTGGATGTGGGGTAATGAGAGATGCAAGCATCTGTGCTAATTGGGATAATCAAATTTCACCTTTCTCCCAGCATCAGTTAATAATCATAAAATGATCCCCCTTTTGTCATCTCAGTGCGGCTTCCCACAGCTTTATGAAGATTTTTCTCTTCCTTGGAAGCATCCTGCTAAAGGCAGGCAAATTTCCCTGGCCGTGAGTGTCATCTGCAGCAGACCACACTTTAATGGTCTGGCTAACCTTTGGATATGGAGTAGCACCTTCTACTGGTGGAGTTTGTTCAGCATGTCTGTGTGCCCAAGGACCAGTATTTTTACTGTAAAAGAGTCTCCTTTAGATCAGGTGGAGACTTGTGTATCAGCAGAAACAGAACTCAGGTGTATTGACTTCGTGACCATAATTTATTAACTTCTCAGGTTCATAATCTGCCACTTTATTACCATTATAGCGACTGAAGAGCTGTGTGGCCCATTCAGAGCCCAATTGCAATCATAATTCTGGAAATGTGTCTAGTCACTGCAAATAAAAACTGAAGCCTCACAGAATGTGTGTGCATGCAAAGACTACCCAGTTAATTTAAAGGAGACTTTACATTTAATTTTATATATATGTATTTTTAATTTTAGGAATCTTTCAAAGAAATACCAACCCAAGAAGAACTCCAAAGAAGAGGAAGAATACAGGTATGTTCATGATCCACTGCTGAGTTGAGCATGGGTTGATGGAGGAAGGGGAAGAGTTTGGGTTACCAACTAGGATTTTGTTTGTAAACCAAAGATTTTAAAGTCAAGTATAAGAGTATAGAAATCATAGATGCAGAAACAGGCTCATGTGGTAGTTAGTAAGGAGTTGATTTTCAAAGTTTGGATTTGGTCTGTAACTGTTCAGTTCCCTTTATATATTATGTTTTCTGGATGCTTGGTTTGGGGGTTTGGTTTTGTGTTGTTTTTTGGTTTTGGGTTGTTTTTTTTTTTTTTTTTTCCTCCTGTACCTTAAAAACTCTAAGCCAGACGGTATGATCCTGGCTCTTGGAAGTGAATGACCAAATTCTTAACTACATTCAGCAGGAACAGAAACAGTTGTTAATTTTAACGTGAAACTTCAGCAGTCTGCATAAGTATTAAATTACTCAAATGGACTGATGACGCAGATTAGTAATTTACTAAAGGGATAATGTTATGACACTTGCAGAGAAACCAGTGGCTCTTGAAGAGTAAGGTGAAGTATGTAGTTTGTACTCCCAGTACTCTGGGACGGATCGCCGCGTGGCTTGCTGCAGTTGAAAGATGTTGCATGGCCTCAGCTCTCTGCTGTTGATTCATGTATTCAGACTGTGTCTCCCTGGTGGCAGGGGACTAATGTGGCACTCGCAGATAGTGACTGCAGTGCCAAAGCACGGCTCCTTCACTGTACTGTGACACTGCAGACATGGATACGGGCGGTGATAGACCGAGTGTCGTTAAGAACATTCCTGCCCTTGATGAGATTAAAGATATTCTTGAAAGAGAACTTTCTAGAGGAGCAGCTTTCCAACAGACAGACTATAAGCCAGAGGGAGAACCTTTTCCTTAGAGCACTCTGACTCCGAAGTTTCTCAATGCCAGAATTTTGTAATGCATCGGCTTTGAATGAAGGCATGGCAGAGCCTGGCCCTGCAGCGTTGTATTGTGGGAGGCTGTTCTGCCTCTGGAGAGCCTGGCAGAAGGCTCAAACCCTTGACCTTGAAATTTGAAACATTTCAAATGAGTTTGAATATGGATACAACTGTATGATTGTATTAATTTAGATTTTTGGGTCAGACCCCCAAGCTTCTGTATACAGCTACCCTACTGGCTCATATTAACAGAGATAACAGCCTTTTCATTTTCTTTTTAATTTATTTTTAGTTAACATTGTTTGGGAATCTGTCATTTATGCCATTATTTCCTGAGATATGGATATTTACAGAAGGAAGCTTATGTTACCAGCACATCAGCTGTTTCGGTCTGTACCTGAGATTAGGAGTTATACCTAACTATACCTGCCTTTGGGTAGTTATACCATAACTGGGTATTTTGAGTTTACTACAACATCTTTTGACACATCTTTCGTTGCTGGAAAAGGATATTGGAGTTAAATGATTCATGTGATGTGGCACAGAAGGTCCTGTGTATCCTTTGCTCTTTTAAATGTAGTGTTCACCTCCCTATAGTTTCCTCATGTCTCTAAATAATGTCTGAGGATTTGTCATGCGACCTTTGGGTGCCTCGGACACTGCTTTGAGACAGCCTGTCTAAAAATGATCTGTTTTCAAGCTTATTGTCAGTCTGTAGTTCTGTGGCTTTGATCACCTGTCTTTTGCAACTGGGATTTCTCCCGAGGCACCACAGCTTGACTGGGAATGTGGCTGCTTGTATTGGACTATATTTTTAGTCTCTTCTTTTTAGTTTCTTTTTCTGTTTTTTCTTTGATGCCATTTTAATCCCTACTTCTACCACTTCTCTCTATTTCCTCTAAATCTCTCCCTCTTTGCTTTTCTTTTTCACCTTTAAGTGATGTGATAAGTGCAGACCACTACCATTTAATATTAATAATTTTTCTAGAATGTACAAGTGCAATGCTGCAAAGCTGCTGTTGCCAACTGACCAGCACAGCCAGCTGGAGTATTTAAATGCAGCTCTGTTGGCACTGTGCTGAGCATGCTAGTGATATAATCTGCTGTTTTGAAATTGTGTGCACAGATGTTTGTTTCTTCCTTTTAATAATACATGGAATGTTGTATTGGAGATAATCTTATACAAAAAATAGACCTTGCGATGGAAGTACTAAAAATTAAGGGTTGATAATGAACAGCTGGTTAGTAAACTCACTACCTTTTTGAAAGCTTCATAAACCGTAGCTGATTTAAGTCAGATTCATACCCTGAAAAGTTTTATTTTTCTGCTCTATGCTGGCCAAAAAGTTGGTTTCTTAGGCAGGGTTTTGCCAGGTAGAGTACACTGATGACTCTGTGCACTGAATTGTAGGACTTGAAAGAGTATAACTAGAAATGTTTGGTGAATAGAGATTAGAATAGTGAAGTCTCAGGGCTGTGCTGATAAAAAAACCTGGTAATCTAAAACTGTGATGTTTTAAGAGCCAATGTCAAACTGTCTAAATCAAGATTAATTTATCAGACAGCTGTCCGTGTGTGGGATAAGCTTCCTTTTGAGAAATTCCTTCAAGTGCATCTGTGCTAATTCATATTCAGTCTCACATAGCAATACTAAATGCTTAAGAAGGACAGAGCATCCCTTTGCAGTGTGTGTTTCTGAAAAGAATGGGACTAAAAGCAAAACGCATTTTTGTCCTCTGCAGGTACACATCAACTAGAGCCTTCCTAGCCACTTTAAATGAAATGAATGACTATGCCGGACAGCATGAGGTCGTTTCAGAGAACATGACCTCTCTTATCACTGGAGAGTTAACACGCTATGTGCAGGAGCTGAAACAAGAGAGGAAATCGGTAATGGATCATTTTTTATTATTCACAATTAAGTGCTATTTAAGACAGATAATTAGTGGTAGGGGAGTTCAATGTTAAGCAAAATTTATTTGTAGTTAATAAAGATGAGCTTTGCTAACGAACCAAGCATTAAAAAGTGGGTTACATACCCTGGCCAATTCGCTGAACCATTTCAATCAAATGTTATAAAACCAGACAGCAATGCCTTCAGGAGAATCCCTGCTAAATAAGGTCAGAGATCCATCTGTGCTTAAGGCTCTGTTAGCCAAAAGCTTGTTTAGGGAAGAGTCCAGCAGCACTGAAATAAACAGAGAAACTGTATTACTGAGACTGACTGAAAGAATCATGAAGATCTTGGTTCATGTTTTCCTTCTTCTCAGCCAGATCTGGTCAACCTTTATACCTGGGATGAGCGGACATAAAATAGTGATTCTAAGCATTATTGTTGCAAATGGTAATAACACAAGTATAAAATGACTAAGCAAAGTGTAACAAGGCATGGGAGCATCAGGGCGCTGTATTTCACTTTCAAACTGTGGGTTCATTATGGAAAGTGCTTACACATTTATAAGTAGTCTCACTAAAGGCTAAGAACATGTTCAAGCGCTGTGCAGGACCAGAGACCTGGAAATTACCATCTTTTCCTAAGTATTGTATTAGGGTGTTAAGTCTGTCAACAAGCAGAGGAATAGATCTATCTTTAATTTGCAGAATGGTTTGTAATCTTTCAGGGACATAATATTTTGGCAGCAACATGGAAGGATGTTTTACATACAGCTGTGATGAGAATGTTTTCTCAGCCACTTCTATGACCTTTTATTCAGCATGGAGTCCATACACTAAGCAAAGCAAAAAAACCCAAAAGCATTCAAGTGGCATTTTTCTGTCAATTGTAATGTTTTTACCTAATTTTTCAATTATATGGGTGTATAAGGTGATTGGAATATCTGTTAAACGTTTTAAATACGGTGAAAGAGAACTTACTATCTTTCTTGTAAGGAATGTGAGCCGTAACTGTGTTGCTTTTTTGTTTTGTTTGTAGTCTGTTGTAGTTAAGTATGGCTCACGTAAGTAATGGGTGAATGACAGAAAAATTATTTTAGTATTGGTCAAGTGATAACAGCATGGGAACAGAAAAAAACAACTGACTGTATTTATCTGCTGTTGCTGATAATTCTTAGCCTTTAACAGACAACAGTTGTCAGTCATGTTGGTTGTTTTGTTCTTGTAACATGAATATAAGCTATGTGAATTATGAGTCCTTGTCTGATTCCTGTAGATTTCTCATTTATGAGCAAATAGTGTTGAAAAGGAAAATGTGTCCGCCTTCAGGCGTTTTTCATACATAGCCTCTCTCACTTCATACTGTAAAACACAAACGCATCACTCATGCTGGGATCTGCAGGAGGGGAAGGTGGTGGTTGTGTAAATATCACAGAGGGCTGATGCTTTGGCAAAACCTTTTATGATACGAATTGATGAATGGCTTGGGATTTCCAGAAATTTTGCTGGGAGAGTTCTCATGCTCGCTGCTTGATATGCCATCAGCTGTTATGCTACAAGTTCATAGAATCATCTAGGTTGGAAAATACCCTGAAGATCATCAAGTCCAACTGTTAACCTAACGCTACCAAGCCCACTAAGTTGCCAGAAGCTGTAAGAAAAGATGAAAAGATGATCACTTCTGGGGCTACGGCCACACACAGGAATTGGGAGACTCACATTCTTGTCCACGAAGTCTTGTATAATTTGAATTAGCTCATTCAGATGTCCAAATACCTGTAAAATGGTACAAAATTCCAGTGGTTTAAGTATGACTGAGACAGATAAGTACCCTTGCTCTTTTTTTTATAATTTCCTACCTGGAAGATGGGAGTGATACACAGAGGCGTCATAAAGTATAAATGCGTGAAAGATGAAGTCAAGAACAGCAGAAAGCGGTCAGGCAAATATGTCAGACTTCAGAGCTGCTGCTTCCAAAGGAAACGCCTTTGATATGCAACAGGAATTTAATGGAGTAATGGGGGATGAGGGTGGTGATCTTTAAACACGTGGGGTCTGATGCATGCCTGCATTACTCTGTTTTCATGCTCATTTAGCTCTATTGATTAAAGTGGAATTGCACCAGCAGCTGACTGGGTTGCACAATAAGAAATCACGTATCTTTGTTTTTCCCTGACAAGTACAAGCCTGTAGCCTGTAATCAGGGCAGAACCTGATAGTTCATAAAGCCTTCCATTGGTTTTATGCTGGATAAAATTCATGTGTCATGCAGTTTTTAGGTGTGTGGGATTCGTTTGACTACTATGAAAGATGTACTTGATGATTTTGTTTCTCCATATAAGATGGTTGCTAACGGTGAAAATAGGGGAAGAAGCAGCTAATCAAAACCAGGCAGGACAGTCTGGAGGTTGGACAAGTGGGATGATTTGCAAATTCGCAGTGGTTTGGCACTGTTCAAAAGACAGCTATACCTTGTCTTTCCTCTGGCCTGATTTGGAGCTTGGGAGGATTCTGGGTTACCTTTATGTTTTTACAGATTATGTGTAAACATGCTTTGTTGCATGATGTGTTTTGATCATCAGAAAGTGGTTAGAAAAATCAGGCAAAGACTGTTTTTGTGAAACTTTAATAACTTCAGCAACAAAGATCAATCAGTGCATTAAACTTTTTCATACTAGGCATTTCTCTTCCACAGGATAGCCCTCGTTGATCTTATCACTGTACCAGCTGAGTTGTTTTCCCCTCCCAGTGACTGAAGTTAGGCGTACACCCTGCCTACTTTTCACACACAATGAGTGTGCACGTGAGAGGGAGAACTCCTTGTGCTGTTTCAGTTCTTCCCAGCTGCCTGGTGAAGTGAAACTCTATAGTACAGTTCCTCACTTCAACTTCTTCTTGTATTCTTTTGATCTTAGTGTATCCATGCTCTCATGTGAGTAATTCTTGTCTTCAGCCAGGATCTTGCTAGCTGCCTTAAAGCTGAAATTTCAGTTCTACACTGCATGTGAAAGTCATGCCCCATCCACCTTCCTTTTGAAGTTATTGAGGCCAGATGCATGTGACTGAATTACCCTTCGCTGTATGAAGACCTCCATCACCAAGCCACACAAATAAGTTAGGCATTGTCTCTCAGAGTGTTTCAGGGAAAGAACTTGCTTCTGTGGTCGTTCTTCATGCCACCCCAATTTCACCAAAGCCTTACTTAGGGGTAGCTGTGGAAGGTGTCAAGTTTGAGCTGGGGGCACTGCAGTATTACAAAATTTAGACTTAATCTTGCTTGTCTGTGACAAAAGAAAAGGAGATGATGCCAGTAATGTCAAGAGAGGTGTTTAGACTTTACTTCATGAGCATTAATAGGTAATACATTTCCAGGTTGGAAATGTACTCCAGTTCTTCTACTCCCACCCATTGCAACTGTTGCTGGTTGTGATGGTAGCTCCTAAGCAGACCAGTTATTGTCCATGTGAGAGAGGGATTGCTAGCATTTTGATTGCTTAGTGAGGGAATCAGCTTCTCCACATTGCTACGCCTGCCAGGGTACTCACCATGCTTTGTTCTATTAAAAAAGTAATAATCTAGAGGCTGGGGTGTTTTTGCTACCCTCTTTTTGGGTGACACCTTAGTGGACTCTACAACCAAAAATGTAGCCAGTGCGGCCCAAGCATTGACAATTTTGTTTTTTTCTTAAAGCTTCACAGGAGAGAGCTTGGTTTAGGTATTCTCTCTACTATGGCTGAGGAAAACCCTCATTGTTGTAGTTTATCTGGATAGAAATACAAGAATTAATTCCTGGGACAATGCTGATTTAGATCAGTGGTCACAAACTAGGTCGGACTCATGGTCTCCTCTGGCAGCAGCTGCTCTATGTAGCTGTTGCTTATGTCAGCTTTGCTAAAAATGTATTTGGGAGTCATGAACTATCCCTCTTATTACTGCTGCTGCTTTCACCTCTACCTCCACCTCCCCTTGGGGGTGGGCTGGCTCCGTACAATCAAGCATGAAAGTCAAGTACAAGCCAAGAGCTTTGCTGCAGACTGAACTGGTGCAGCACTGAGATTCTGTGGTTAGGAGAGAATTTACCTGATGTCAATACATTCCATTTTATGTTGGGATAGAAGGGGAATGGGGAATGAATGCATCCTTATGGGTACCATGCGGGCAAAAATGGTCTGGTTCTTCATGGTGGAGTGTGTGTGCCCTCCCAGTGTGTATTCATATGGGGAGGTGTACATGTCAGAGAACTTTCTGTTTCTTGTAGACTCTCAGGTGTTGATGAAAAGTAAATAATTGGAGGAATTCTGCCATGTTCATTCATTCTAAATAGTGCCCTGTTCAGCAAATAGTCCTGTGGTTTTCGACAGGATTTCTCATGGCGTAATGCACTGTGCAGGTGTGAGACGGGATGGCAGAATACGACCCTGTCAAGTGCACAATGGATTTTTCCGTATGGCATTTTGGATGTTCCTCGAGGTCTCTGTGTGTTTGGAGCACAGCTGTGCTTTGTACTGCAGAGGTACAAAGAGACATTGCTGCCTTCTAGAAATTACAAACTAATGGCAAAGCAGGTAGTAGGAAGAGCAAAAGAGAAACAGTGAAAAGTGAGTCGCCAGACTTTAGGTTGACAAGATTCAAACTGAGCTTTCCCCAGCTCTTGTTCTGAGACTAACCCAGCTTACTGCCCTATGAATGCCGTTAGAAGTATTTCTTTTTAATCTAAGGGTATAAAAAGTAAACATTATTAAATAGTTACGTTGCCAGATAGAAGCTTTGCAGGAGCTATTTATGAACAGAAGTAAAACTGGGCTTTTATGGGAGATTTTGTTATGCACAATAAATACACTGCACAATGATCTAATTCTACATATTCATCCTCTCTTACAAGATATTTCAGCTGTATTTCATTTAGTTAAATTATACCAGTAGTAGCTATAAGAAATGAAAGAATGCAGAAAATTGTTTAGGAAAGATCATAATAAGTTCTGTTTATTCTTACTGATTGCTTCTTGGGTTTCCCCAAACTGTGGCACAAATTTAATGGAACTGTGCTAAATATTTGTACGATCATCTAATCGTGCTGTGAAGGACTCTTCTGGGATGGAAAAAGCAAGTACTTATTATGAAAGTTTCCAAAACATCTTTGTGTGGGAAACTAATGATAATATCCCATCCAGCTGAAAGGTATAATGTGAACTTTGGGTTTAGCAGTGTCAAAGTTGAGACCACTGGACTTAATACCCTGCTCTTCCCAGTTTTGAATGGGTACCTTGAACTATGAGATAACAGTCCAAATAAATTGGCTTCTGTTCACTACATGAGGGATCCTTATTGGGAAACAAAATAAGGTTACGAACCAATGTAGTTACATTTTCTGTGAATTAGCCTGAATATTGCACTGCAGAGCAACAGCCTGTTAGAGGGCAGAGATGGGAGATGTCTTCTATCGACAGGAACATTTCCTTCTCGGTTCATAACTGTGAAATGCCTGTGGGCAAGAGAGTTTGAGCATCGGCCATGTATGTGTTTTTCCCTTTGTGCTCTATTCAGACAGCCTCAGACATTGGCCTAAAATTAAAGAGCAATAATAAAGCCATACTGGTAGAGCATACCTTAATGGTGTGCAAAAGCTGTTTATCCAAGGCCTGAGGTACATGATACACATGGGCATATTTAGCTGACAATTTAGTTCACGTTCAGCGTTTTAAACATCTGATGCAAGTCTTAATATTCATGTACAGGTATCTGCATACATGAAGGCTATATAGAAACAGTTAAAAGGTTGCAGCTGTTTAAAGAAATAAGTATTTATTTGCCTGTTGAGGCATTAACTTCTACATCTTCTAGTTTTCTTATCACTGCAAGCGTTGTAGGGGACTGTCACAGGCCATTTCTAATGGAGGGAGGAGACATTCTGTTGAGGTGACATCTCATGGTTGAGGATCAGTGGAAAAGAAGCTTTGTGACAAGACTGGGAACTAGAAGAGGTGGAAGTTCAAATAGCGTGCTCCTTTAGTCTCATTGCAGGATATAAAACACAAACACCTTTTCTTCATGCCTTAGTTTTTAGTAGCAATGTTGGATCTCCTTTTGAAAAGCCCATAGGTTTGCTCTCGTAGAGCACTTTGGCACAGCTGGGCTTGATTAGCCCCAAGGATGGATTTGAGTGGGGCATGTGATCTCCAAGCAACCTGTCATTCCTGTGCTTGTGCTCACTGAACCCAGGGCCTTCTGGCCTGTTGCCGTGAAGCCAGGTGGTTCAGCAGGACCGCTTGAAGAGTTGGCCAGTGTAGCGGCCCTCGAGGATCCCTGTAGCTTTGCTCCCATGGAGTTGTGCTGCTAAGCTGTAGTAGTGCAGTGCTGCTCTGCTGAGAGAGGAACACGATGCACAGTTATCTCTGTGCCTGAGAAGTTATGCCGTTCTCAGTTACGATTCCCAGTATAAGGACTTAATCTGTCATACATAGCATGACATGGCAAGTTACCATAAATATTAGTGCCATGGTGCCTTTTAGGTTTCTGATAATCACCATCATTCTGTTGTCACATCTCCCAGTATGCAGGAGCAGCTAGTTCTGGTGAACTTGTGCAGCTGATCTGGGCTTTGTCTGAAGCCAGAGAAACTTTGGTCTTAAAGGTCTGTAACTGGAATTCCTTTGGAATGCACCACTTCAGGAGGAGACAATTCAAGTGGAATTGACATCAAATCAACCTTGAACACTATTCATATAACCTGCTTCAGTTTTGACCTAGTTGATAGGTACACGTAAGAATAACGTTCACATGGAAGGTTGCAAAGGAGAATAGGGTTATGCCACAATATTAAGAAGTAGCACTGATGAACATGTGTGAAGACAGTCATGTGTTTCATGTCAACGTTCACAGGACTATCTTATGCTACTGTTATTACAGATGAGAGTGATAAGACCTCAAGAGCATGTTGCTGTTCTCGGAAAGAAAGATTTCTTCTCAGGAGACTGTTTCCTGTCTTTGCAGCCAGGAAAAGAAAAACATTTGACAAGGCTTTTTGCAAATTGAGATGAGAAAATTGAGGAAAAAGTAATGTTCTCTAATTTCCGTCTCTGGTAGGCTTTAGTCATTGGCCATTATTTTAGGAATGACTTGTAAGAAAAATGGAGATAGAGTTTGAATTGGAGGAGGAAGTACTACATGGCTGTGTTTATATTGACTATCAATATGAGCTGAGAGTGCCAGTTACAGAAGTCAAAGGTAACTGTTTTTTCAGTGTGTTACATTAACTAGTTTGAAAAGAGAATGAAGTAGCCTTGTCATATCTCTTTTTTTTTTTTTGAAAGTGCTTAAATAGGATGTTGTCAAGTGAACCATATGCTATGCATATAAATTAACTAAGATTATTTTTCTGACTACTTCTAAAATAAACTGACCGTAGATGTGCAAATCTTAAGTTTAACCATGTAATCAGTTGCTGTTTACTTCCTGAAGAAAACCAAGACTGTCTTGTTACAGTCTTTCTTAAAATGTTTCGCAGGGTCAGTTTTTGATACAGCATAAGCAGCCCTGTTGTCATGCTGATGGTGTACATGTTTCAGGCAATTTTTTTCATTTAAAACTGCCCAGGAATTCCTTCAGAAAAATTATTGGACTGTATTGTCCTTCATAGGATGCTTTTAACTACTTTAAGAACTTTTAACTACCTTTAACTAACTTTAAGAAAAGCAAGTTTTCTACTCCTCCTCTCAAAAGGTCAGAAAGAAGATAAGAGACATCTTTGTACAAGCTTTTGTTGTCTGCTCTGTGAGCTGTGTGGCTACGTAAACCCTCTTGCATACCAAGGAAGTTTTGCGAAAATATCCCACTGCTATGTATTGTAATAGTGTTGGCAGTAACAGGCACTGTATTGTAGGTAGCTCCCTCGCTGCACCCAGTGTTTTGGTCAACACGGGTGAAATCTGAGCCTAACAAAAGTCAATGAGAGTTTTGTCTGTGATTGCACGGCAGCCAGGATTTCTCCCCAGCTGTTACGAACACAGTCAGCCTGGTAATGAGGAGAGCACACCGATTGGTATGACTTGATTTAAAAAGGAAAAAAAACCTCATGCATACCGTGTGTCTATATGTGGATTTCCTACTTTTCCTAAAACTCTGCCTTTACTGTAGCTGAGTATTCCTTGAGCTAGGAGTTTTTAGAATATAATGAATATTTTTTAAAAATTGATCTAATCCAGAGTCTTCATATAAGCAACTTAATACTGTGCTGAAAATCTCTTAAGTTTTAATTCTTGTGAGATCACATAAAACTTAGATTATTGGGTCTTACCCTGTGAGCGTAGAATGGATGGAGACGTCCAGTCAAAACATGGCCAATTATGGGTTGTTCAGAGCACCCTGCGACATCCGAACTGCCCTGGGCTCTAACACACAGGAAAAAAGGACAGTCATGGTCACATAGCCAGTATGGCTCAGCTTTGGGTAATTCTGCTATGTTTTAAGCTATTTAATAGATATAATGCTTGGAAAAAATACTTTTCAGGGAAATCTTAAAGCTGGCGTGGTGATTGCTAGCCTAAGACTCCAAAGTATAGATTAAAAGGTGATTTAGGGAGATAGAGTATTGAACGCTAACAAAAACAGAACTTCCATTTTACCATGGTTTTATGTGTGTTTCGGATGCTGTGAATGAAGTTAATGAAGTGTGATTCATTAACTCCGTGTCTTGCTCATAATCTGAGTTTTTTAAATAGAAAGGCTGTTTAGGGTGCTTTAGTTGGGTACTCAGTTTTGGGGAAAATACAATATTCTATATTGTATCAGCTGCTCTAAATTCATCACTCTGAGCTGCTGAAATGTGTGTGACTAACTAAGAATGATAGTTTTGCATAACATTTGCTAAATCATTTCTCATGTTCCCATTTGCTGAATCATCAGGTGTAGAATAATCAATTATTTCATTTGATTAAAATTTTTTTTCTTTAAATTAAAACTCGTATCTTATCAAGGAGGAGTTGATCTTAAAGTTATTTTGGCTAACTTTTTTTTTGCGGGGGTCGAGGGGAAGCTAAAAGCCATTTGCTGTTTAAGAAGATTGTAAAGTAAAGGAAATGAGTTTGCAGAAGTTGAAGATAGTACGGGGTTTGAGGAAACTGGAGGCTTCCTGTATGACTTTCAGCAGGTCATTTAACCATACTGTCTCGATTTTCTTACCCATAAAATGGGGGCAGTGAAGAAATATAGGTAGTTGGAAGGTACCACTTAGTTGCTTTATATAAAAATGAATTTTTGGAAGGCAGAAATCATCCTTTGAGGGCAAAAGATTTGCAAAAGCAGAAATACCCTCAATCATATTACATCTATTATCACACGTATTACCATATGTATCTCTTATAACAAGGATATACTTACAGGATGACACAACAAGAATTGGGGGTTATAAATATATTTAGAAAATGGTTGAACTAAAAAAAATAAAAAAGCAATATTGCAGTGGAATCTCCAAAATGTGATGCACCTGTTTTTATTGAACTGTGACTTGACGTCAGTTCCTCTGTTTCACTATTTAATAATCCTCAGTAATGCCCATTTAACATCTTAATGCTCCATTTCTGTCAAAGAGCTTTAATAAAAAAAAAAAAAGGCAAAATGTTAAAAATGTAGCAAAATCTGCACAAGATGCAGCCATACTGCTCAGGTTTAGTGTGTCTTTCATACCTACTTCCAGCAGCTTGTAGAGTTTATTCTACAGAGAAGGCAAATTTGGAAATAACAGGGATGGCTTGTGCAAAATGAAAATTACATTATTGACTAACTACAAAGTGATTAAAAAATACAAGCTCAGAGTAGTCGTGATATCTGATACACTTTTGATTCCAAGTTCACCCTTCAGCCCTTATATACAATTGTGTTCTGTTAAAATAACCGGGCATGTTGTTTTCCTAAGGTTTATGGGTCCTTGAGAGTATTGGGTTTCACGCAGACCAGCTGCTCCCAAGTCAGGTCCCTGCCTCCACTCCAGCAAAGTCGGAGGCAGAGGAAAGGGAAGCGCAGAAGCAAAGGCTGGCAGAGGCACGGGATGCAGAATTGAAGACAGCCAAGTAATTTTACTTGCAGCTTCACTGCTAAAAGATATTTCACAAATTCCATGCTTATTAGCAAAATGTTGAAAAATGTAGTGTTAAATTACAGTTGCTCCTTGGAACTGTTTGTGTTGCTCCTTGGGACTGGTTTCCTAAGCTCTAATTACAAAAGCAAGCCTGAAATGAGGAGCGTTTCAAAGCCCCCTGGCAAGCCAGATACAGTGTCTGTCACACAAGAGTTGAAAGGAAATGGGGATCTACCAAAGGAACTGAAATGGACATGGAGCCTTTCCCCACTGCAGTTTCACAGTTATATCTGGACTTTTTTAACGTCATCATGTGGTGACTGAGTTTTTGGAGAAGTCTGGTGTGGCAGGCAGGGCTCTGAACTTGCACAAGTACCATCGGGGTTCACAGTGAAAGGTGTTTGTCCCAGTCCGCAGGGGTGCCACGCTGTCCCTGCATTCCCCTCCATGGCCTGGCTGCTGCACGCTCTCCTCGAGCTGAGCATGGCACAGACCCGGTAATGCTTTTAATCATTACTGACATTGTGCCTCTCTTCTTTGCTTTGAGAATTTTTGTGCGGAGATAAACACTATCCAGAAAGTTAAAGCTATAGAGTTCCCCTATGTTCAACTGTAGGTGAGCATCCCTCCTCAATAGCCGGTGTTTGGGACCACAGGTAGTATCCAGAGCACCCAGGGTAGTGTGGTGGTGTGTCACGCAAACAACTTGAAGGTTGTCGAGATTTTTAAGGCACTACAAGTCTATTGCACACAGCATGACAGAATTGCGGTTTAGTGGCTTTTTATTGGCGTGTCTGGTGGTGCCAGAAAAGCAGCTAGGCAGCGCATTTCTCCGGAAACCTGCTTCTCTCCGAGAGGAAAATGCCAGTTGTTTTAGGGGAAGATGCAGGAAACCAAGTAGCTGCCAATTTATAAACTGCTTGCAGGCACATTTTTCTGACTTTGGCAGCTTATGGCAGGCTACTGCTCTGAAGTTAGAGCTTTTCTACCCAAACAGACTGTTGATATCATGTTGCTTAAGATTTATGAAATGTCTGGTTATACGCAGGCCTGAGAATGCATGAGTTCTAGTGAGTTGCAGTTGGATTATCCGTCACTATCAGACTTTTTATTTTTTCAAGTTTACTCTGTGAAACCATACCTGTATTTGAGTAAAACATCCTAAATTGCCAGTAAATAATACAGCAGAAAGGCATCGCTCTTCCCATTTGTAGTTTGCTGTATTATTTATTTTACAGGGTGGTTTGTAAGGGGAGAATAACCTGTTTGAGTGGTCAGCTGGGGGCTGTGTTAAGGTTCCTATTTAGAGCCGGGTCATTGACTCGTGCAGTGGTCTTGATGGAATTGCTTATCCTGAGGAAAAGTGAGGCATATGGAAGACAGAGGGGGTAATATCTAAAGCAACTTAGATTCTCTGATGAAGAGCACTGTATAAGGGTTAAGAATGGTTATTTTAAGCCAACTGTAATTAAGAGACTTGCTCCAAAAGGCATGTCAGGAGAAGATCCTTGTCATTTAGTATGTAGCTGACATCTTGCATTTCAAACTTCTACAACACCTTTGTGTGTGCACACATGCCCCCAGTGTGCGGGAGAGGAGAGTTTTTGGAGGCACTCGAAGAATTGAATACCTCGCAAGAGAAGTGAACAGCTGGCCTCGCACACGCAGCCAGGAACTAGGAAGAAGAGGGTTTTATGTCGAGTCTGAATGAAAATCAGGACAAACATCGGTTGTTAGAAGGTGCCAGTCAAGGGCATCTTGGTAAATTCCATGTAAAGAGATTTTAATTTAGAGCTAGTGATCAGTCAGTAACCAAAGAAATACTCTTCAAATAAAAGTGCTTCAGATCTCGTGGTGTGGGAAACCAGTAATTACAAGATACAGGGAACAATACAAGGTAGAATTGCTAAAGGGATTAATTAGCCTTAGTCTAACTAACCACTATAATTGATGCAAATATACATCTGCAGCCTGCTGAGACATTAGATAGTCATGATACACCTGCTCAGTTTACCAGTGTCGCAGAACACAGCTGTCAGAATAATTTCTGTGGGTTTTTTTTGTTTTTTTTTTTTTTTTTTTTCTGGAACTCCTTGAGCATAATTGACTGCAGCTTCTTTTGTTGTTCAAAATGTTTTCTTTTTCTCTTTTCTTTTTCTAAACAGCACTTCCATGATGGCAGAAAGGCACAACAACATATTGAAACTTGCTGGAAACAACTTGAAGCAGTAAGTGGAAGCTTCCTCAGATGTGAGGTTTAAGTCATTTTTATGCTGTTTTCCTAGAGATGGTTCCAAACATTATATTTGGAAAAAGAAAAGTGTATGGATAAAAGCTGAGTTTTAAAACTTCATTGTCTTAAATACACTGGTAGACATGAAAAAGTAGGTTTTCATCGTACATTTGGCTTTATGTGGGATCTGTGTCTTATAAGTAGCTTTTCATTTGCTGACTTGAAAAGTGTGCTAAGCATCACTGGAAATGCAGGGTCACTAAGGGTCCTATTCAGATATTCCACTGTAAGCTGAATAGCTTCATGCTGCATGAATAAATTTAATGGGACCATCTCTTGAGTAAGGTGCTATTTCTCAAAAGTAAATGCATTAGAATTGCCGTTCATGTGACAAATGAAAAGTGAGACTGTAAGTAGAGGAGAAAATAAAGAAGGGGACATCAGTAACCAAAAGTCCTACTTGCAAATGTATGAATCTTAGTAACTCCCTTGTGCATTATGAAAATGAGGGAGTTAAGTGTTGGAAGTGATTTGTTCTACGAGAGCAGAAGAGATGCTAATAGGGAAAAATACTGAAACACTAGTGCTGTTGGTAGGATCAAGCAGCCTGAAGAACGGAACAAAAAATGTGTTTCTGGTATCTTTTGTTTTTTGAAATTCTTTAATATGGAAATGTATTCTAATGTAAATAAGTGGGTCTTAAAATCTGACAGTTGTTACAGCAAATCAGTTTAGGGGCAGGGATTGATTTCAGGTAGATTTTGATATCATGTTTCTTTCCCATAATGAAGGCTTTTATTTTTCTTTTTAAGAGTAAAAGGCGGTTTGAACGTGATTGCAAAGAAGCTGATCGAGCACAGCAGTATTTTGAGAAAATGGATGCTGACATCAATGTTACAAAAGCAGATGTTGAAAAGGTAAGGCAGAGGGTGGAGAGAGAGACTGTTTGTAAATGTGGATGTGATTGGTTTAGTTCCTCAATCCCGCTGCTAGGATAAAACCTCTGAGGCTTAACGCCTCACTTAAGTCTGTTAGTAGGTTAATTAAAAATCAGGAGATCTCTGCAGAGACCTATATTTGCATAAAAATTCTAAAGGGATACAGTCAGTTTTCTTCAGTAGGGTGATAACTGAGTTTAACATAGCTGACGTGGCTGTAAATGAGCTTGTGCAAAATCAGTTTTTACTAACACCCCAGATTCTTTGGCAGTCAGGCTCGTGAGGGCTCCCTGAGGGATGCTTGCAGTTACCACATGCTGTTGGTCGCTCTGTGATCCAGGTAGAAGTAAACTTCGTGCCTTTTGAGCAACACTTTGAAGATGTCCCCGTGTTACTGCTTGCAATGAAATATTACCAGGGTTGTTGCTCGTGGTCCTAGGTTTACAGCAGGACAGCTTTTCATGTTATGCAGAATCCTGGAATCCATGCTTGTCACAGCTGGCGCACAGCTTTTATTTTAATTTTTCAGTTGCTCTCTGGTTGCAGTGTCATTTGTGATGTTTATACATTGATCCCCATTCAGTGGAGCTTTTGAACTGATGCTTAATTTTAAACATACATTTGTTTCAGCATATCCATCTTGAAATATTTTCTCTCTTTAGTTTGATTCAAAATTGGATGCGCAGAAGGAGGCTTAAAGTTTAAATGTCCAAGTCTAGTGATACTCCTGTAACAAGGAAGCAATGGAGAGAGAGGGAGAAAGCCTGTTTAAGTGGCTTCTTTTTTTTGGTGTTAAATATCTGCTCAGAAGATTCAGTAATGTAGATCAGAAACACCATATTACAATGTGGAAAGGCAGTTTTGTCTTCCCTGAGTTTGATTCATATAGGTAGAAAATAGCCAGAACATTTGAAAAGGTTTGTTCCTTAAAAAAAGCAAGGGGGGAAAAACAGTGCTAAAGCTTAAAATATACCAAAGACGTTGTTGCAGGGACAAGAAAGGAAACTGAATTATAGGTAAGGAATCTTTTCTAGTCCAAGATAGCCCTTGTGAAATGTAGCTCTTGCTCCTCAAGAGGTCTGCTTCATTCTATTCTTAGTTCAGTCCTGGGAAGCTATGAAATCCAAATTTTTCTTTACGTCTGTAGGATCTTAAGATGTTTCTAGTATGCATCATGGAGGTTGCGTAGCAGATAGTATCAAGGATTCTATTAAAAATGAGGACAGTAAATGAAAAAAAATCTCTGAAAATTTCCCCAAAGTCTATTGTATATCAAAGGAAAAAATACGTCTGTGGTCTTGGAATTTGCTTGGCTATTAGTTGTAAATTCACCATGCAGATTTGATCCTTTGTTGCCTTCTGGATTTGCCAGGGCACTTCAGAGATGAATGCATGTACAGGATGGTTAAAGATGTAACACCACGTGTGGGTTTTTCTGACGGAGGAGGATCATCTCTGCTTTATCTGTATAAAGTGATTTTAGAATACTTTTTTTTTTCATAGATAAAATTAGAACTTGGCCTAGATTTTTTTTTTCAAAGCTGAGGCCATGTCAAAGGGATACAGAGGCATGACTTACTATTTGAAATAGGGGGATGAAACTCCTTACTTCTGCATCCTTTTCTAAGGCCTTTCCTGGTCAGAGTGAAAGGCTGCATATTGGTGGCATATCAATCTGATGGCGTTAGGTAAATTCTGGGAAGTAATGCCTACCCTGGTGCTCTTTTGCTGCAAAGTGAAGGAGAGGCTTCCCTTCTAAATTCCTCTAGCTTTTTATTGAGTGTATTTGTAAATTATTTATTGCAAAATGAGGCTCAGTGGTATCTTGAAAGAAAAAAAAAATCCATTGCAGTTATGTGTGTTGGCTAATCTCAGGAGAAGGCATTAGTCGACTTTCCAATCAGGCAGCGGGGTAGATGGAGAAGGAAAAGGTTATCAAAACGAGTGGAATGTGAAATAATATTACTGAACAGAGAGAACAGTGTTTTCCAAGTGCATGTGTTAAGCTGGGTTCATCCATGTCAGGCTGTGAATAATGCCCTTTCTTTGCTTCCCTCTGCCCGTGTGACTGGGCCCGCTCTTGCATAACTCCCCAGTGCAAAATAAGATATTGTTTAACCAAGTGCTGCTGTTGGGGCAGCTCTCGCTGACTCGCTCTAGGGAGATGCAGAAACTGCTCAGCTTCAAATGAAGCAATATGGTGACTTTTACCTCCTCCTTCTATTGCAGCAGTTCTGATTTCTCTTGCTCCTTATGGCTTGGATGCTGCACTCCTGCTTCCAAAGGCTCCCAAAAATCTGTCTGGCCAGGAAAGCAGGCAGTTTGGCTGTGCTCAGAGCCAACGCTTTTCACTTTGGTGGACCAAGGTGCTCTTCAAGCAATGGGATCGGTTGCCCTCATTTCTTCGGCTTGAGATTGACACCTTGGCTACTTTAACTTGTACCTGCAAATATGAGCAGACACTAGAGCTATTTTTTGCATCATGCATTATGGAGTAATGGAATTAAAATTCTGCAGTGATCACTATGACACATACAATCAAAAGAATATATAGCTGCAATTCCCTAATGCACCTAATGCACCTTTATGAGGCACTGAAATTCTCACATCTCTCAGTCTTTCAGTTGTTGTAGCCTTTGACAACTATAGCAGGAAATTCTGTGAAAGAGGTGCCAGCTGCCAGCACTTAACATGGCCTTGCCTAAGATATTACAGTCTGCTAGGATTAAGTAACCAGAATAGTTGCAGAGAAGCAAATTAAGAATTACTTTCCTCATTTCTCCAGGACTGTTTCATGAAGGGCCGCAGGTGTATGCTTAGAGGCATGGCTGGATGTGCAGCATGTGTGTCTTGCACCTAGCTCCAGACTCCTTCTGGAGGACCAGCTCATGTTTGATATGCAGAGGGCACATGTATATAGGCTCAATCATCTTTGCAGCTGACAAAGTTGTGTATTTTTTCTTAGAGAGAGCAGGGTGTTTAGCTTCGTTTCCTCCCATCTCCTTTTTTGGAGGTAGGAACATGGAGCAAAAGGCTGTGTTCAGTCTCTGCAATGGTCTCCATCTTTATGGAGGAATCAAAGGAGTATGAATTAGGGCCCCTGAGCTCCCTTCCTGTGTTTGCACCGAGCCTCTAAATTACCAGCAGCTGATGTTTCCAGAGAGATGTTTAAGTATTGACACAAAGGTTTTGTTAGTTCAGTTTAGCAGAGTTGGGGTAGGAAGCTTACTGTGTTGCAGAAAGCTGTACTGTGAAAATATCCGTATAAACTAAGTAAATGGTGCAACATGCTGATGCTGACACCAGGAAGCCTTGAAGGTATCACTGTAAGCATTAGCTTTGTTTGGATCGCAGCGAGATGTGTGCTTTAAAGCAGTTCTCTTTCAAAAACCACGGTGGAGCTGCTTCAATTTTTTGACCATTTGGGGAAATGGTCTCTGTGAGCAGTGCGGAGCCGGTGTACTTATAAGGAAGCGCTCTATTGTCTGTTCCTTCTCTTTAGCGCTGCAGTCACTAAAAAGCTGACATCTTTATGGGATGATGTGGTAGCCAGCGGTGCCTTTGCAGACCTCTTGCAATTAAAAAAATAAAGTATAAATCATCTGTCTTTTCTAAAGGTTTATTTTCAAAGTAGACTTTTCATGCCCTGTTTTTACAGAGGAAGTGGCTGAGGCCAACCATGGGAAGGGGTGGATGCTTTGCCTCCTGATTTGCACAGCAGTTGAGGGGGAGGACAGCAGTTTGAGGTACTTGGTGTTAGGCAGGATCTGTCCCTTTGCTGAAGAGTAGCACGGTTGTGTATTGACGTCCTCAGTAATGATTTTGCCAGTAAACAACTTCAGCTTTGATAGTAATAAATGAGCTGTGCGGGAGTTCCGAGAACTGCTGTCCTGAAGTCGGGGCTCATCACCTTGTTCTGATTTTTGCTCCTGTTATGTTGGGAGGGTTCTTCCACCTTGAGTGGTTTTGAGATTAATGTAAATGCATTGTGGATTTAGAGAGTAGTTCAGTAGTAGTAGATTTAGAAAGACATGAAGTCCAAATTTGACCTTAACTCTCAGAAGTCAAGAAGCTTCTGACACTGCTTAAAAAATGGGGTGATATCTTGTTTTACAGTGGGTTTTGAGTGACTTATCTTTAATAAGTCTTCAGCCTGCAACCAGAAAGGACGAGCTTGTATTACGATTTTATTTGTGTCCTGTAACGTTCTTTTCTGGGACAGTGGGGTTTTCCTGCTGAATTTGCTTTCTTATGTGCTTACAGCTGCTTGAGCTTGTTGCAAGTTAGCTGTTGGTTTGAATCAAAATTACTCCAAAATTATCCAAACTTAGATCCAAAATTATTATGACAGAATTATTGTTCCATTCCTTCCTCTCTTCTCTGCCCAATCCTGTGTCATATCTAAAAACAAAATAAATGAAAAAGTTGATGGTTCTATTCCTGTGCTGACTCTGAGACACTTTGGAGTTTTAGATGTGCTAGCCTTTTTTTGTTTGGTTGGTTTTGATTTATTTTTGAAGTGGAGAAAATGAGGGAAATAGTAGCCTCACGTTCATTGAAATGTCTAGGAGCTTTCCCCAGTGATCAGACTTTCAGATCAGGTTATGTCTGCTGTATCCAAGCGTTTTGGAGTCCCAAATAGCTTAAGATTTGCATAACGGCATAAAACCTCATAATACGATATCACCATGACATTAATTTACCAGTCTGTAAATAGAACTACAGAGAGATACTGACATTTCACACTTGAAGTTTCATTTTCTCTTCTCTTTTCTTATGCCACGTTCCCTGGGTTCTCACCATCCATTTCAGTGCAATGGAAAGAGTCTGTATCTCCCTCCTTACCCATAGAAGTCACGTCCTCTTACATTGCCTTGGGTAGTTGTGAGCTGAATCACTGGCAGAGTCGTACTGACCATAGATGTAGAAATACTGCTACTTAGAAAGATTCTTGGAATAAGGTGATCTTCCTGCCTGTGCAAACACAGTTATGCTGTCAAGTGGTAAACTGCTTTTCCAGCCTGTAGGCTGCTGTGCTGCGGGATGCAAATCTCTTCATTAAGAATTTACGCATCCTTAGAATGAAGGGTTGCACCAACCTATTTTTACTTACTCTGGAGAAATCTCTGATCTGTGTTTCGGCACTATCATCCCGCACACACCATTTACAGCATGCTTTGTTGGAACAGCAGCCAAGTCCCAATGGAGCTGGATGCAGCGTGAAACCCCACAAACGAACGACAGAGCGACATCTCCAGCTCAGTGCTGTTCAATCGTGTGTCACTCGGGTCTTAGTCAGTTAAGACTGTCAGCAGTAAACTCTGCAGCATAACCTGAGATTGTGGGTGCCTATCTTTTGCAGACCATACCTACTTAATGGGCCTAATTTTTCAGGAGATGCTGCCCTGTGACAGTGGGGCTTGTGTATCCCCTCATCCTCCTGCCCACCTCGAGGCACCTACTGGCGTACTGAACTTCTCAGCGCTTTGGAAAATGTAGTGCTGTGCAAAGGTAATGTTAGAAGGTGGACAAGCTCTACAGTGTTTGTGTCATTAATATGGCAAATACTTATTGTAGTGAATAGTTCCAAAGGCTTTGCTTTTCCTATACACTGACGTGAATTTGTAAAAGTGCAGCAGCGGTGTCAGTGAAATACGCAGGCAAGGTGCGTAAGGCTCAGTCCTGATCATAGTGCGAGAGGGCCTGGCTTGTGCATTTCTTATTTGAGAGTTAGATGTTGCATAAGACTTTCCCGTGTTCTGTGTGGTGACGAGTTTTACATACTTCAATTAGGCAGCTGCTTTTCTCTTGCTCCACAGAGGGAGCTGGCTGAACCCTTCTGTGTCTTTGCTTGTGACGTGGGTCAAATTTCCCATCAATTCAAGTCCAGTCTTTTCTTGGTAACGTGATTTAAGGCCATTAGATTCGCACTAACATTATTTCTTTGGGTTATGCAGACCCCAGTCTCCTTCTTGAACTGCTTCCTTCCTAATGGATGATGTAGCGTGTGAATGTAGGGAGTCCCTCAGGACAGTTGCTTGCATTTCTGGAAGAATAAGCCTCATTTACAACCTACTGGCTGTGACACTGCATGTAGCAGCTGTTTCCCTTTTGGAATCATGACTAATTTAAGAGCTTTGATTTCTAGTCAATAAAGAGTTAATGACTGCATGAGGAGTGCCTGGAAAACTTAATAAATATCCATACGTATCCCATGCACACACTGTGTTTGGTGTTAAGAGATCAATAAACAGAAGCACCAGTCAATTTTAGTGTAAGATAAGGAAATCCATGTTAACTTACATTTCCTCTTAGCAGTGTTCCTCTGCAGTAATGCTCTTCCCTAGCAATTTGACTGAGTTTTGTAACAATACAACTCTATTGGGAGGTAGATTGCTAAAGGAGCAACCAAGGAGGAAAAAGGGTGGTGGTGGGGAAGACTTAAGAGCAACTTATGAATTAAGGCTCAAGTGCAGTTTGAATCAGAAGCGTAATATAACCAGTGTTCTTAGCTAATGCAAAGCAATTAGTTCATGCTATACAGCTGGAAAGCTTGTTTACAGTCATTCTGTCAAAATATTAGAACAGATATCTTCACCTGTTGAAGAACTAAGGGAAAATAAAGCAGAGATCTCAGAACTTAGCTTATTGTTTGTAAGTTGTTCAGTTTAAGTGAATGTATTGTACCTATAAAGTTTGTTTTTAAGGCTAGCAAATTCATACTGGTAACTTTCTTCAGCCCCAGCTATCTGTTCTGCATTGGCTCTGTTTGTAAATTCTTTCTTGGAGAGAGATGACTAGAACCGTGCCCAGTATTCAAAGTATGAACTAAGCAATCTATTATACAGTCCTGTATAATAATTTCCCTTATTTATATTCCATACTTACATTTATACACTGCAGAGTTTAATTGCTTATGTTAGTACAACTGAACAGATCTCCAGAAATAATTTAAACATTGTTGGCCACTGCTCTGAACACATCTTTTCTTGTTACCTCCTCCCTCAAGCCCACATAACCTTCCACCCACCTCGAACGCCTTATTCTTTTGTAATGAACTTTTGTTAGGTGTCGTCACGGAACTGTGTTTCTCCGAGCTATGTGGCGAGCTACTGGATGTTAGCAGGGATTTGCAGCTAGGTCCCCCAAAGAGTTTGGATATTTACTATTTGTGACATAAGAATGGCAGTGCAAGGAGGCAAACTTTTGGATTCAAGGCAGTTATTTCACTCGGGCCTTGGAACAGTGCACCGAGAGGTGCTTCTCTGGTGCATGGTGCGGCGATGTTTGCTGCTGTTCTTAATTCTTCTATAGTGGTCCTTCTCTTACACATTTAGACTGCTCTGAACACTTTGCAGACCAAATTGAGGTGATTGGTTGGATGTGATAAAAAAGAAAAAGCAATACACTTTTTTTATAGCTGGGAAATATAGCAGTCAAACTTGTGCAAGGGAGTCTGTGGCAGAACTGAAGTCTGAAGCCAGGCAAGTGAAGTCTTGGGCTCGTTCAATTAAGTAACAGTTCAGCTAACCTCTGGCTGTCGGATTCCATTAATCAGCAAGCAACTGTGCCTTTAGTCACGCTGCAGGGCTGGTCATAAGAGTATAGGACTGACACAGTTAGGTGAGTCCTTGTTGCAATATGATGTTATTTATTATTTTTATATATATGTATATATATACACACACATATATAATATATATATATGTATTATCATTAACCAGAGCAATTCAAGAGCTATGTTAGAACCTTGTGCAGTGTGCTTACTTGGTTACTGTCCCAGCTCCATTAATTTGGTCCATATTTCTCGTTAGGGCTTCAGTGGTGTTTTGTTGCTATAGTATATGTAATATATACTAATATAGTATATATTAATATATACTAATATGTTAATATATACTATTATATATAATAGATATATAATATATACTATTAATATATTAAAATATACTAATACATTAATATATACTAATATAGTATATATTGCTGAGCACTTTTATAGTCTGGCAGAGTTATGTGGAATGCAACTGCATTAGATAACAGTTCCCAAGATCCAGTGATGAAGATTTTTCCATTCCCTGTCAGTGGTTTGCTCATTTGTGTATTATATTCAGCCAAAGGATTTCAGGGATTCTCAGATTTTTTTTCTCACCTCTTCTAATGTTAAAAGTAAGGATTTTTCCCTTTGTGTGTTTCCTGTTTGTTATTTTGCACCCCCCATTCTAACTTCCTACTTTCAGAAAAGCAAATTTCAAAACCTTTTTCTGCTTGCCTGTTGAGAGAGCCCAAGCTGGTTATTGTAAAGTAGTAAACAATGGAGCTTGATTTGAAGGCTGTGTAAATCAAAGCCTGAAATCCTGGCCCTGTTTTGAAGTCCATGGCAGAATTCCTACTGTTATTAATGATTCTGCAAACGCTGCCAGTGTTGCTGCTACCAAGAGGCGCTCCGTTGCTGGTCGTGCTGGTGCCCGCCTGGGACAGAGAGTGGCTCTATGTGAGGTTGTATGCGGAGGGAGAACCAGAGCCTGACACTGAAAAATCTGTGAGCAATTGAAAGCATTCCTGAAATTGGTGAAGGGTTTCTGAGTCTGCCTTTATTGTTAAGTTATTTTGAAGGGACTGGGTAGTTGAGGGGGGGTGGGGGTGATTTTTTTTTTTTTTTTTTTTGTGTTTGCATTTTAGTCTGATCTTGGATTTACCAAAGACGGATCTATTTTGGCAGGCAGTAGCCTGGCAGTGATGCATCTCACATGCTGTCTGAGTTTCAAAAAAAAAGGAGGGGTTGGGGACAGGGAAAAAGAAAGAAGAAAGAAAACTACACCAAAGTTTTGACTGGAAACTCTGCCATTCTGGACAAGAGCGACTGCTGAGAAGTTGAACTGTTCCACTTAGTGTGGATCGGCTGAATAGCAGCCAAAGCTTTTTTCTGCCCTTTTCAGTTATTCATATCACTCCCACCATAACAGCCTTGAGGAGCTGCATTTTTTGTCTGTGTAAACCCAGAAGACAGCGTGTCTATTGACCCTCTTGCTGTTTCTGGAATGTGTCTTAGAAAATTGTTCTCAGCAAAATATCCTTCATTCTTTTCTGTATTGGAGACCAAAATGGCAGGAAGTGTACTTGTTGGGTTTTTTTTTAAATTTCTCCTACACTTAGTCACCAGTTGCTTTTCATATCAAACCAGATTTTGGAGGGAGAAGGTGTATCCAATAATGCCATACAAGGATTTGGTTTTTTGAGTTCTCTCAGGGGCAGCATGTAATGGATAGCAGCTTATTAACATTTTCTCACACCTTCAGGATCAACAGTGCCCATCATAAAGATGTCTGTATCCCCTTTCTCTCTTAAATTTTCCTTTTCTGGGCACTAGTCAAAGGCATAAAGTACTAGGATTGATTTCAGATCAGTATATAAAGCTTTACTAGTTTTGCATGTTTGAAAGGATGATGGTGAACTTTCCCTGTCCATAATTCTGTTGTCTCATTCTGATATGCAATGATTGCTTTAGTTGCATCGTATTGCTAAGCTGCGGATTTTTCAAGCAGGTGATGAGTAGGTTCAGATTAAATATATTGCCTTAACATGGCTTACTTCAGAGTGAAGGGGCTGCAGGGTTAACTTTTTTCTGATTTCTTATTTTAAAGGGTAAAGAAATACTTCCGTAAGTACTTCAGTCAAGAAAGATTTTAGAGCATCAATGTTCCACCCTGGTATCCATCACTTAGCTCAAATCTGCCATCTCTGGATTCCTGGTGGAGTCATTTAAACGTCTGGAACTAACTTTTGATGCTCTTTGAAAGTCTGGGTTTTGCAACTCAGGGGTTAGGTAGAAAATCTGCAGGAAATGTGATTGAAATAATCTTGAGAGAATAGTGTTTGTGTTTTTTCCTGCTACCTTGTAGAAGAGAGAGAGAAGCCATAGTGCGTGTTGCCAATTCATAGGGCTATTGAGTTTAGTGTTGTTTTTCACATAACGGAAGTGCTCTTGAGGCCTGGCTTTTTTAATTTTTTTTTTTTTTTTTTTTAAAGCATTGAAGACAGCCACAGTTCTACCAGTTTTTCAAAATCAACATTTTGAAAGTTGCTACTGCCCTACGTTCTCCCCTGTCAACTAGCAAGGTTGTGTAAAGGAAGGAAAAAAGATTGGTTTTGATTATGTTTAACGGCAATTCAGTGAGAGAGGAGGTCACACATAATAAGTCTTACCTGCTGCTAGTGTGCTTTTGACTAGTTCAGTGTATCAGAGCTACACTTCCTTTACCTAGAGTTCTCTTTCAGAGTTAGTTATAGAAAACACTCCTCTGGTGTGATTGTGTATAAATCCGATTGCCGTGGCAGTGGAAACCTGCAGTTTACCCGTATGCTCGTTGTAAGGTTAATGGTGTTGCAGATACTGGGCTGTCATTCATCCTTGGGAGCTCTTGTTTTGATGAGACGTGCATTGGCATATGTGACCTGTTGGTTTTGTTGCTGCCATGTGAGTTCAGAGAACTGCCTTAACAAAACCAGACTTTGGAGAAGAGGTAATATGTGTACACAGTGCATGCATTTATTTGGGGACACAAAGATGTTACAAAGGTACGTTCTGGGAGAGAGTGTGCAAAACCTGTGTGTCTTTCGCAAATGTGTGCAAAAGCATGCATTTGAAAGAAAACTGCTTTTTTTCCCCACAAATCCCTCCCATGTATATACCCTTTTCTGCTTTTTCATGATGCTGAAAGGTGACCTCATTCTTTCTCCCTTTCAAGAGCAGAGGGAAGTTTTTGGTGCATTACGAGTACGTTGCCTTGACATCTCTTACAGCTGAGTAATCTGGCAATCTGTAGATCTGTATCGTGGCTTCGCATGTGGTGCTGGAAGCATGAGCTCTTGCTCAGGCATCCCTGCCCAGTTAAAGGAAAGAGGATTGTTGACTGAAAGCTGCGTTGCAGTACCATCCTCTTATATCTGAAGTCATGGTCTGGTTTTCCAGAGACCATGACTTGCAAAGCCTTTCCTCCTGAAAATACTGTTCAGAGCAAATATTTTAACATTAAGAAGCCCCCAAAAAAACCTTCTCTGAAGCTGTTTATATGCTCAAGTGAGCAGTAAAGAAGTCAAAAATTTATTTTCTGTAAAGCTCAACTATAAATTACTCCTGAAATAGCTCCTCTGACTCTGTGCAGCTCCAGGCCGCTGCATCCATTACTCTGAATGTGAAACTTAATGTCATCAACTCATTTTTATCATTCTGTGCTTTAGCAGCTTGCAGGAACCTAGCTGTAAAATATAACTCTGTTAGTACTAGAAGTGATAATGTTAGAGTAAGTGACATACTAAAATGAAGTAATAAAAAAATTCTAGACTTTTTAAAAATATTTTTATTTTAAGATTCAAATACCTCATTGGAAAAATATTTAAACGGTTTGAAGCTTGCCAAATGCATTAAATGGCCAGGAGAAACAAAACATCACTGGGGCACTCATACAAAAATTCTTGGTTTTGGAATGTACCCGATTTTACTTACTTATCTGCTGCCTCCTCTTATTTGGGGCCAGTTAAGATCATTTTGGAAACTGAGCATCTGCCCCTGTATACATGCAGCTCAAACTTACTTTGCTTGCGTCCAGCCAATGAGCTCGCTCATGGAAGTGGACTCTGATGGCTTAATGTTTGCTGGATCTGCCTGGAAATGGGTAATAATGGATTTCTTGTTTTTCTGCTTCAACAATAGAGTCAAGGGACAAATTCCTGAGTTGTGCTATTTAAAAAAAAAAAAAAAAAAAAAAAGACGCAGCTGTATGAGTGGGACTGGGGCTGTTGTAGAAGTCAGCTCAGACAATGGGTTGCTCTTAGGTAGATGATGAGAATGGGCCTCACAAATGGATATTGATCTGTAGCAGCTGGGCCTTGAGGAAGGGGTTGGGAGACAAGTGTACGTTACTCTTACAGCTGTCCGCTTTTCCATGGCTGACTTTGTTTTGCTCATAAATTTGTGTTTGTACTACAAGGCTGTATTGTTTTCCACGCATACTTAATGTAGCTATGTATGAGTGTGTGGACGATGAAGTTTAATAAGCTATATAGCACTTGGGCAGAAAAATGATTGATGTGGCTTCTTGGAATGTCACTGCAGCAGGTAGATTTTCTGAAGTGATATATGCATCCTTTATAGGAGTTAGTGGACAGTTAAAACTCCTGGGAAACAAGCAAAGTTGAAAGCCTGTCTTGTCTTGGATTTATTTATTTGGTTATGGTCTCAGTCTTTTCCATTTGGTGCTACTGTTTCATCTCCTGTTATGCACATGGTGCCAAAGCATTTTTTCATTGTGTTTGAATTATTTTTGTAGAAAGAATGTTGAAGGGGATCTAGGAAATTCCTGCAACTGACTGTGTATGCAAAAGAAATAGCTGAATTGAGGTGAAATGAATTATTAGGTGAGATGTGCGAGCTGGACAAATGGAAGGGAAGCCTATTTCTTTGCAAATTGAGATTTGAAACCTTTTGGCAGAATTTGTTACCTTTCAGTTATGATTACTAAAACGTTCCATGGATTTATTGTCAGGAAACTATTGTCTGCTTGGAACAGTTCAAAGAATAATCCTGTTCTGAACTGTTTTTAATGGGAGCCCACTTAAAATATGCTAAAATTATTTGTTGTGTTGTTTTCCCTGAAACACCCCAAAGTGCTTTAAATAATTTTTAAAGCAGTCTTTCTCCCCCTTTTCTTAAAGGGGTTATTCTGAAATTGAGGAGGTGATTGGAACATAATACTTTCCAGACACACACAGCACTGTTCAAGGCTAGGTTGGGAATGGAGGGTGAGGAAGCTCCATGAGTGCCTGAAAAATGTGTGCAAACTCAGGATATTTTAGATTTCCAAAGCCAAATCCTGGGCTCACTCACTCCAGTCAGTGGCAAAGTTCTCCCTGGAGCAAGGATTTAGTCCGTGGGACTGGGCACAGTGGAGCAGGGAGAGCAGCAGAGCTCCGGCCAGGTGACGGCAAAGTGGGAGAGAGGGAGCTGCAGCAGGTGGATGCAGGACAGGGAGCGAAAGCATGTGGGTGCAGGGAACTGGGTAGGGAGGGAAGAGAAGGAAGAGTTGCTGTATGAAGGCCAGCAGCAAGGAAGGAAAAGGCAACTAAAATAAACAGATGGTAGAGGCGGTAAGGGAATAATATTGGGCAGTGAAACAGATAACAGAAGGGCCTTGGGAAGTAGAATAGTAAGAGGAATCTGAAAATATAAAAGGGTCACTCAGGGACAGATTGTTCTAGGGAAAGAAGGGAGGTTAATTGCCCTCTGCTATGCTGGGTAGCAAAGCAAATAATCCGTGTGGGTAAAAATAGGAAGGGAGTCATGTCTCAGCTGCTACTAAAGCTCCCCTTTGCTTGTGCCCTTCATGACAGCACATTCTAGGAACTGTTAAGAAAAAGGACTTTGTGGAGAGCACAGTGGGAGCACAAGTTAAGATGTTTTGCCATGATTATGTTGGCTAAGGCATGTGAAACGAGACAAAACCGTGTTGGTTTTATTTTTTTTTTGTGGTTTCCCTTTCCCTTTAAAATACTGCTAGCCAACAGGTAAGTAGTTCATTAGAGAAAAGCAGGTGCCATCCAACGGGGCATACGGTGGAGCAAGAAGAGCGACCACAAACATACAGAAAACGTGTGTGCCTCTTAAGTGGGCTAGTAGAGGGGCAAACTTCTTTTGGTGTTTTACCTGCAGTACAAACAGAGGTTGTTCATGGAATGCAAAATGGCTCATGGAAAGAGCGTGTTGTAACACAAGAAAAGAATCGCAGCAGTGTGCACGCTGCAGGCTTGTGCTCAACGTGCATGAACTGTTTCACAAAATAGGACTAAACCAAAAGCTCAAGTGTTCAGAGACCCATATGCTGTTTCTTGTGCTGCCTACTGGTAAGGGTAGTCAGATCAGGAGTAACACAATGCAATTTCTTTCCATGTAGTATAAACTGTAAATTTCTTTTGGCATTTCTTTAGGCAAGACAGCAAGCTCAGCTACGACATCAAATGGCAGAAGATAGCAAAGCTGAATATTCTTCCACTCTACAGAAGTTCAACAGTGAGCAGCATGATCATTACTATACACACATACCAAACATCTTCCAGGTAAGGGTCACTGGCACTGGTCTAGAGTAACTCACAATCTTGTGATAAGAACAGAGAGAGGTATTGCACATCGTCTCAATTCTATGACCCTGTCTTTTATTTTTTGGTGACTTTTGTTACTGTTAGCAAATTTTGTATGCAGTCTGCCAACACAAGATGGAGAGCTCATTAGGATAAATTGTCCCTTTCTCTTAGAGTAGATACCAAGTGATAATATATGAGGAAGGTGACATGAATTGTCATGACAGATTACGACGGTCTTTGGAATCCTCACAGTCGTCCTCTGTTAAACTCTTGTGTCCATGCATCTGGGGAATGAGAGCATTATTTGTATTGTTGGGGCAGGAGTCAGCTGGGCATCATTAAACCTGTAAAGCCTCACAGCCCTTTATATAACTCATCTTCAAATCAGACTTCACAGATGTTTAAATTTTAAACCACAGTAATTCTGTAGTAGTGAATGTCAAAGGGTTTAAGCAAGCTTGCTGATTATGTCTTAGGGTGCCTAAAGAAAGACTGTAGTGAAAGAACAAAAAAGCCATCAGATTTACATTGACTGAAGATCTGAGTTTGTGCTTGACTGAATGAAGAGAGATTAATGTAGTAGAACAGAAATTCTAAATGACTGTTCCATTGTAATGAGTCATAAGCATCAGAAGTGGAAAATACAACCTCTTTAAGGGAGAAAATGTCACATGCTTATCATCTGATGAGAAATAACTGATATTTGCGTAGCAATTACACATTTTGTTATCACTAGCTGCAACTTCTTAGCTAAATGGACTCTTTTGCTTCACGGTGTTTCAAACCACTGTCTTGAGATAAATTATCCATGGCATCAGATATAAAATTTTTGCAATGTATTTGTATTTAGTGCTAGATCTGGTAAGTGCTGTGATTTGCGGGTGAGCATGCTTAAAGTAGTGCAGATGTATCCTTTTCACTACCAGTGCACCAGTAAGCTCTAGTGCTTCCTTTTAGATGTTGAAATAAGTTGCTTTGTAAAGAATTTTTGTTGCTTGTGGATCAGTCAAAGCAATGGGGATTTTTAAGCTGACAATGCTTCCTAAGATTGCTGCAGTCTAATGTGAAACAGGCTGTTCCAGTTCATGCCCTTCTGCATCCTGGTATAATCTGTCATAATAGCGTTATACCACATCCAGTTTCCCTCTGTTGTAAATGAGAGGCCGTGGAATCTATACTGGAGATTGTGGCACTGAATCCATTGAGCAACAGGGAGCATGTGTTGAGGAGCCCTGGTGTGAACAACACATGATGTATAGGACTGCCTGTAAACCAAAAATTACCTCCTAAGGAAAAGGAGAAACATCAAGATTTTTGTTTGCTTGGATTCTGCAGTGGAATGAAAATAAGATCTTTCAGAACATGTGCAGAAAATGAAAAAATTTCTTGTTGCAGAAATTCTCTTAAAAGCCTGAGGAGCCATCCTTACAAGTCTAAAGCTGGGGTTTTGACAAATCAACATTTTTTAACATAAAAAGTTAATTGAAAAATTCCCAGTAGTAATAACAGAGATTACGTTTAGAATGGCATTTTGATGTTTGAGGGAACAACATTACTTGGTGCCTTCGTGAGAACAGCTGTCCTAGTTTGTTCTTAAAAATATGTTTAAACCATAACTTTTGAAGCAGTTGATGTATGCTGAGGGAAAAAATGGGTTGAAACTGTGAAGTTGATTTTGATATTTGATCTGAATGAAATGTAATGTTTTAGAAAATACAAGAGATGGAGGAAAGAAGAATTGTGAGGATAGGTGAATCCATGAAAACTTTCGCAGAGGTTGACCGCCAGGTGATCCCTATCATTGGAAAGTGTCTGGATGAAATAACGAAGGCTGCAGAATCAATTGATCACAAGAATGTAAGTGTTGCATTGTTTGGATTGTTGATTGTCATCTTTAGTATTGTTCACTGAGATATGGAGACTTAAATACTGGGTCCAGGCTGCAGCACAAGAGCTTTATAGTTACAGAAATAAAACAAATGATGGCTTCTTGTCCCAAGCTACTTTGTCTGAGGCAGGATGTGCTCAGATTATTTCCCAAATCTACTTAACACCCAGAAATGCCTCTACTTTTTATTGTATTTTTTTTTTCCTTTTAGGAATATTCTCTCACTTACTAGGATAATTACTTCTTGAAATCCTGTAAGTGAAAAATGGGCTTCTGCGTAGAATAAGGAAGATGGTGGGTGTAATTCGAGATACTTAATAATCACCAGTTCCTATTCAGATGGGTTCTATGTCTAATAGTCAGAAAACTAAATGTTGCAGAAATATCTTCATTCCAGTTAGTTTTATAATAATGGAAGTATTTAAAGTATTTGCTACATAAACTATTGCAAACACTCTGGCAAAATTTCTACTGTAAAATCTTTGTTTGCAGATTTGAGATTTGGTAGCAATCTGTAAATGAGCTCTCGCATATCTTGATTTCTGAACATCATTGTAGCATTAAAAAGAAGCCTTCCTCATAAAAAGGCTGATAAAGAGTTTGGTTGAGCTTCTTGATGTACAGTTAGCACGAGGGCAAATGTGTTTTCTATTTTGTTTTCAGAATGATCTGCTCCCTTCATAAATGAAGTCTCTGCTTGCTTTTTCAGCCCTTCTCATGGATCACATTAGTGCTTCGAATACAAACAGCATGTGTCTTGCTGGCTGTTTGAATTTCCCATACGTCTTTTGCACTGGAATCTTTTCTGAGCTATTCAGTCCCCAGAGCCTGGAGACTGCCATTAATTGGCAGCATAAGCCTGAGGCTGAAGTTTTGAAATGAATCCACTGCTTTCTGCTTGGCAATTGCTCTCACACAGAGCAGCATAGGAAACCAAAGAACCTGAAAATGACTCTTTCAGGGTGGGAGAAGGGAGAGCTGGGGCACAGATTTCCATGTTAGAACAATGTGCCATTCTTGAGGTACGGCTTTTGGTGCTGCAGGGTGAAATTGTCTTGGGGAGATTCCTAATCGAAGCCTGCAACTGCTTGAATCCTCAAGTGAGGTCATAGAAAAACACACACAAGGCTTAAACGAGGTGTTTGAATCAGTGTTAATTTTATATTCAAGTTAGTCTCTCTTGCACACAGTTAAGTCAGATTGATGGCTCGTGCACAAGTACGACACTACAAAATGGTGGCTTTGAGCTTGGATAACTAAGGGATCTCCTGTAAACGCCATGCGAACAAAAACGTATTTAAACAGATTTGTTGTATCTGAGCAATTACAAAGGGTTTAGCATGTTCTATCTGGAAAACAGTTACGTGCATAAAGGGTTCTCTTTTCTTAAATATCATCAAAGATTATTTTTTTTCCATCTCTGGAACAGTAGTTTATAACTTTCTTGATTCTGATAAAAGTGATATGTTTGTTCCTGCCCTTCTGTAGTGTGCACATCCTGTCACTTTATAAGGAAGGCCATAGGTGAACACAGTAGCAATTTAAAAGCTGTATTTTCTCTGTTTCCAGATAATACACTGCTTTTGCCACTAATGCAGGGTATTACCTGTTTGCAAGGGCATGTAGCGATAGGACGAGGGGCAGTGGTTTAAACTAGAGCAGGGCAGGTTTAGGTTCGACATTGGGATGAAGTTCTTTACACTGAGGGTGGTGAGACTGGCCCAGGTTGCCCAGAGAGGTGGTGGAGGCCCCATCCCTGGAGACATTCAAGGCCGGGCTGGATGAGGCTCTGAGCAACCTGATCTACTTGAAGATGTCCCTGCTTACTGCAGGGGAGTTGGACTAGGTGGCCTTTAAAGGTCCCTTCCAACCCAACACGTTCTGTGATTACAGCAGACTTTTCCCATCTCACCTCTTAACGTTTTAAGAAGCAAGTTTGGGCTCTCTCAGGCTACTGTTAGGAGAGCTTCTCCTTTTCCTCAAAAGGTTCAAATTCAAGGTTGTCTCCTTTTACTCATCTTTTTCAAGTGTGGAAAACTTTGGATAGGGAAGTCAACTAGATCTGTGCTGTAGTCAACTTTGAAAATGAGGTCAGATTCCAGGGAAGCTGACTGCAAGGACAGCTGGTGATAATATAGCTAGTACAATGGTGAGCAAAACCAAGAGCCTGCTGAGCAGGAAAAGCTTTGTGTGAAATTCTGGGCCCACATGTGTTTCCCAGCTGGGAGGAGATCTCCAGGATCTGGTAATCATAAACAAACGTACAGTGTTGCCAAACTTGAAATGTGCAAGGTCAGACACTGTGACACTGACAAAAGGCAGTGCTGTGTTTGGAGTTCTTATTTAGCTCTTGCTATTCTTTGGTTTTATTTTCACATACAGAGTTACTAAAGAAGGGGAGAGGTTAAATGAAAGCTCCGCTCTTCGTGTGGTAACTTCAGTTGAGAAACCAGATCTTTAAACGGAAAAACCACAACTAATACAGAAGATGTATTGGTCAGAAAGAAAAAAAAATATTAGAGAAAACACCAATTCTAGTAATTTACCTTGTGTACCAAACTGTGTGTCAACTCTAGCTGAAAGGATGTAACAACCTGCAAGGTTCTGCAGTTGTTTTTTTGCTGTGAGTAAAATATTACCAGCTGATGGTAAGACATTACTGTTTAAAAAGGAAAAACAAAATAAAAGCAGCAAAACTTTGCACTTCATGTAGGTGTGTTGGAGCTTTTTTTATTATCAATTTTCAGCTCTGGGTAAGTTTATTACAAACATTGGCCTATGAAAGTGGGTTCCTATGGTATCTGTGAACCACTGATTTCTAGCAGTTGAATCGTGTAATACAATAGTAAGGAAGGATGTATTTCTATAATGACTTTGAAACTGTGGAAGTGCAGACTGCTTCCCACGGCTGGCTCTGTGTTCCCTCCCTCTGTGGATGCTAGCAAGATTCTGGAAGATCGCTTTTATTCCAGGGCCCCTATTTTTGTCAGAAAGTGTTAAGAACCATAATGACATATAGGACAGATTTAATACTTTCTATATTCTCTGCAGTTTAAATATTACAAAGTTATGCCTCATGCCCACTTGCAAAATGGCCGGCTTCAGGGGCAGTTACTAAATTTGAAACTGTGTAAATAGGATTGCTTTATGCCTTCACTGAAGTATATAGAATTCCCTCAAATAGCAATAGAAACTGTCTGGATTTAGCTGGGAATACTGGTTAACCCTGTGTTTCTAATGCAATTGTAAATATGTCAACTCGGACAACAGAGAGATCATGCTGCAAGGGTAAGCTGTAGTGACTGCGAGGTGAACCTGTACAGAACTTGCTTCAGAAGGCTCTAGCAGCAGATAAAATTAATTTGTTATGGACTTTGGAGTTCCTGTTATGACATTATCTCTGTGATATATGGAGCATGCTGGTTATTTTAAGCTCCATTGTAGTGGAAGGATGTTTTGGCTAAATGGAAGGAACGCTGTGAAATTAAGAGGCAAAAATGAAAAGCTCTGTGCATAGGATAAAATACCCACAGATGATTTAATGTAACCTTGTGTATGTTTATAGTCTCTTCCTTCTTCATCTTGCTTTCATGAGTATTATTAAAAATCTCTTCAAATGTTTAGATCTGAGGAAGTTTTAATGTCAAACTAGGATGAGATAGAGGAAGGTGTTGTTCTGCCTCCCTAAAAAGTTGTGTAGGAATTTCACAGAGCACCTGATAGTTTGAGGATCTTAAACCTTAATTTTCTTCACAATCCCCTGCAGACTTTTGCAAAGCTTTTCCTATATCTGTGTTTTGCTCAATTGAGCCTGGCCTCTGGATATGTTTATATCCCACTGGATTTCTCATGAATAGTGTTTTAGCTACAGACATAAGCAGAGTCTGTGAAATGCCTTCAAAGCAACAAGTTCATCTTTTTTACCTGAAGAGGATGGTGATGCTCTTCTCTAGAGACTAGTAAGATATTTGTGTGCTGTGGCACAGTTTATCTAATGATGTTAGAAGAAAACTGTTAGAACAGTAATAACATAAAAAAGATGTCTTACCAAGAAGTCAAGTAGATAAGTGTGTTAAAATAAAATAATTTTTTTTCTGAGTCCATTAGATTTAAATGCATTTGGCATGCTGGAATGCATTTGGCAATTTGGAAGTCTGAATTTGAGCTTATGTATAATTAATTGTGTTTGTAGACCTGACCAGGAAAAATGCTGTATATTGTATATATTGTTTTAGCTTTGATATATATATTTTTTCCCTTCTGTCAAAAAAGAAAAAGGGCAGCAAAACCATTGTACATGGTATACAGCCAGTATGTGACTGACTTCCATCTAACCTCCTAGTAGTGCCAAAAGGGAATGTGACTTTAATGACAGCACATGGAGTTCCCAGCCTCTGCCTGCACCAAGGTGTCGGGCTACTTGCATGACCTTGGACTGCTCAGTTGTTGGGTAAAGCTCATAAGATAAACTCCTGCCATTTACTGTAGCTGAGTTCACATGCATCAACTTGTCAACTTGGGGCAGTGTGATTGAAAAAAGCTCCTTTATATTATTGGGATTTTCCACTAATTTGCCTGCAGCTGCATGCCCAGCAATTCTGTACATTAAATCTTGTTACAAGTCACTAAAGTTATCTGTTCAGTTACTGGAGTCTCATTGCTTTTCTAGTCAGTAAAGTTAATAGTAATAAGCTCTTAGTCATTTTCACCAGTAGACATGAAAAAACCCTTAAAAGGTGTTTGTATCAGAATTTTGATTTTTGTGTTGTAAACAAAACAAAGGTGAGGAAAACATTGTTGGGTTGGGGTGAAACTCCAGGGTTCTGCATCTCAGTGGAAGGTTGGAGTGAGGAGACCTGAGTTTACTTTTCCTCAGCATCATCTTTATTTAACTACAATGACCCATGCTTTAATGGTCTTGAAGGAGAAGGTGAGAGACTTGTATTGGTCCCGGGCCCTGGAAGGGTGTTCATTCCCGGGAATGAGAATGGTCCCTGTAAAGGCTGGTTCCTGCACGGGCAAACTTTCTTGTCTTTGTACGGTTTTTCTATGGCACCAATTAGATGACAGCCCTCATCAGAGATGTTTGTACTTGTACTGGATCTGTTGCATTTCAGGATTCACAGCTGGTAATAGAAGCCTTTAAATCTGGGTTCGAGCCTCCGGGAGATGTCGACTTTGAGGACTTCACGCAGCCAATGAAGCGGACTGTCTCGGAATCCAGCCTTTCCAACTCAAGAGGGGATGGGAAGTCCGAGCCGAAGTTTGGTGGCAAGTCCAAGGGCAAGTTATGGCCATTCATCAAGAAAAATAAGGTACTGACTTGCAAACTTGAGCTTGGTGCTAGTATGTGTGTAGTAAATAACCTCTGTCTTGTCTAATAATCCTGGCAATTACAATTTTTAAAAGAGAATTTTAGATTCAGAAAGTTAATAACTGAGGTCTTAATATGGTGTTTTGTTGTAGTCTTTGGTTACTTAAGTTTCTTTATATCTTGAAATATTTTTTTTCTTATATAATTTCTTTAATTATGTTCAATTATATTAATTTAACTTTAGTTGTCACGTCTCTGCCATGGTCCATTTCTGTTCCTAACTCAGAGAAAGAATTGTATACCACTTACCTAGTGTCATGTGTGCTAACTAACATCATTACTTTAGGGAAGCTTTAATGTGGCATTACTGTTTTGACACTTCTAAAACTCTCCTTGGCTTTTCATTTGCATTATCTTTTCAGTCTGTCCACTGGGTTCAGCAGTTGGGTGGCTGGGAACAGGGAATTGCTGCGATTCATTCTTGTTAAGCACAACTAATGGAGCGTAACTGACTGAGCAGTTGCTTTTTCATTTCACTGTCATATTTTACACCATAATGCATGGCGACATTTATCTGGGGTTACCAGAATGTGTCAGGGTGACTGGACTAAATCGGTTTTCAGTAACACTGATGGAAGCCTGGAGTAGCTTTGTTGTTTTGATCTCACCCTTGCTCTGACCCTATCAAACCTCTTCTACTAATGCCAGAGTCAAAAAATCTACCTGTTCAAAATGGATCATTCCTGTTGCGCTGGTATATGAGAGAACACGGCTGTCTGGTGCTTACATCAGTGTAGCCAGAAAAAAACCAACCAGGACTAACTCCTGAGCAAATTCGTAGAATAATTTGTAAAAGTGAAGTGTGATGCGCATTACTGAGGTATGATTTGAAAGCAGGAAGGAATGTGGTTTGTTGTTTTCCAGATAATAGAAACGCTACTGGGCACTAAGGTACCTTCCTTATCTGATCCATTTAAATTCAGGTATTTGAAAGCTCTATCCATATGCATTATTCTGAGCTGTCCACAGAGGAGAACAGGGCAATTTGTGGGGATAGCACTGCATGGAAGAGTCTGCATGAGCCTCCTGTCAAAATACTTTCTGTTACTCCTCTGTTGCATCACTTACTAAAACTTCCATTTATCGCATTCTTCATTTAGCACAACTCTTAAATACTGCTTTCTCCTCTCTTTTGAACCATGGCCTTTAATATTTAATTATTTAATTGTTTTTTTTTCTCTGGATTTCAAATATTGGTTTTGATGCTTATTTTCGTTTTGTGTTTTATCTTTTTATTTTGGTTTTTATTCTGTCACTTCTCCATCTCTTATACGTAGCTTATGTCCCTTTTAACATCCCCCCATCAGCCCCCTCCTCCTCCCCCTGCCTCTGCCTCACCCTCTGCTGTTCCCAACGGCCCCCAGTCTCCCAAGCAGCAAAAGGAACCCCTCTCCCATCGCTTCAACGAGTTCATGACCTCCAAACCCAAAATCCACTGCTTCAGGAGCCTAAAGCGCGGGGTAAGTTCTCCTCTGGATACCTCTCTCTCTTTCTTTCTCTTTTCTTTCTTTCTTGCGCTTTTATTGCACGTTCTGTTATGTAAAAACTTGTTTTGTGAATGAATCCATTGTGTTTTATGATAACACGCAGACAAATCCAAGGAATTCCAACCTTTAAAGCCATTTGTAGTCAAAAACCCCACAATGAAACCACAAAAAGTGCAGCTGCTGATGGAAATTACCCATTCGGGTTTTTTGGGGAGGAGGGATTGTCCAAAGAATGGAAGGAAGAGCTGAACACTAAGTAATACTCGTGTAGAAGTCGAAGTCATTAATGTAGTAGCCCTGCATATGTCTGTGACAGAGCAGGTTTGGAGGAGCACCGTTCAGAGGTTTTCTCTGATCCTGGTGCTGCATGTTGTCTACCTTCATGTGAAAAGTTTTTCTCTCTGCAGGGTGAGCCTCTCAGCTCAATATCTGTGGCAGGAGGAGGACAGTAATTAGGAGGGATTCTAGAAAATAATTCTTCTGACCTCAGTTGGTGCATGTTCAGGCATTTCCCTGGAAAGATCTGACACCTTGCTGTAGTAGTGGGAAGATGACTTCCCTGTATTTTACGGCCAAGAACGCCTCTGTGTGCAACTTCTGTTCCAGAGACTTGGCCTCAGCTGGTGCTTCAAGTGCTGCAATGTTAGCTTGCTTAGGAAGTCTGAGTCTTAAGATAAAAAAAAAAAAAAAAAAAAAAAAAAAGCGAGATGTGAAAGATGAACTGATTCTAGGTGGTTTATGGTATGTGTGTGCTCTAAACCAGGGCTGCCGTGTTGGTGGAGCCTCAGGAGTGACACTGAATTTAATGTTCCATGCAGCTACCTAGATGTATTGATTGCAGTTGACTCAAATATTTGGGGCTGACACTTCTCAAGGACCTAAACCACATCCTGTAGCGTGAAGTTTCAATACGATAGGAAGGTTTGACTCGATTGATGTAGAGAGCCTAAGTAGTACTGCTTCCCACCAAGTTTGTTTATCATGTCTGTGTCTGGACCTCCATGAGCAGATGATGTGGCTTAAACAGCTTTTTAAGTGTCCATAGAATAATTTAAAATCCTGCCATGCTCTTTAACTTTTTTTCTAATTAGTTTTAAATGTTTTTTTCCCCAATTTTTATTCTTGACACTTTAAACGTTAATGAAATATCTTTGTGAAAATACCAAGATGAAAAACTATTTTTAACCGCCATTAATAGCTGCCATTCTTGCAAACTGTGGAGAAAAGACATTAACTAAGAATTTGATAAGCATTATATGATGAACCATTGTAAAGCTAGGAAAAAAAATTTCAATTTCCATGTTTGACTTGTCCTTGCAGCCCTCCCTACTTACTTTGGCATGCAGAACTGCAGACCAGCAGGTCTTTTTCTGGGCATTTCCCATTAAGTCCACAGATTTTGTTGGTTTCTGAACTGACTTTCACTTCCCAGTGCTATGGTGCGCTCAGTTTAAAATGATATTCCATCTGCAAATGCTGCATCAGTCTAGCATGCGAGCTCCAAAACACAGACAAGATGTTCTGAGGGATTAAGATTTGGGTTTTTCAGCTGAGATGCAGTGTGGTAGATGCTGGTTTGTGCGCTGTACAGTGCAGAGAAGCTGAAAGCCTCCATGGCTGACCTTGGGGATTCACCTGGCTGTAGATCACGCTGTATCAACATTTTGTGACACATCACCACTGTTACAAGCTCAGTGTCCCTGTCTCCTCTGCTGCTGGTGGAGTAGAAAGCATGGCCTGAGTTTTCACAGGTCAGCTGCTCTGTTCCTGTCCTTGACATCGGTTGTGCCTATAGTGGTAAACTGATGTGGAAGTGTTTGTGTTGAATAAAACGTTCTCATTGGTGGTCTTCATAAGCAGTAAGTAAAATAACAGGTCCCTGAGATAAAATTTTCCATTTTTCAAATAAAAAGAAGACTTTATCTTTCCAGAAGCTCACACGGAGCACAGTTGTGCTGAGAAGTCGCTGGCATAGCATGACTTTGGCTCCTGGGTTAAGGTCCTTAGGACTATTTCGTCCTATAAAAATTACAGGAAGGAGACACAAGTGTTCAGTATTTTAAAACATTTTAAAGGAAGTGACTACTTTAAAAAGCCCAAATTCTGCTCCAGGGACTGCACTGACATTTAGGGCTGAGGCTGGAGCTGTATAAAAGTAGAGATGATTTCAGTCGGGAACTTCAGTGGTTAGTTACCGAGAACTGAGAGCAGCGCTGTAAACAATATTTTGTCTCATCTAGTCGCAGACAGTACTTTTTATAAAAAGATGTTTTATACAGAGCGATTTTCAGTTCTTTGCTAAGGAATTCCCATTTAATGGGACATTCAGAGCCCGAAAAAGTCACATTTCCGCACACTTCACCGCTTTTCATTGGGGAAACGGGAAGTTTCTAAGCTGTCCAAAGGCAGGTTTTGTGACACTACCTCCTTCCCTCAGTTGCAGTTTGGCTCAGGGCGTCTTCTCAGTGGCTTTTACGGGGGGAGACAGTCTTTCAATTCTGCTTCTGCAGCAGCAAACCTGGGTGCTGAGCTGGGTAGTGGCTGTCTTGGTGGCACCTGGCAGTTGGCTTCATACGGGGTACAAGACACTTTGGAGAGTCCAGTGCTGCTGAAGGAGAAGGTTTGTGTTGTAGTCCAGTGCTCTGATAGTGCCATTCATGGAACAGAATATTGAAAATAGTGCTGAAGATTTCTAACTTGATTTAAAAATACTAGTTTGTAGATCCCTGGGCACTTCACAAATTTGTATTTCAAATGTACAAATTTTTATTTAGCAAGTATTTGGCCATATAAGCAATTATGACTAATTGCTTTTAATATTTCCTGAAGAAAGGCCATTATCATATGTATTAACTATCTGAGAAATCCAAGCAAGTCTTACAAATTCTGTGTACCATGTTGGTTTTAACTGGCTTGTGAGGAAGGTGAAATAATGAGAACAATTTCCTATAGTCCTCCCTGAAATCCCTCAAATTTCTGCTGACACGTTCATTACAAATTTGCAAGGAAAGGCTATTGCTAAATCTTCATTTAAACCTTTCACTGTGTTCTCTTTCTATTTCATTTCCTTCCCCTCTTAGCTACCAGGATGTTTGTATGTAAATACTTTTCCTGCCTGACTCATACCGCGGAGTTGGAGGCCAGTGTTCAGATCATCCTCCCTTTTTCCAGAGGGACGAATTGAGGACGCTTGGTTCATGTAGAAATATGGTGTAGGAGAGGCTGCAAAGCTCTGGCAGCTTCCTCCGTCTGATTTGAAAACTTGTCAAGTTCCCATTTTGTAAGTCCTTGGTGATTTGTTATACAAATGGTCAGACTAAAAGATCATGAAAATGCCATATGACCTTCAAAAATAAAACAATTCTAACCAGGCAAAAAAATAAATCAAGAGCCACCCTCAAATCCTGTTAATTTATTACATGAAAAATGAGTGGTTGGCATTTGTTTCAGCTGATGTGGTTGATATGACCCACTTTATATTCAGTACAGCCAGATAATACTGTTAATTCTGCTTTTACCATAATAAGTTTTGTAAGATTTCCTTTTCTCAATTCCTCTTCATCCCCCTGCCAAATACAAAAGCATCTGAATTTTGCTCAAGAGCATGTTAGAAATACCTGGCTGTGATGTTACCAATGAAATTAGGAGGACATAGAGGAGATGTCCTCTACACAGAAGAACATTTGATCTGTGCAGAAATACATCAGTGAAGCAACTTTTGACCAGGTCGTGCAGGTAACCAGCAGGACAGGACAGTGTAATGGCTGTTTGCCTTTGGACACTGAAGAATTTCATTTGCTCTGAATATTGTCTCTGCACTGCTGGTTTCGTTCAGAGACAAAATTCCACTCCAGCTAGACACCTTGCAGTAAAGGTGGCCACAAAGGCATTTTAGGTATTCTTTTTAGAGTATTCGATGAAATTATCAAGCACGTCCTTCCTGGCTTTGTTGATAAACTGAGCTGTTAACTCCTACAAAAGCCAGGGTAACAATTTGTTTATTTCAGAGGAAACTTTGCATTGGCCTAAGGAAGAAGTGCATGAAAAGGAACTACTTAATGTGAAGGAGTCCAGTAGATACTAGACCTTAACAGGACATATACCACCAGCAGAACGGCACATTGTAATTGATCCATGAAACATAAGTGAGTGAATGGATTCCCATACAATTCCTCTGTGAAATCTTTGCTATCAGAACGTGTCTGGAGAGGCAGTATGTTTTAGTAATTCCATTATAAAGTTTTGGTTTAGCGTCTTACATTGCATTTGGAAAGAGAAATTATAGAGCTAAAGTGGACTAACTGTTAAAATGAATTATATAATTAATAATGGTATGTCCTCTGCCCAGTCTGGTTTTAATTTTGCTTCTAAACCAAAAATCCAATGAATCTTGTTACCATGGAAGGAAGCAGATGCCTGAACAATTTACAATAGATGCAAGGTTAATGTAGAGGCGCCAATACCAGCGTCAGTGGGTCACTGCCAATATGAAATCCTAGTCTGTCTAAAAAAAAAAAAAAAAAAAAGGTGCTGACTCTTGTCAGTGTCTATGGTTTTCTAATCACATTTTTGTGTTTTCCTCAAAGCTGCTTTCTTCTACCCTCAACAGCAGAAATGCCCATTGTAGAAAATACTGTAAAACTGTTACAGCACTTGTCATGGATCAGAGCTAGAAAGGGGGGGGGGGAAGTCTTTTACAGTTTTTGTGGGAGTCTAATACCTCATTAAAAAGACAGTATAAAAGTAGTGTAACATTTAAAATCAACTCTGTCTCTTTAGGGAAGTTAAAGCCAGAAGAGTACAAAAAATGAGGAACCACTTACATAAGTCAATTTCATTTATGCTTGCTCTGCTTTTTCTAATTCCATTTTGAGGACAAAGAAGACTCAGTATTCTGCTAGTTGATATTACTTTTGTGTTCTTTTGTTTTATTGCTATAGCGGCAGTAACATCAGCGCCTTTATTTAAAAAGCAATACTTCTGAACTAACACAATCCAGGGGCAGAACTTACACCTTCGAATTACTGTGCTGTGCAGATTTGCCTTTCCTCTCTTGCCTCAGCATCTGGGATGTGATGAAGCAGAGAGGATGGGTCTGGGAGCTGGGACACAGATATTGCTCTCATTACCCAAGTTCCAGCCTCCAGGCAGTCCCTAAGGCGCACGGAGGGCCTTTTGTGGTTTCCTTTTTAGTGGAAGTTGTTGACTTCATTACTATGTGATTTTATTTCCATTGCACCAGTTAATGTTTTCCCTTACCATCCCATCTCTTCTCTGTGACATACTGTGCAGTCTTCTCCCTTGACGCTTAGCTGTTGGTCTGCCTGGGTGGTGGGCACTTTGTTGTTCTGTGAGCATGCAGAAACAGCAAACAAAACAAACCACCCCCTCTCGTACCTGCTCTCTTCCCTGCCCCTGGGGTTACTTGTTATTCTAATGTAAGTATAAATCTGTGGCAAGACGAGGATTTTTTGGTGGGTGGGGTCATTCAAGCCATGGTTTGTTCTAGCACAGAGAGATGTTTTCTGACCTTGCGTGTTTAAGCTAGTATTTAAAAGTATGGTATTTTCTGATTTTTCTGAGAATGCTAATCTCTTAATATTCGCCTAGTTTCTAGGAAACTTCCACTTTGCACTTAAAGGCTAGTTAAACGGCAAGCTGTCTTTTGCTGTAGAAGCAGTAAACACAGAGGTGCCGTGCTCGTCTCCAGTGTAACGGATGTGTGTTTTCTCTTGCTGACTCACCAGCAGACACAGTCTTTGTATATTCACAAAGAACTCATGAAGAGGACTTTAGGGACACCCACGTGTGCCATTGAGGCTAGGGAATATGTTGTAAGTCCGTGTATGGTGTGACCAGCCCATACCGTTGCTACACAGTCGCTAACCCCACTTACAATGCCATCAGAGTGTGCTGTGGAAATGTGCTTTGTAAAAGATAAAAGGAAAATTTGATGGGAGGCAAGTTGCAGCTTACTGTGTTATGTGCAGGAAAGATAAGTCTGCTAGACCTGGAAATACTGAAATTGGCACAATTGAAGTAGCTGGACCTGTGAAATTCAGAGTAAGGACTGCAAACAGGTTCCATGCATTTATTCTAAATTATTTTATAAATGCAGTCTTGAGCCCAGCCCTGATTCACAGCAGTGCAGTGACACCTTCTGTGGCTGGTCATGAAGCTTTCTGAAGCTTCCCTGAACTCTCTGTACTGATCATAGTTCATGGGATCAAGATATTTGACCTCTAAATATGATACGATATGAATAAAGCAGAGTATGGGAAGATTGTTACAGGACCACTAAGAAAGAAAATGACCTCCTGGTTGTATGAAGTCCAGTGATTTATTTCAATCCCGTTTTCTGTAAGTGAGGTTAGTGTCCGTGACTGTCCAATAACACATGGACTTGCTGGCTTTCATGCTCTCTCATGTGTTATTGAAGCTTGTGGCTCTTAGGCTCTTCATTTTTTCCCTGCAAGACTAAGCAAGACTTGTTTTAAATTGACAGCTTGAAACAGATTTGCTCATTTTGAAGAAATTTAATTTATTTGATCATTTGGGGGAAAAAATGCCCCTGTTCTCCCAGGAGCTCTGAGCAAATCTAGCTGTGAAAACCCAACAGAATGGGCAAAAGTAGTTACTTGGTGTTTAACGCAGATTTATTTTCAGTCTGCTTGTATTTGTTTGTACAAACTGAATCGCTCTCATGTAAAATTGTGAATACATTTCAGAAATGGAAAACTGAATATGACTTCATTCAGCATTTCGCTGTTTCCAGTCTATGATCTGCTTTGTTATTTGTACTGGTTATAACAATCCCTGATGTACTATTTGGAAATGCTATTAATAAGTTCTCTATTTTTGTCATACTTAACAGCATAAGAATTCGGCATACGGTGTCTATAATCCTTTTCAAATTTGCTGAATTTACAGCAAAAGAATAGTCTTGATGCAGATGATTCTTTGCAGTAGCATAGTGCCTTTAGAGTGAGTAGTGTTTAGAAACTAGCGCATGTAGCATACGTTTGTGCCTTTTATAGAGTGCTTCATAGGTAAATATTTATTCTGCACCATGAGTCTTGTCTGTATGTACAAGGATCTCAATTTGTGCTGATCATGTCTATGCTAAAGTTCACAGGAGCTCTAAAACAATTAAGCAAACAAAAGCTGCCTATGCTGAATTTCTTCAGCAGCATATTTTAGCTCATTCTTTCTCCTTCCTGTATGATATTCTCTCAGATGGATTGGTTTTGTTTGCTGTTTTTAGTGGCCTTGTAGCTGAGAGAGTGAATTTCTTCATTGCGCTGTGATTATCATCGTGTGTTTACTTCCTGATGTACTGATCTTCAGAGGGAAGTTTAACTGCTGCGTTGTCACTGAACGCCTCAGTTCAAATGGAGTATTTCACTATTTATTGCAAGGCCAGATGTTTTCCTTGAATGGTTGGTGTGTATTGCTGTACAAATTCTGGTCACTGATGGTAATTATTATTTTTGAAAAACGTGTATTTCTTAACTCATGCTGTCAAAAACATCATAGGTCTGGAGCCACCTTTATTTTGAATCCAATCCTAAAGAACTGTGCTGTTGCTAAAAATGGAGTATCTGTTTGAGAGCATCCTATTCATGAGCTGTTGGTAGTAAAAGAATAGAGAACTCTTGAACGGAAAGGGATTCGGAGGTTCTCACAGTCAGATCAGCGCCTGGAGTGAGAGGTGTTTTCCAGCTTTTATGTTTCAACTGTCTGTAGCACCGAGCATGTGCATTTATGCTCTTAAAAGTTTGTTGCATAGTTTGAGCGTTTCAGAACTGTCCCCGAAGAGCTGGAAGGACAGGCACAGTCCAAACTGCTGGAGGAGGAGGCTGGGGGTAGTTTTGATTTTCCCTTTAATATCTGGCGTTATATCTTGAGCAGCAGCTAATGTGCTCCTTGGCAGCGAACAGGAAAAGCTCTGTTAGTCTCCCTATCTCTTGGAAAAACCTTCTGAACTGCAGTTATCGTAATGTCTTGCAACACTGTAAGAGGCTTTGGTAACTTTGCCTGCCTGGGCACATTTGTTCCCGTGACAGTTGCGGAGACCCTCCAGTGCTGTCAAGAGCTGTATGTGCAAATGATGGAGGGCAGAGGCAAAGCGTCCTGCTCTGGAGGCCCTTGAAGCATCCACTTCACTTGAGTCTCTCACTTTCCCAGAGTAACTAAAAGATAATGGTTTGGCTCTGGACCAGGAGATGTGGTAACCTTTGAAGAATTAGATCATGTATATCATTTAAGGAGTTTGAATAACGTCTTACTATGCTGTCATAGAATCAATTTGGTGGAAGGAGAAGAGGGGGTTTTTTTCCTTCTTCTTGGTCCTGACCTTGTCTGACTGTATGGCCAAAGTACGTTTGAGACTTGAATGTTTGTTTTCGAATTGTTCAAGAATGTGAAATGACTTTATGTGACTGCCCGGACAGCACTGTACGTGATCAACAGGGATATTTCAGGGATGTTGTCCTTTGGACATAGGCCTGGGAGCTAGGAATTCACTGGAGATTGCTGGAGATCCCACCATGTGGTGTGCAGCTGGAGGCCAAGGACAGTACCTTGCCTCTCTGGTGAGTTTGGTCAGTGTTTACCCCGTCTTCTCTTAAGCCCTGGCATAAAGGGGCTGATGCTCATGACTGCATTCCAGCACATTTTTGATCTAAAGTGACTTGCATACATTTGCAAGTTCTGAGGTTTTTTTCCACTTCAGAGATGTTACTGTAATGAGAAAAGTCACCGTTGTTGTAGTGGCTGTAAATAAGGCAATAAATAAGGCCAAATCTTCACATGCAGTGCTAAAGCAGATGTGTAGAGGTACAAGACTCTTCCATTTCTGTTTCTGGCGAGGAAAACGGCAGCTGACTGATAACCCTGGCTCATCTTGTGAACTTTTGCAAAGATCTGTTAGTGTTACCCATTTTGCCTTCCAACAGCAAGGGGATCGTGTGTCATTTTATTGTAACATCAGTCTGAAAAAGTTCCTCTTCTACTGATGCTCTGTTATTTTTTCTCTTTTTTCCCCCCACCCTTATCTCTCCAATTTTTACATGAAGCTTTCTCTCAAGCTGGTAAGCACGTTTACAGCATGCCTGTCCTGTGTTTTAACCACAATTTTCTGTGTGTGTTTTAATGTGCACTGTGCCACATATGACATGACACTGAAATTAACTGTTCAATTTGTTTCTTCTTTGTGTTTGCTCTTTTGATATTTATCAGATAACTCTGAATACACAGGTCTGGAGTCTAATAGAGGTGATCAGAATACAGTCTTTCTAATAAGCTGCTAAAAAAATTAATTCTAATATATAGTTTAGTTTTCACATTTATAATCTAGGGCTATGAAAATGTAGAAAAACAGTATCGAGTAATTCTGCTACTTCATAAGTATACATTAAAAAATTTAAAGAAAAAAACAAAACCAACAACAGCAAAGGTTTCTGTGCTTGCTGGACCTTTTCCAGAGAGAAATGCAGGTCTTCTTGTATAATGTAGCTGCAAAGTTTGCTTTCCAAGTCCAGGTATTACTGGAAATCTGCATCATTACCACCTACATTTTACAGCCCTATGTAGTCCTTCAGAATAACTAATAATGATAATAATTAAAGTTCTGTAAACCTTAACCAACAAGGTTAACTCAGTCCGATTTGAATTAACAAATGGAGAGATACACACATATTTGAATCCTAAATTCTATCTTGGATGCAACTGGGAAGGTTTCTTGAACTATGGTAAGATAATATGTTACTGAGTTGGAAAGGGAAGGGGTGAACATGTTTGGGAAAGCAAATTATGTGCTGAACTTCATACACAAGGTGCTGTACTGCTTGAGATACTCCACGCCTTGCTATGTTCTGACAGCTTGTCTCCATCCTTTGCCCTTCGTGAGGCCAGTCCCAAGGAGAATGTGACTGGTTTGCTGACCCGCTTCATGCTAGCATGCAAGAGCCGCAAATGATTGATTGCAGTTTTGGAGAGCTTCAGGGGATCTGCAGTAGCACCTTAACTGCGTTAGCTTGAAAGTTTTCTTACTCCTCACCAGTCAGTGCCTTTAGGTGCTGTCGTTCCCCTACACATATGTTCTTCTTGGATGTGTCATTGTGGACCTGTTCTGTTCATAGCAGCTAATTTGGAGGAAACGTGTGGACCTTTTCTGTTCATAGCAGCTAATTTGGAGGAAACGTGTAGACCATGAAAGTTACCTGCTGTAGCACTAGAGCTTTCAGGTCCTGCTGCTTCTTTGCCAACACAGTGACTTGCTTGGGCTCCGTTAGCGATATTGCTTCTCACTGAAGACCTGCGGTAGGCCTGAGGAAGGATGGAAGCCTCCAACTTACTTGCAAGCCTTGTTCTTTTGGCTGTTGCCAAAACACTGTCCTAGTAGTCCAGCACGTTTCTACCAGGGATTTCCATTTGTTGTTTTCCTGGTCACAATGTTGTGTAGCTGAGCTAAGCCTTTGTATGTAGGTATAAATCCTCCCAAAATACATGGCTGACCTGGCCAGTCCCCAAGAATTGCAGGAATCAGAAAGATGTGCAGAGAGGGCTGAGACCCGTGTGCGCTTCAGGCAGAGGAAATCGGCTTGTTTGTCGTTTCCTCTCAGATCTTAGGTATACAAGAGACAAAACTGGGGCTGACAGACCTCGCGCTCTCCCCATATATAGCTTCAGCCCAGAAACTGGTCCTAACAACGGCCTCTTCATTCACAGTCCTTCATGTGGGGACAATTTGCATTTTAAATCCCAGTATCTTTATGCAAGGAAATCTAATGAGCACTGGCTCTGCTGGTCCTATGACAGTACATCAAAAATAGCACAGATTTTCCCCCTCACCTCACAGCTGAAGGATTTCTGGAAAACGTAGGCAACGTTCACTGCTTGAGAGAGAGCCCGGGTGTGGTTTTGCTTGACAGCATGAAATGTGCCCAGCACGTGCAAAAATTGCTCCTTGACTCCTCCTTTTGGGGAGGAACTGTAGCTTCTGTTATGATGGGAAACTATTGAGCACGGAATAAAGTCTGAATGAGATCCACTCCTAGTCCCAGGCACGCATTTCTGTGCAGCATGAATGCTTTGATCTGAAGCATTGTGAATAAAGATACTGAATTTAGTCCAGGCTAGAGCTTTTGAATGAAGTTGAAGAATCAAAAAGAAGATGCTTTTCCAAATTCATTTCACTACATCTGTTGCATTCTCCTAATGTATAACTGAGGATATTTTCAAGCATCTCTGTCTCTTCTGATTAGAAGTGAGAAAAATATCTTACATAGTCTTTCTTGTAACTGCTTGTTTATTTACAAAGCTACATCCAAATGCTTTGCCTTAAACAGATATATATGGCTTTGTGTAGATTATCTGTAGAATATATTGAATTGCTCACGTCTAATGTGATGTGGGAGTTACTATCATGCAAAATATTATCATTAAAGAATGAATTAAAATAGATCTCGCCTGTACCATGCACAACAAATAATGTAAGCACTGTATTGCACTTCATGTGGTTAAAGTTTCAGAATGAGTGTAACTCAGTTATTTCCTTCATTTGTCTTAAATTTGCTTTCTCATTGTCTCATGAAATGGAATTTTAAGTGTATTATTACACAGATGATCAAGGCTTAACTAGACGCATATACTGTCCTTTACTGAAAATCAATTTCGTTAGGTTTGCCTGCTCTGTTAGTTTGAAATGGCCAGACTAGAGGAGAAGATGACCTGTCTGTGGTTGTCCTCCACCCCTCCGACACCCACACACTTGCTTCCTGAACAGCTTGTTCTGCGTTTGCAGGAGAAAGAACGCACTGTCTTGGAGCACATTTAGTGCAGAGTTGAAAGGATCTAATGGGCAGCTTTTGTGGCAGAGTTTCCACTAAATCACACCCTTCTGAAAGAGAGATTTGGCATTTTAGTAAGACTAACATTGCAACTCTGCGGACAAGCTTTCAGTAAGCTGCTGGGCCATTGAATTTCATTACTCGGCTCTCTCTCTTTACCCTTCTTTGTCCTATAGGCCAGTATTCCCCCTTCAAAATGGGAGCTGGAATGAGCAGAAACCAAACCAAGAAAAACCTGTACAAGTTAAAGATCATGTACAAGAACCTCATTCCTTTATGGTGCGACTAATTAGTATTGAGCTGTGTTCAGTGTAGCCCACCCAAACTGTCCCCTTTGGCTTCTTGCAAGACAAAAATAGGTGGTACTTTGAAGAAAATAGTATGAATGTATTTTATGTGTCATCTATCTGCTGTGTCAAATTGAGGCAATCAAGAAGAGGCATAGCAGTTTGAAGGCAGAAAAGGGGCTTTCAAGCAGAATCACACAAAGGTAACCACTGTGGTCAAATATTTTCTTCGGTTGTGTTTTCAAATTGATTGATTCTATGGCTTTGATGTAACTCCTGATTTTTATGCTAGTACAAGTGAGAGAGGAGAAATTGAGAGACTTTGACATGGAGTGTGAATCCTGAAAAGCATGTAGAATGTCTTTAAATTGCAGAATTACAGAGAAAACACTTCTGTTATCTTAGTGTGTTTGGGAGAGCCCTGACATAAATTAACTGTATTGGACCGACACTCAGACTATGCAGAGTGAGCCAGCAATTAGTAGTGTACATGGGAAGTGTGACTGTGACACGGGAGTAGGAGCTGGCAACTGATTTTATGGGGATGCTGTCTGTAGCAGAGTAGAGGAAGGCAGGAAAGGTCAGCTTTCCATGAAAATGGAACTCTGTTGAATAAAATCTGATAATAACTGTGGATAAAAAGAATTACTCAGCTTTCCCGTTGAATTCTGGCATTCTTTAGTTGGTGGTCTCCCATTATCCATTTGGTATGGAATTGAGATGTGGTCCTGGGGTTATTTCTAAGGCATACAGATTCCTGACCATTCAGGGACTGGTAACTCTCAGTACAAACAATAACAATGCTTCAGACCATTGTGATTTTGCACAGATTTTTGCGAGCTATTTTCAAAATGCAATCCTGAAGGATTCTTTCAAGCTCTGATTTTTTGTTTTTCTTTTTTTTTTTTTCTTCCCCCTCCTTCCTCCTCCATTCCACTCTGTGCAGGGAGCAGGCCCAGAAGACTTCAGCAATCTCCCACCTGAGCAAAGAAGAAAAAAACTTCAGCAAAAAGTCGATGAGCTAAACAAAGACATTCAAAAGGAGATGGATCAAAGGTACATCAACCCCCTCCAATGAAAACTGAAATAGGTAGCCTTATATAGGAGAATAGAAAAAACTAACATATAAGAAAGACCAAATAAGAACGAGGTTCTAGGTTTGTTTAAGGTGCTGTTCTAAGGAAAGAAGAAGCAGTAAGTTACCTATGGTTAAAAAACACCCGAGAGATGCAAGACTCTCCACAACTCAGGTTCTGATACTAGTTATTTAATTTTGGCTGATGTGGGTCAGAGCTGGGGCAAAAGCTGGCTTTCTCATTATTCCATTCTCCCACCTCAGTGTAGTGCACATCCTGTCTTTGGAATTGTGAGATGAGAAGATCCAAGTATAAGGATGGGAACGATACAAGTGAAGCAATTGCAGACAGTATTCCCTTCTTTCTGGAGCTGCTTTCTTGGGCTTTTGCGGGAGAGCAGCAGTTTAATCGTGAGCCAGACAAAAGATCACTGGTAGATACGCTAAGTTTGTTTCTTGATGGGATCTGTTCCTGAGGGTGTTCTTTAGGAGAGAACAGGATGTAAATACAGCATCAGTCAGAGGTACAATCATAGACCTCTCAGCGCTAAGCAGAGCACCTACTGCTGTAAGATGGGCATGGGTAGATCCCAACGAGAGATGCTATTACGAGCATGATAACATCATCAAAAGAGCTGATTGATTGGTACGTATCTTAAGACTCTCTGATCTGCAGGTTATGTTTCCTGGAAGCAGAAGGATAATGACCGCTGTGTTTTGTGGATGTTTTTTCTACAAGGCTGCACTTATCATTCTGGTTGAGAATAGGCTATTTTAGTTACACGTTTTTATTGATTCTTGCAGCCGGTATTTGCTGCTCTGTGTTTGTTCACATTCTGCAGTTCCATTAAAGATTCAGCGTGCTATGTTTGCAAGAGACAGAACTTTTCTTCCCTGAATAATTTCAAGACTTGGCCTCTCTGGTACTAGTCTGTCCCTAAATACTACTGCTTTGCATTTGTACAGGTGTGCCTACTTTTTCTGCTACTTTGCTTTGAAGAACGTATTTGTTTGGTCTGGTAACCCATACTTTCTTCCTCATATTTTATGTCATGAATAAGAAGGGAGAACTGCATGTGGTTATATGACTTCTCGTAGCTTTGGGTTTTTTTCTGTGTGGCAACTTACATTAGTCTCTGTATGGATTTTCCTTTCTGCTCTGTATTGATTTTGAGGTAACCCAACATTATAATCTGATATGAAATCAGAGCAGAATGAAGTTATTTTAAATAAAGGTAGAATATGATTGAGGAAGTAGCACCAGCAGTTAAATAAGAGTTAAAAAATAGTAATAATCATGACTCATATGTTTGCAATATTGTCCCTTAGGGCTTCAACCACAGAGCAGTCCCACTTCCTTACCACCCACACTTTTTCCCATTTTCTGTACGCACAAAGCAAAGGCAGGCACAGGATTGCAATTGTCAAGAGTTTGATGGGAAACTCTGAAATATAAAGCGCGTTAACTTGACTTGTGGGACTCGCATTAACCTTTCTTCCCCCAACTAATGCCTAGAGAAAAGCTGAATAGCTGTGCCAGTAATACAGGAAATCAGCTCGTAAGTCCACCCTTCTAAGCTCTGAAATGTTCATCATCATGCAGATAACTTTTTTCTGTAAGTTCAGCCTTAACTTGACTCAGGCCAAAGGCAGCACACTGCTGTTGGCGAGAGCTCTGCAGGCTTTCCTAAGGGAGCTCAGGAAGGCAAGTACTACATTAATCTTGGCCCTACAGTACTACATTCTTCGTAGCAGGCCTTAAAATTAGTATCTCTGAAACCCTATGCGTTTGGCATCTATGTTGATAGAAACACAGCCTCCAGAAAGAGTCTAGCAAAAATGCTGTGTAACTTGCCAGGATGCAGCATCACATTTTGTGGCCAAAGGTCCATCTCTCGCTGCACTGTGACAAATGCAAACCATCTGGATTTAGTTTAGTTTTAAGCAGTGTGAAATCAATATCTTGCAAACGATTTGGGTTGCAAAAGACAAACTGGAACAGGCAGAGTGAAAACTTCTGGTTAACACCCAATTTTTATTATTAATACATCGACATCCAGTTCTTTGTCCCAGTTTCTGAGCTGGATTTCAGCCCATGATGGAGAATAATGATGCAACTGTTCACCAGTTCCCCCAAAACTGGGAGGATACTCATCTAGAAAGTTGAAGTTGTCATTCGTTGCAATGGTTACAAGATTTTTTTTTATTTTATTTTTTATTTCTTCCCCCGGGGTTAGCAAGTAGAAATCATAGTACCAAATAAAAGAACATGCCAGGCTAAAAATCAATACCACATTCCTCTTTTTGCCTTGTAAAAGGCCACTGTCCAAAAATTCAGTCATTTTTCAGCTCAAACTCTTCAAGCAGGGCCCATGGAGCTTGAATTACTTGATCTGTGTTGTGTGCTTGTACCAACACAGCACATCTCCTATGAAGCCTCAGATCTACTGGTGAGGCTCCTCCTGCCTCGCTCGCTTGAAGAGCCCTCAGCTGTAGGGGCTTGAAAAGTTTGGCTTGTGCACAATGTCTGTGTCATGTCACATTGCAGGTAAAGGCGTCACTCACTTTTTTTTCCCAACTCTGATGGTGTAAGTTCCCTTCTGGCAATGGATTTCACTGTTATTTTTTTGATGACTGGTTTTATACAGGGCAAAAGCCCCTGTCTGGATGTTCTCAGTTACCTCTGTAACCAATTAGGCTTGAAACACAGAGTAAAGAAGAGGCAGTTTATTATCCTTTCATTTGTCATCGTTTAGAGAAAGGGATTTGCCCCCAGCCACACTAATACTTACATGTTTTATTTTTCTTCTATCTCTCAGAGATGCCTTAACGAAAATGAAAGATGTGTATATCAAGAACCCACAGATGGGAGATGCAGCAAGTGTGGATCACAGATTAGCAGAACTTGGACAGAACATTGAAAAGTTACGATTAGAAGTTCAGAAATTTGAGGTATGGGAAGAGACATTTCAGGAAAATGTAGCTCAGGATATGCTCGGTTTGAAGCAGATGCTTCATTGCTTTTCCAGATGTATCAATGCATTTTCTTACTATGTATGGGTAAGTGCTACGTGACTGTCAGCCAACAATCCTGCTGTTTAATTTGCCACAGAAAACAAATTATGCTAAGTGGTGGATAAGAGAAAATACAGTGCTCCTTGGACTGCCCAGAGGGGTTCAGATGCTTATTTAATTAATTAAATAATTTTCATCATCATGTTACAGATGTCTGTGGAAAATCAGAGGAACATAAATGTGAAGCACATTCATAGTCTAACAGCAAGAGAGAAGCTGTCAGATAAAATATGTTTTAAGGAACAGTCTGTCACTGACTGGAAGCTTCTTAGAGGTCCAAGATCTCAAGAGCATTAGGAGTATTTGGAATATATGAAGCCATTATAATTACACAAGAAGAATTACAGGGCTGAGAAAAGACTTCCCTCTATGAGTTACACTATGTATATAAATAGATACAGCCCATTAATTTTAGATGTTTCTTATAGTTGTTGGCTTTACTATCCATTGCGTTCTTACCCATTTGAAAATCACTGGGTCTTTCATTCACCCCAGCTTTAGTCCGCTGCGCTCAGCAGTGACCGAGATTGCTGTTTCTGGTGTTACTGAGACCACTGTAAGCTGCCACACATCTTTTTACTTGATTGTGACTAGGGCAGCAGCAGCTCCCAACAGCTGCTGTTAACTGTTGCTCTTGGGTCATAGTGTTCTCAGCACCCGGTGTGAAAAAAGAATTGAGTTTTAAGTGTGGTTTTTGGCAAGGCCAATAGATTTAATATACACTTGTAGTAGAGAATCTATTCCCCCTGACAACTGCAACCCAAAGGAGAAATTAAATATGTTTACAAACTGCTTTTAGTTCCATAATTGGAATGTCAAATATGACACAGCAAAGTAAAAGCAACATGTATCTATCCCCTTGCAAGTTGAAGCAGGAGAGATGTCTGATGCTGCGTTCCCCTTGCAGGGCTGGCTGGCTGAGGTGGAGGGCAGGTTGCCTGCGCGGACTGAACAGGCTCGGCGGCAGAGCGGACTGTATGAAGCCCAAAACACTTCATCAGTGAACAGCTGTGCGCAGGACCGGGAGAGGTACAGTATCTGTACAGAGCTGTCTTCTTCAGACTGATAATTGGGACCTGCTTTCCTTAGCTTGTTAATCAGGAAAACTAGCTCTGCAGCATTCAGAAAATTATTGTGTAACCAGACTAACGGCAGGCACTCCATCAAGTGTTTCGCATACTGATTTTTAGCACATGGAAGATCCCAACTTTAAATATGATGAAATGTGTAATATTCCATATATTGGCTGCTGTGAAGGTGAGCGAGATAGGTGCATTTACAGCTTTTGGTGGGGAAAAAATAGCTGGTCTCACCCATGACATAGTGATAGCTACTAGTAGTAACAGCCGTTTGTGAGTATGCTTTGGAATTGCTGAGCTGCTCCAGCTCACCGCGCCTTAGGTATCTAGTAATTGAGTCCTTCTCTTTGCTCCTAAGACTGGTCGCTATAGTTGCTGTGTATTTTCCTCTCTTGAGCAGCCCAGATGGCAGTTACACAGAAGACCAAAGTCAGGAGACTGAGATTAAAGTACCTGCAACGGATTTTGATGATGAATTTGATGATGAAGAACCACTACCCACCATAGGAACATGCAAAGCACTCTATACATTTGAAGGTATCACTCAACCTTTACTCTCATTTCACTTACTGTTTTTCAGTTGATATGCCAAGGCCAAGCAGGAAACCTTCATTTAACCTCTGCAGTGCTTAAATAGACAAAGAAAGGGCAAGTGAGGCTCTGGCACGATTCTGGTTTGTAGAGAGGCACTAAGAGTGATTTGTCTCCCATTATGCATGGACTCTGCAAGGAAAAAAAAAAAAAAAAAAAAACCCAAAAGCAAACAACAGAACTCTGATGTCAGGATCGCATTCGTCTGGCTCTTCGTGTACTGCCTCTTGTTTCCAGAATCACATGTTCTTGTTCATGCTGCCAGTGATGCAGGGAAGGTTGCGTCAGCACCTTGTCCGAGTGTGCCCTGAGCAACCCTCCACTGCATCTGTGGTTCCCATTGTGCCTAAACTCCGTTTTACTGTGTCTTTCAGGTCAGAATGAAGGAACAATTTCTGTAGCAGAAGGAGAAATGCTCTATGTAATAGAAGAAGACAAAGGTGATGGGTGGACACGAATCCGAAGGAATGAAGATGAGGAGGGCTATGTCCCAACGTCGTATGTTGAAGTCTATTTGGACAAAAATGCCAAAGGTGCTATGACTTATATTTAATACTATTATTATTACTTTATTTGCCTTCACAGAGATATCCAGCACTGCAACTGCTCTGTGTTGCAGATAGAGCCTTTTAAAAGTCTGTACAATGCCACAAAGTGCATTATTTCGTACATGGACTAATATGGCTTGCTGTACTGCAAAACGTGCTTTTCATTGATCAGAGAAGGATAGTGTGATAGACTGTAAAACTAGAGGGGAAATGCCGCCTTTCCTCAACAGTGTGTATTCAACTGTCACTGCCACCGCATGCCCAACAGTGCAGGAAACAAAAAGCCATTTGGGATAACGTGGGCTCTCCTCAGATACCCAGGTGGCGTCTCAGACACATTCACGAGTCAGCTCTTTGTCCCAGACTGATTCAGTGGAATGTTATATAGGAAATATTTAGACCGCTGTTCTGTGTCTCAGTGTGGTAGCTTTTCAGAGCCTAGTGTGTTCTGTGGACCTTTTGGATTGAAACCTGGTCATCATTTAGTTAGTGTGTTTGGAAGGGGAGGGAGAAATCTCGCCAAAACCTCTCTACACAGCACTCTGTGGTCCTTGATAAATCAGTAAAACATTAACATTAAGGAAGATCCTCTATTCTTTCCCACTTTCAGAAAATGGTCTTTTGGATGTATTTGCTGTTCCAGTTGACCATAGCTAATGGGCTAATCTTTTGCTCACACGTGATCAGTGGAGACACTCGGAGTTCAGACTTGGCAATCTTCAGTTTTGTTGTTGCTTTTAACTCCTCACAAGTAGGTGTGTTGTGTGAGCAAGCAGTGCTAGGGGTCCTGGCTGGAATATATGCTAGCACCATCAACGCCTGGTAATGTAATACACCAAGAAATCAAAAGCTTTTAGTCAAAATCAAATCGGGATGTGTTTGAAGTCCACTGTTAAATAATTTGTATTTTTTCAGTCACTTAATCCTTCAGATTATTGTTGTGTTTCCTAGACTTTAGAGTTCTTGGTGCGAAACAAGCTGCCTCATCCAATATAAAACTGAACCGTTCTCATTGGGATTTATGGACAGCAGGAAGAGAGGAGTGGGACTGTCTCTGTAAACAAACACTATAGCTTGATCAGTTCACTGTCTTGGATTCAGTATTAAACAGTGCAGTGCCTTGTTTGCTGCAGATGAGTCTGGGGTCTTGTTTTATTTTGCCATAATGCAATAGTTTTGTGTTGGCAAATACGGGGTCAACTGAGATGCAAAACAGTGCAAAAAGCTCAGCCCCTCTCTTGGCTTTTATTAAGCTTTGAAAGAGCAACGTGGATTGTGCGTTCTCCTTACTTCATACTCAGAACAAGGCAGAAAGCACCACCTGGGGGAGATCCCATCTCTTATCCCTGTGTTCTCTCCTATGGAGACTTGACTTTTAGTATGGTGATAGTTGAAAGCACCGTTATTACTCTGTTGGAAAATTTGTTGTTGAGCAGTGTAGGCTGCTTGAAACAGCTAAGCTAGTGTGGCATCTAAATCTGTCTTAAGAAAGGAGTGTGGCTCTCCTACCCTCAGATGCACAGCGTGGTTCACATCAGCAGAACGTTACAGCACATTACCCCATGACGAGCAGAGCGGCAGGTTGGGGGTAAGTGAAGCAAAGTGTATCCCTGGGTGGGGGGAGAAATCCTGACAGTCCCGCGTAACTGAACTAGCAAAAGCTTGGCTTTACCCTTCTGGGGAGAATATTGCAGGAGTATTGCAATACCAGCCAGAAAATCGTATTTGTATGTTAATGGTGTTATGTAAGTTATAGGATAAGGCTGAATGATTGAAAAAATGCAATCTGTGCCAGGAGTGAAGGCTGATACAGATGCAGCCAGTTCTACAGCAACGATGGAGGTTTTTCAGATCCTTTTAAAGTTTTTCCATTAATTTTGCTGGACTTCAGGAACAAATTGAAATGTATCTGTGACTATCTAATGTAAACAAACTATAATATTTACCTCTTTTTTTCTCAATTCTCTGGTTAAAAAGAAAAGCTAAAAGAGAACTTTCCATAAAATGTCATGGTAGCAACATAAAGATTTGGGGGAAGTGCTGCCGTGTTTAAAAGACAAACTTCATTGCAAGCTGCAAATTTTTTAGTTGGTTTTTAATATATTAGTAGAAGTGAGTTTATTCAATCCTTGGAACAGAAGCTACCACATTCCTGAAAATGACACTGTAAATACTAAAGTATTTACGAACTTTCAGTAGTTCTTTTCCTGGTTTTGGAAAGAAGCTGGTGCCTCTAGAGGTTGGTTGCACGAAGGGTGGGAGCATTTGCAGCAGCTCTGAGCCCACCTGTGACCCTTCGAGCCAGCAGCATCGGCTCCAGCTGTTGTGCCAGTGCCATGAGCCGGAGGCAGCTCTGCCTGAGAGATGCAGCTGCTAAATGCTTTGTGAAAAGCCGCTGGGCAGTTGGTGAGCTTTTTCAGTCAGCTGAAGCCTGTGTTGGCAGGGCTCTGCTGCTGTACCTGAGATGAGTAGGACAGGTAAGTCATGGGCTGTGGTCGCCCTCGTGATGGTAGTCTTCACGGGAGCCGAGCTGGGTTTGCGAACTTCTGCAAATACCCGTGTGATGGCTGTTTGTAAAGTTTACAATGGTACCTCTGGTCAGAGGGTGTTAGCAAACCCTATCAAACCCTATCACAAAAAAGAACAGTAATATCTATCTTGTTTTTCCTTTTTTTTTTTTTTTTTTCTCCAGATGTGTACAAATCACTTCAGAAAATCTCTGAGTAGGTTTGCATAGGCCTGTTCGCCTTTTATTCTACTGGTTTGGTGCTACGGTTGTTTTAAGAGCTCTGTTTCAGAAGGTTTTCTTTAGAAGAGATGAATGCACATGTCATATCTCCAGCAATGAAAGACTCTGTTAGGTACCGTTCACTCAGCTGATGCACGTATAAGTTCACCTCTTGAAATTTAAATGTGCATCGCAACCAATGAAAGCACTGTCCCGACTGTATGAATTTAGTTGTTATTCTACTTCCAAATATAAATGAGAGCCAACTGTATTCTCTTGTGATGTTTGTTCTCTCTGTGATGCATGCAGGAAACTATTATAAATGCTAAATAACATGCAGACTAAGAATTGGATCTATTGGATGTAAACTCATGTTTTGGGGCTTATGCCAACCTCTCACTGACAGGGGACGAGGAAGAAAGCTCCTCTCTGCACACAGGGGTGTAGGTTCTTGCAGGGCTTTTCTGTACCTGTCGGGTATCTGGTGCTGGCAACTGTCGAATGCAGGAATTAGTTGGGCCTTTTTGCTCAAGGCTGACCACAGTATGTTACTGAATATGGTACCTCATCATCTTCTTGGGAACAAAACTGACTTTCACTGAGAGGTGTTGTGAAATAGTCTGATACACAAAAGAATTTGCATGAAATAACCAGCTTTAGATGAACTCACCGTTGCACCCAAACGTTGCAGCCAGCAAGACTGGCTGTTTGGGTGACATGCAGTAATTTTGTGAAGTTAAACTTCCTGATAAAAACATTTTGGAGCCATGGGCTGATTCGCATTTCAGCTCCTTTGCCACTGTGGGGCTGTCCCTCCTCACCTCCGATTATACAAATAAATCTTACAGACTGCTCTGTGATTGTCGGTGTTGCAGCTCAGTGTTTGTTTGCTGTAACCATTATGCAGAGCCTTCACTTATATAAATAAATAGGTAAAAGTTAACCATGCTGATGCACTTTTTATCTAGCATATATCTGATTATTTAATGCTTGCCAAATTGTTTAGGAAACAGTAATTATAAACTGGACTGTGGCTTTTTAAAATCCTTTTGTTAAATAATTGTTCTCAGTTCTCCCAGTATAAAAAAAAAAGTTGTATATAACATAACTTAAAAACTAAAGTTACTTGAATTTGAATTGTTTTTATCCTTTTATATAGGTATAAATATAAATGGTTTTATAGGCTGTTATTCTGCTTAACCTAGCTGTTGTTTTGATAACTACTCAGTCCCTCTTACGTTGGTAAGCATTTTTGGTTACTGAACTGTCTGCATCTGGTTGGAATTGCTTAGAAACTGTCTTTTTGTGTTAAGGTTTGTTAAATCTGGCCAGTGTGGTTGTTCCGCTTCTATTATTTTTTAAATAGTTGTCATCTGCCAGAAATTTCTTCATAGCTTGATGTACCATGGTGTCTTCTTCTAATAAACGTTATATTTTCTCATTCCTGTGAGATTCTTTTTTTTTTTTAATGGCAATTCATTCAAGTTTAACTTTACTAACGGAAAGCAAAAGGCTCAGAGCTGCTTTTCACCTGCTTCCCACACTAAATATAAATGCAATTCCTTTTCAGGAAAAGTATTTTGTTTTGGCTCTGAAAACTTTTTTGTGCTGTCATTTGGAGTTTTTTTCTTTTGTGGAAGTGGGTGCAAAGGAGATCGGAAGGTTCCCCTGCACACTTGCGTGTGAGAGAAGTTGGGACTCATCCTGTTTTCCCGTGGATACAGCAAAATCACACTTCTGGATTGTAGCTTCACTTGGCCATGGAGAAAACTTCCCCTCGTGGGCACAGGAATGTGACACAGGATGGGTTTTGAGGCTAAGACGGCGTTCACGTACCTGTTTATATCTGGACTTCCCTTAAGAATGTGAAAGGTCTTTACAGCCTGTAGTGGAAAGGATATCTAGTCTGGATTCATCTGCAGAATTCTTTGTGTTTTAGCTTCCTGTTGTTATTCTTCAGTAATATTCATGGTCTCTGAAGCTGCCACTTGAACAGATACAGTACTCCTTTGCAGACTGAAAATTAAAAAGCCGTTTGTTTTCTCTGTTGCACCGAGAAAGTGCTGGCAGGGTCCTGCTCCTGAGTTTTACATCCTCCTCCCGGAGGAGAGCAGTGTCCCGGTGATGCTCGTCCCCAGGCTGGAGGGGAAGGGCTGAGGGTGGATGATGACTGTTAGTGCTGGCAACTGTAGTCCCGAGGTCAGGAGCCTTCCCTAACCCCTTGTAACCTGGGAGATGCTTGGATACTGTATTTCCTTTAACCTCCTGCAGGCAGTGCTACTCTGAAGGGATCCCGTTTCCCCCAGCCTCTTTCTAACCCAGTCTCTTTCTTTTTGTCTTTCTTATGTTTTAGATTCCTAAAGGTGTTTGTGCTGGTGCAAGAACCTCGGGGCGAGCTTGTCACAGAAGGAGAAACAAAATGGTCTGTTTACCCTGCAGGCAGTTAAAATGTACCCATGGAAAGCCAGACTCCCAGTCTTGTCTGGAGTTCCCACTTGAAAAATTCAGACCTAAATTGCATCCCAGTACCATTCAGATGCTTGCTCTTTTTCATGGCATGCTACTTGTGGCTCAGATTCACCTTTCAGCCTTTCCCACTCTTCTGCCAGCTTGGCACAGCCCCTCCATAAAACGTAACCAACACTTTCCCCTCTCCCAATTCCTCCCGACACCAGTCAAAGGGCTGCTAGCTGCCCTTTGATGCCAGGGGTAACTGGAGACTCCCAAGCATGTACTGGTCTGTCTTCTGTCCTCCCTTGTCCCTCAGTCCATCTGAATGTATTCACTGGTCCATCAGCATTTCACACGGTGCCTTTAGTGCTGATCCTGCAGGTCATCTCATCAAACAGCTTGGCCGGGAGGTGCCCACACATGGAAATCCTCCCCCGGGAACAGTGTTACAGCAGCTGGACTGGGCTCTGAATTTGCGGATATTAAATTTGATCCATATGCATTATTCAATATTCTGCTTTCCCCAAACAGTCACTAATACTTGTCAGCCTTTATTTTTTTGAAATCTAGGCTGATGCTTATTCCAAGTATTAAATCCCTATGACCTTGCTGTCTCCTGAAAGCCTTCAAGCTCACGTATGTACGCTTGTTTTCCTGCTTGTTCTCTCTGACCCCTCCTCCTTATTTCCCCCCCCCACCCCTTCCTCACACACAGACACACACACACTGCCATTTTGGTTGGAAGCCCCGTTTTGCTGGTCACAAAGGCCTCCGTTTTGCTCTTGTTTCAGCCTGCATGCTCGCCCTGTTGCCTTGCCTGCGCCACCTTCCTGAGGGTCACATTATTTTGTGGCTCATTGGTGTTAATCTCTTTGCAGTTTTCTTTTGTTGGTTTGTTTTTCAGCATTTCAGACCCGCCTTCTCCTTTCGCATGACCTCTTGTGCGTTCTCATCAGTTAGTGTTTGAATAACAGATTTTTTTTTAGAAAAATAAAAGAGAAAAGAAAAAAAGAAACCACACTCTGATTCATTCTCCCATCTTGTTACGGATTGGACCTCGACCCAGAAGCCAGACAGGAATTGGGACTTATTTGTCAGCCATCCTGTTCTCACGTGGTTTTATTTGAAGCAGAAATAGCATGATAAGGGATGCTGCACTTTATCGTGTCACGCAGTGGAGAGAGAGCTGTAATATCTCCAAATATCACATCATCTGGACCTCAGCTGCTTAGAAAAGGGTCAATTGCTTTTGAAACTTCTGTATTATAACTGTTGGTTTCCCTTGAATCTTCACCATTGCTAGAATTTAGGGTCATCTTATACATGGTTGAGCCCTGTAAGGCTGAGTTGCTACTTAATAGCCCCTGAGGGCCTGATTTATTCATAGAGCAACACATCATTTGGGGGAATCTACTTGCTCTCAGCCAGCTTCAGCATATTTTGTGAAATCCCCCAAATTTGAGAAAATTGATGTGGACGCCACTACAGGCAGTGACCCCTAGAATGAAACCTCTCAGGTTTAGTTTGCAAACAAGTGCGTGTGTGTGGTGTTTTGCTGCCCGCTGTGCTTTTGTGCAGGGCCAGCATATAGAAACCTGTCCAAGCATCATGTCCTCTCTGTGCGGGGGCCTGCCCAGGTCATCCCCACTCAGGATGATACAACTTTTGAGTTGGGTTACGTTTGTCTTCATAACTCTGTCCCTTTCTCTCCATTCAAGATACCAACTTTTATTTTTAAGAGCACAGTCCCTCAGCCCTACAGTTAGTGCTGTAGCTCTTGTATTATGGTGCTTAATACCTGCAAGCATCAACCAGCAAAAAGTTATGTTTTTTAATCTAATTGAAGTGGCTCAGGAGCCTGCGTTGAGGAGTGGGTGATACCAACACTTGAGGCCGCTCAGCTGCAGCGTTAGCAGTGTCAGAAGGGTCATAATCAATTAAATTACCATCCTTATCCTTGCTGCTACTGTGGTCTCTTAACTGTTTAGATCCAGGAGCCTCTGATAGCAGAATGTGATCCACGCGGTTGGTGCCTGTGGCTTTGTACCAAGATTCATGCCAAGGCTTTGTCACATCCATCCGTCAGGGGATCTAAATGGTTAAGCAGTTAACAGCTGTGCAAAAATATCTTTAAAATGTTTTTAGCTGCAGTATTTTTATTCTTGTGTCCAATGCACTGTTGAATCAGCAGCTGGAAGAATTTGTTTTCACCTATTGTTGTGCCATCTATGTAAAAATTAGATAAAAGTTTGCTTTTATATATTTAATCTAGGTGGACAGTATATTATTGTCAGCCTCTGTGGAACATTTGAAGAATTGCAATGTCTGTGTTGCTGAATAGCGCTTTAGAAGGAGCATTAGCTTTAGCTGACTGATTTTGTTCAAAAGTTTTATGAAAAGACCATGTATGGAGTTTTTATAAACTTGGCAACTACTTCCCGAAAGCCCGGATCTTAAACCTTACTGCAAGAAAAAACTAGCAACAGTCCTGTATTGTAGCCTACACATGTTTATTCCGCTGCCTTTATTCAGGGTAAAAGATGAGTAATTTTTGTAGAATTTACCTTTTGCAAAATCTGAAGGACTAAAGATGTGACTGGTTTATAAAAACTCTGCTTGAATTTACTAATCTCGCCCAGAAGCGTGAACTGTACGTCCTACCAAATGTCATTATCCCTAGCAAAAGTCTCTAATGCCCTTTTAATACCTGTAAATAGAGAAGAAACATATTTACTGATACTGAAAGTTGTGTTTAATGCTGAGTATTTTTCAGAAGTTCATTTAGTTTGATGCATATTGTTCTTTGTTTGTTGTTTTCCTGCCTGAAGTGTCAAAAGACCTAAAAGAAGCCAAATTCTATTTTAACATGATGATGTCAAGCACTTTTTTATTTGTATATGTGTGTGTATGTGTGTTTGAGCACTGATCTCTAGATTTTGGTGGCATCTCATTGTTGTGATTTCATTGCCAATGTAAAAGGTTCTGGTGTTGCCCATTCATTTCTGGAGACAGAATTCAACCAAATAAAGTGCTTCCATTTGAAAGCGAATATTGACCTTGTAGCAATGAAAGGAAAGTCATCCGCGTATTTAAATAAACATTTAATTCCAGAAATGCAGTTTTGCTGGACCCTTTTGGATCATGCAAAGAAGGAAAAAAATGGTTTTGTCACTTCTCTCATAAAAAAGGCAGTGCCTCTTTGGGGCTCCTGCTTTGCTGAGGTTTTGTGGCTGTTGCTCCCAGTGCGTTTTCTGCCTTCCCACAGGCGTTTTCCAGTCGAGAACGGGAATTGAGCTGTGACTTACTGTTTCAGCCAGATAGAAATGTTATAGCCTGAAACTCCCCAGAGCTGCTCTCTTACTCCTAGCTGTTCTCCTTGCCTCTGGGAGGGATTTGGGGTTTGCTTCCAGCTGTAAAATTTAGGACAAAGCAGCAGAAACAGCCTCTTCCAGTGGGGTGCTCATACCTGTGAGCTGCGATGGTCAGAAGGATGATGACACATTCTTACTTGTGGTACTTGGGGGCTTTTTGTTTGGTTTGGTTTTGGTTTTTATTTCATATTATTTCATACTGGAATTTTCAGGTATTTGGAGTATTGATTCGGCTCTGCCTGTCCCAGGCAGCCAGTTCCCATCAGGTCACTTGGAGACACAATTTTATCAAACTTTTACCTTTCCAGCTGCCACTGAAGAGAGGATGAAGTGTTTGGGTTTGGGTGTTTGGTTTTTTTTTTTTTTTTTTTTTAATTGGTCATCTGAGAAGAAAAAAACCGTACTGTTCTGGTTGGGATGGTTGGCGTACTTCGACAGGACGGGCGGTACCTTCTGTAGGAGGCCACGAGAACTGGAAACTTGGGGAAAATATTTCCTCTAACAGAGAGTTGTACCTTATTATCCGATTGTGAAGGCTTTGGTTTAGCTGGAAGTCTTGACAGATCCTGATTGTTTATACATTAAAACTGAAGCTGTTGCAAGCCCAGCACATCACACGTGTGTGTGTGTGCATGCATGTGTGAACGGGCAGGTGTGTGAAATACAGTAACGTTTCCCTTCACTGAATAATCTGAAACCCAGCTGTGTTTCTGTAAGTCTGGGGGAGGACATTTACAATTCCCTGTTAACATGCAGGGTTGGTGAACAGCGTGTGTGGCTCCAGCTGAGACAAAAACCCGGGCTGGCTTTTGGGCAGCTTTTCCAGTGCCCATTAGTCCAGTTCCTTGGAAGTAGCCTCATGTAGGCGCCATAAGGATTTGTGGTTGAACAGCTCAGAGTAGGTGATACCTGGCTGGTAATTTCCTTTGAAGCAGCTACAGAAAGATACTTTTTTTTTTTTTTTTTTCCCCTAAGGTCAGATTGCTATTTTTTTTTTTTTTTTAACAGTTTCGGTTCTTGGCCAGTACCAAGTAACATCCCTGTCAATTCAGGACAAATCAGTACTGTTTATGAAACAGTCTGCTAGGGTTTTTTTGCATTTTTGGGAAACAATGACTAGGAGGGGGTGTGGATCTGACTCTGATTTGGATTTATCTTATGCGGTGTTAGCATTGCTAACTGTAAATAGAAACAGCGCAACCCAATGAGTGACTGGAGGCTGGAAAGTGAAGCCAAGCTGAGCAATGGCTAGGAAGACAATAAAACGAGGTTTACATATGCCGGCTGTGTCACTGAGCATGTCAGAGCGTACGGGATGCTTTGGCTGTGGCCTCGTGAGCGAGTGCTGCAAGGGCAGAGCCATGCCGTGCGTGGGCCCTGCAGCAGTGAGGGAAGAGCTGTTTCCCCTTTCCACAGGCTGAGACGTGATGTATGTGTGGGGCAGATGGTGCAGAACCCATCATCTGTGTATGGCAGCTCCCCAGTGACCTGTTTGTCTACGCGGCCATGGTCTGGGTGCGAGAGGAGTTGGCGTAAGAGGAGCAGCACCTGGAAACTGAGCTGCCCGGTACTCCCAGCAGACTGGGAGGAGGGAGCAGATCATCTAAATACTGAGGTTACCTCCATTGGTCCAATGCGTGAGCAGTTGTTTCATCTCCCCTTTTTTGCAATCGGCAAGGGACCTGATAAAATAAGGGGAAAATGAAGTGATTTGCAAAAGCGACTGACAAGAGTTAGCCATGAAATGCAGCCTATGTGGGCAAAGGGTCCCAAAGCTGCGGCTGAGCTACCAGAGCTACCTGCTGCAGGAGCCGGGGCAAAGCAATGCCGTAGTCAGATTTCAAATGAAATACAGGCGCAGAACTAAGCTTTGAGTTTTAACGGACAGAGAGTGACAAAAAGTACAATTATGGTTTTGCCAGAGCCACACTAGAGCTGTTTGTCTAGACACTGCCTAATCCCCTCCCTGGGGGAGCGTGTTCGTTAATGTCTCCTGGAAGGTTTTGGGCTGTTCTGCAGTTGCTGAGGTGACGGGGTTTGTTTGTGAGATGCGAGTTTTAGCGGTTGACTTGAAGTTGCTAAAAAACAAGCTGCATGTTCTTCTTAACCCAACCGGAGCTTGGTTTTTCTGGGTGTTTGGGGCTGCGGTGGTGTCTCCTCCTTCACGGCTCTGGCAGAGAGCTGCTCCCTCTGGCAGCCCCTTGCCCTCTGCAGTGCTCCTGGCACCTGCCTCGTTAAGCAGCTCCATTAATTGACAGTGGCAGAACATGGTGACAGGCTCCTGGGGCCTTGGTGGCAAAGCTGCTCTCACGTAAGTGTTACCAGGGAAGTGGATTATCTCAGTGAGGACGTTTGAGCCACGCAACAGACAGAAAATTCTAGAAACTGAGAACAGCTCAAGGAAACTTCATCTACTTCCCATGTGAGTTACTTTCATAGCAAGGATGGTGAGGAGTAGCACATGCTGCCAGATGATGGCACAGGCTTTCCGAGACAAACTCAGCTGAAACGGGGTGAAGGGAAGATGAAATCTTTGTGAGCAGAGATCGCAAGGAAGAGGCGCCCTCCTCTGAACACCCGCAGTACGGCTTGGGGCACTTGGGCCACTGCAGGCGCTGCTGCTCAGAAGGATCTGTTACTGCAAGGCCTCTTGGCAGCAGGAACTTTGGATTTTTAATTTTTTAAATTTTTTTTTAAACTTTTTCAGTAACACCATAAGCTCTCTGGAAGCCGTGAGACCCTCTGGCCACACAGGGCAGGCACCAGTCAGCAGCTTGTTGAATGCACATGTATTTATTGTAACACATTTTCAGCACAAAGTATAACACTTAAGCACAGGAGTGTTATTACAATCTGTACAGCATCCTCCGAAACGCACAGACAACACAGACATGCAGCCCTACAGGCTCTGCAGCGGATCTGAGGGCGGCTGCAGCACTAACGAAGACAGCTTAAAACAATGAGAAATCCCAACAGTGGCTCATTCTCTGACCTCCCCCCAGGCCTGGCTGGGTACGTACAACATCCAATAAACAGGAGAGTAAAATTAACATGCTGAACCATTTACAGACACTATTTAAAAGAAGAAGTTGCTGTTTGCAGCAAACATTTGGTCTAAAACAAAAAAAATAATCCAAAGGCCACATTTTTCTTTCCAAATTCTCTCCTATGCCATTTTCCCCTTTCGAAGTCAAAGAGCAGCCTCTCCCCCTCTCTTACATGAGGTGCTCAGGAGCTCCCAGCTCCCCTGGTATCACCAAGGCCAGACTTGATGCTGTGGAATCATCAGCGTTCCAGCACTGTCATCAGACTGGTTCCTAGGCCCATGGAAGGCCGCCTCTGCCCTGCTCTGCTTCCACTGAACTGCAAAGATTCCACTGTTGTCTTTCTGGCTTACAAGATGAACAAGGAACTTTTAAGAACAGCCCTGCTGCGAAATGTAGTGTTTAGCCGCCTTTATCATCATGCCTCTCTTCTTGCCTGCTATCGGCTGCTCCGGGGCTGTGTTAACTTGCTCCCCCATCCACTGCTACTATTTCTGTTCATTAAATGAGCCACTATGTACACAAATGACATTCGTGTTGAGACGCTGGAATGAGCGCAGCATGCTCAGCCGCCCTGGCCAAGGGTGACCCACCTGAGCAGGCTCCGTGCAAACTAACGGGCTCCTCCTCGTCCTTCTTGTCCCCTTTGCTTCTGGTGACAGGCGTGGGGATGGGTCTGGGCTTACAGCAGGGTCAGTGTGAGGATGGGGTATGAACCAGGAGCCCTAAAGCCCGCATCGGGGCTGTGGTGCTCCACCGCAGCCTGCCCGTCACTAGCTCTGAGTTGAAGCTGCTCCTGTGCCGCCCTGGGGAGCTGAACACCTGGAAGGCTGTGTCCTACAGAGCTGCCAGGAGCTTTAGCGGAAATTGTACATTGGGAAGCCATGGGGAAGGGCTCATCTTCCAGCTTCTCTGAAAACGTGCTGAATGCATGAAATCATGTACAAGGAGGGAAAAAAAATAATCTGGAGGACCATGAAGGGGTGGCTTTAGGGGCTAGGGAAGAAAGAAATGGCCTCTTTCAAAATTGCTTTGTCGATTGCAACTGAATTTGCAAGAATTAGATAAAGAGCAACAGAGGGAAGTTGTGACAGCTGTGCACCACCAGCACAGAACTACTGGAAGACCCTATGGCTTAGTCAGCATCAAATAACAGGTTTCTCTAGTTGCAACACTGCCCACTGGAAACATAAATAACGTTTCATTATCTTTTATACATTTGAATTAAAAAGTGCCAAAAGCAAAACCTGCAAAGGAGCAGAGACTCAGTTCACTGGGGGCAAGCTGGCAGCTCTGCGTTCTTGTAAGCAAACAGAAGGGAGAAGGCTTGGGTTGAAACACGTCCTGGTGACGTTTGGCTGCTGTCTCCTACCACCGCGTTACCCAGAGATGAGTTACAGGGAAGCTGCTTTTCTCCCAGCCTTGCCCAGCACCACCTCTATATTCAAAGCCACATGAAAGCACAGCGGAGGAAACCTGCCTTCCCAGAAGCGGTGGTGGGAGCTGCACACACCTTCGCGTACCGGACAGTGGAAGAGGTTTGACTCCTCAGGATTCCCCAGCTTTCCATCCCCACATGGACATACAGAATCATAGAATGGTCTGGGTTGGAAGGAACCTTAAAGATCATCTGGTTCCAACCCCCCTGCCCTGGGCAGGGACACCTCCCGCTATACCAGGTTGCTCAAAAGCCCCGTCCAACCTGGCCATATCTGTGCTGTACCTTCCCTGCCCCGTCCCACACAGATCACACAGCCCGCGTCTCTGCTTCAATCTTCTGCTCCCCATGGAGGTTTTCCAGTTCTTGGACCTGGGCCACATTCTGTCTGATAGCAATCTCTGGGCCCCCTCCATACAGTGTGCTTAAATAAATCCATGTCTCCTCGGAAATCTGCCCGTAGTCAGCACCTGAAAGGGACAACAGCAGGAGTGAGCCGTGCAGCCAGTAGCCCCTTGCTCTGTGCAGACAGCAGAGGGACAGGTTGGTGCACCACAACCCAAGAATGTCCTCTCCAACTGCCTGCCCCTGCTCACCCCCAGGAAAAGCAAGGCACGAGTGGTCCCTGCAGCTGCAGAGAACTGCCATAATGGCTACAGAGGAGGGGAAAAGCAGCAAGGGTTGCTTTGAGATGCAAATGCCATCGTTATCTGCTTGGCAGGAGAGCCCATCGAGGACAGCACAAGCAGCAGGAGGGATGTTATTTCACAAGCTGGACCACATCAGATCCTGAGTAAAGACCAAGTCAAGAGCAACACAAGATCAAAGCAGTGGGTTGTGTAGAGAACTGTCCTCCTCTGCAACACTATCTTGCTCTGTGACCACTTCACTACGGAAGCTAGATCCAGGGGAACACCACAAGACAGCAAGCACAAGCCTTACCCTGCTTAACTTGCACGTGGCCACCTGCTTTTGTGAGTGCAATCTTGCTGTTGTCAATTGGTCCGGGAGGCTCTGTAAGAGGAGAACATCTCAAAACCCATTCTGCTTTCCTCATTGCCATCAGATTCAGCTTATTTCCCGAGCTAGTTCTCTTGTTATTTCTGCCCTGCCCTGGGGACCAGCAGGCGGAGTGGCTGGTGTCTGAACTCCATTCAGCCTCAAGTTGCACCATTCAGGTGCAGCGCTCACCAAGGACCCAGCAAATAGACTTGATTCCATTCTGCCTCTCACCCCTGGCGCTCTCCAGAAGTCTCTGGCTTCTTACCATTATCCTTCCCCTTGACAAAGGCTTCCCACTCACGGAACCACTGCATGCTGATACAGTAGATGACACTTGGAGACTCCTCTGCCTGGAAAGCCTTGTTCAGCTGGGAGAGTAGAGGAGAACAGAGACATGCAGGAAGGATTTAGTCACTCCTGAGATCCGGGGGAGCCCCTTCTGTTAACTGTAAGGCAGCCTTGCCACTCCTCAGAAGAACACCTTGTAATTCTACCACCTTCCTGACAACCTGTTCCTGCTCACTAGAGCAGGCAAGAGACTAGGATGGTTTCAAACTTCATGTCTGCATGCAGCCACACACAGCATTATCATCTTCCAGCTGCCCCTCCCCGTGCTTTTAGCACTGATGAACCCCAGGATCAATCTCCTGGCTGTGCTGTAGATCATGGTCTGGAAAACAGGGGCAGGAGTTTTCCACTGTCTGTGACAGGTCTCCATTTTCCAACCTCTGCCCTTTGCTGTTGCTTACAGATGCTTCCCATACAAACCTTGATGAAGGTGTCTATTTCAATTCTTCTGCGTTTGGCGAGTGCTTCAATCTCCACTTGGCAAATCGAGCACACGTACAGATGGTTCACAGCAGGGCCACCCCCGAACCTGAGCCCAGGAAGAGAGGGAGGGGAACAGAGAACAGCTGAGTGGAGAACTGAATGCAGAACTGAATGGATGTGCTTCCCAGCCCTGAATCCTACAGAGATGGGTTTTATACTACTCCAGACACTGGTGAAGGAGGTGCATCTGCAGCTGAATGGAGAGTGCTGCCTTACCACAGTGAGAGTCACAATATTGCTCTGGGACAATTGATATAGCTCATTTTGCTTTAGATTAGGAGGCTCTACCAAATACCAGCCTTTGCCAGTCCACACCAAGCATTGCACACCTTTAAGGTGCCCTGTGAAGCCATTATGTCTTGGTCACTGCCCGAGGTGTGAAACAAAACCCAAAACTTATGGGGAGAAAGAATCAAGTGGCCATATTCACCTGTTGTAGAGATATTCCCACACGTTCTGGGGCAGAATCACAACCAGGTCATCGATGTAGTGGTATTTATTAGGAGGGATCCCTGTGGAGGAAAGGCAAGAGGGACAGTTAACCAGGGAACTCGTTACTGCTGGGTAAAGACATGAATAAAAAAAGGCAGATCTTCCTTGCTGAAAACTCCCTGATTCCAGAATCTGCTTCCTCTACTGATGGAAGACAGTCAAGAGTTCATCAATTGTGGAGGTTTCTCAATTCATGGCCTCAATTTCTAATCAAGTGCTTTATTTCCAATTGGAGATTTATAAACACGAGGGCTCCCCAGCATGACAGATGAAGAAGCAGAATGGTAAAGCTCTCTTCAGTAGCACATGCTCCATTCTCTAAACAAACACTGAAGGCCAACCTCGCTGATGGGGTAACACAGATAAATGCTGTCTTATCTGCTTTCTACAGGTTTGTTTTTAAAAACAAATGAAGAACTGAAAACTGTTGTTTCCCAGCACTCCACATCCTTCCTGGCCTCTGATCAGCAGGACAATGGGGTAATTGTCTCATCTCTCCCTGAGCGGGCTGGAGCTTCTGCCAAAGCAGCGGATCCTGGATCCTACCACAGCACACACAGTATCAGGACGGCAGCTGGGGGGTTGTTTCTGCATTTGTTAATGCACCAGGCACAGCTGAGAGCGGCTGTTCCCAGGTCCAGCGGTGCTGCCTTACCTCCATGAGAGCACAGGAAGGTGTGATTGGTGATGGGACCAGGCTCAGCAAAGGTGTTGAATTTATTGAGCCACTCTCGAGAGATGTAGAACTGGAGTAAACTGTGCTCCTTCATGCTGGCAAGCGACACAACCTTCTGACGCTCTCGCACAGCTTCTTCACTGCTTTTCCTTAAGCGGGGAAAGGAAAAGAAAATTAAGCAATTCCTGAAAACTTAGTTTGCGAAATGCATTTCTAGGTATTCTGCAACCAGCAAGAGACTGCTGCATCCAGGGCACAGCTCACCTGTAGAACAAGACATAGGCTTCTGCATTCTGTACCACGGTCTCATGGACTTCAGTGACATACTGGTCATCAAACTCGTACCACTGGCCGTTGATCACATTCTGGCAGTAGGCTACGTAATGCCCACCTGTATCAGAGAAAACACGACACTGCTGGAATTCGGAGTGCAAACACAAGTCAGGCCTGGGATAATGTCAGCAGCACAAACAGGATTAGCTGCTGGCAGAGAACGGAGAGAGTGCCAAAATAAAAAAAAAAAAAAAAAAAGGCATAATTCATGTTCAGGCAAGCTTTGCAGGAGCAGGGGAGCCTGGCACTGTCATCCTGATTTGCCTTCCTTGGAAAGGGCCTCTCAGTGAGACTGAACATGAGGAAAGGGTTTGAGCCACCCCAGTGGGGAGGCTAAAATAGTTGCAGGGCATCTGTCAGAAGCTGCTGGGTTCACTTTTCAAAGGGCAGAGGCTGGGAATGGAGGGGACAGGCCTTACACTGCACTTCAGCCCAGGAGAGGTGTTGGCTAGTCCTGGAACACAATTCTGCTTTGCTCATACTCATCTCATCCCTGTTCGCCTCTGCCCATACTCACAGAAGAAGGACTTACTGCCTGCTGTGCCATGGTGGCAGATGACTGACAGGAGATCGTAGGTGGTGATCTGGGAGACACACTCCTTGGCTAGGAAAGGTCGCAGATCCAGCCCTTCCAAGGGGAAGGAGACGTGACTGTTGATCTTGAAGGAATACATCACCTCATGCCGGAACCGTTTCAAGTGGATGCAAAGAATCTAAAAGACCAAAGCCAGAGAACATCAAAGCGCAATTTTGCTGTGAGTATTCTGATAAAGCAGCACATCTCTGTGCATCTGATCTTTGCAAGAGTTCTTTGTCTGTTAGTCATGAAACCTGCTGGCTCATCAGCTTAGAATGGGGAACTCTCTTCTGGTCTAGATACAGGACTTTGTCACCAAAACAAACTGCTACTTCTGTTCTACCTCTAGCCTCCTTACCTCCTCAGTCGCTGCTAAAAGAAAAGTAGGAAACACAGTGCTTTTACTTACCTCTGGTAGCCGGAGGACTTTGCAGTACTTTACTCCATTCCGCAGTCTGAGGGAAGAAAAGAAACTAGCTGTGAGAAATCTCTAAAGCAAAGGGATGCCAAAAGGCACGGCTGGGTCTTGCTTGCTTTGAAATCCAAAATAAATCCTGAATTTCAGCAGCAACACATTCAGGCGCTTTGCAGCATCCTTCCCAAATGAGGCATGGCATGAGCAGTTTGTCATGCCTCTTCTTTATAGCTCCATTGCTGCCAAGCCACATCCCTGTTCATATCCTTTTTTATTTCTTTTTCCCCCAAAGCCAGCACTCTTCCTGTCTGTGATCAGTGACCCCTCAAGACCAGAAGTCCAGTATAGGGCAAGGCAGATTTTACATGCCACTTGGCAGAAGAAATGTCCAGGCAGAAGGCATGGCAAAATGTTTGACAGCAGTACAGAGAAATAGAACTCCAGAAATACAACACGATACACATAAAACAAACTTACTTTTTACACCGTTCACAACTGTACATGTTGTCCCCTGTAGACAAAGAGAAGAAAGCCATTATACAGTTACTCAGAGCACACAACGCTGATATGGCTACATTTCCATCCCGGGCAGAGAAACCAAGTTAAGCAACCTCTTGGGGAAGCCAGGGTGAGGAGAGATCAAACCAAACACTTCTCTCTAAGTGAAATACTGAGGCAGGCTTTCCAGGAAATTTAATCTGCCTCCAAAATGCACGTGAAGTACTCCTCCATGCGGTTTTCCTTTTTTGTGCTGTCAGACCCCACTGAACAAAACTCACCCTTCAACTCATCTGCTGCAAAAAAGGCAGCAAGACAATCCTCCAGCGTCACAACGGGACCCCAAAACCAGCTAGGGATACAGGACACCACAAATCTGCAGAAGAGAGGGGATTAAGAGAAAGAGTTATACATAAAATAGCTGGACGCTTTGGAATACAAAACCCCAAATGGATGATGGTTTCCTCCTAGCTGTAGGTCCTGAGCTCACCATGCATCCCAGAGGAGCAGGGAAAGAATGATTTCTCTCAGCTGATGTTCCTACTGCGATTGCTCAAACTGGAAATGATTTGGAAAACTACACCAGGAATTAATTTGCTCCAGAGGGCAAGACTGAGCTAAAGGCAGAAGTGAGTGAGATATTATCAGCTGCACAAGGGATCTGAAGGTGTATGACAGAACTGGAGGAACAGCAGCAGCTGGTTTACATGAAAAGGCTCAAAAACCTGTGAGGTGCCACATGCTGTTGTCCAAGGAATGGTTCCAATCAACATTCTGCTGAAAACAACACTGGTTAGGGATAGCTGCCTTCCAGCACTGCAGGGCAAACCCCAGAAAAAACAGGTCCTGCACAGGAAACACACCTCCGGATGTACTCCATGATGAAAGCAATCCAGCCTTGTGAGGCATAGTGTTCCCCACATGCCCCTGTCTTAGCTGGCACGTTTTGGTAGATGGCTGAGTGCAGCTTGGCCAAGTCCTCCTTCCCTGGGATTGGAAGTGACAGGTCCTGGAATGTCTCCACTGTTGTAGAAACCTGGAAATATCCAAGAGGAAGAGGTCTGGGTTTCCTAAGCGTGTAACAGAGCTGGGACCTGACCTTCATCACCTTTTATCACTGCTTGAATTTTGTCTAGGCTGGAAACCTGAGCTGGCAGTAAGAGCAACTCGCTCTGGCTAATTATTCTTCAGTGCTGTCAGCAGGATGACTTCTGTCATGGTTTTTGTAGCACTGGAATAATTTTTCTAATGTGAATGGGGTACTGGTAGGCCAACTCAGTAACAGGGATAAGCAAACAGACCCCTACAGAGAAATACAACTTCTTGGCAAGGCAGGTTTCTCCCACCATCCACCTATCACCATTTTAGCAGGCCTACTGCACCCCACAGTGTTTGGAAATGGGAGCACCATTTCCTAAGCAGAGATCTATCAGAGGACTGTGTGCTCCTTGACCGACAGCCACCAGGAGACTCACTCTGTCACAGGTGAGGCACTGCACCAGGCTGAGAATGGAGCCATCGAAGATGTCAGAAATCACACTACGATAACGAAGTTCTTTCTTCTTTTTCCCAGAAGCCTGCATCTGGGCTGAAAGACAGACAAGGGAGACCCATCATGTAGCAACTCCTTCCCAGCCTTCCGTCTCAGTAGAGTCATGCAGCCACACAAGAATAACACAGGACAAGTGCTGCCCTGCATGTCCAGATGCCGCTTGCATGCCAGTGAGACAGTGGAGCCCGTTGTAAACTGACGTGAAGAACACTGCTGCTTCATCTGGTACAAGAAAGGGGGAGGCAGCCAAATCAACCAACACAGACATGCCAGCTCTCAGCAGGCAGAAATTGTCTTACTGGAAATCCTCTTTCCATCCTCTTACTACATGTTTAGAAGCCTGGCCATGCCAGAGAGTCCCTGCTTTTCTGAGGTCTTGCAACATTTTGCTCTAAGCTTTACACTGTACTTCCTCTCCCCCCTCACCTGCCTGTCTACTTTGTCCCTTTTTTTTCCCCCCCTCTGACGTTTACCATGTGTTCCCCAGGTGTCTTGCACTGGAGAGGACTCGCCAGAGCAGGGACTCGCCAAACACACAGTTCTCTTTAATAATAAACCCTCTTTCCCAGGCACATGTGCATGGAGACAGAGTGCTTTTATCGGGCCAGAACATCTGTGGCTGTGCTGACCTCAGCCAAGGGGCTGGGACACAGTTGAGGAAAGAATGCCATTATTGAACAGCTGTAGGGACAGTGGTATAAGCACATGCCATTGTGTTTGCAGCCTATGCAATGCTGAGGGACTTTGATTTGCAATTTGCTTGGGATGAACAGACCGGTTTGATAACAACAGAAGCCAAGCTCCACTCTGAAGCCTAACAATGCTCCCGGCACTGGACTGACATCTGCAGCCTTAATTCTATTATTGTGAGACCAGGATGTCTAAGAGGCAGGAAGCTGTCTCTCAGTAACAGTTCTTTGCCCCACATGCTATGAAATTCAAGTTTGGCAGCCAAATGTTTACACATCTCCACACTCCCCTAAAGGGACAAGCTTGTGCCTGGGACTTCATAGCCATTTTATTAATAACAAACACAGCATGCAGATGCAGACATGGAAATCACTTCAGGCTCCAGTATAAGAGCATACTAGAATATCTGTTGTGCCCAGAGCTTGACTTTACCTGCAGGTTTACTAGTGCCTAGTATTTTTTTAGTTTGTGCCTAGTACTATTGTAGATAGCACTGATGTCCAGGGGAATCTGCACTTCTTAAAACTGTTAATCAAGAATCATGATGGATTCCTTCTCTCTTCTGTAAAGGAGCCCCTTCTCCCCAGTTTGTCTCCCAGCATAGACTCTTTGCACTACCTTTCTTGAGTACGTAGGAAGGTCCGAGCCTGGCAGGACTGGAGCGAGGAGGACTGCTGGAGAGCTTGGAGTGCATCTCATGATGGACAGGACTGCAGGGGCGTGAGGAGCAGCGCACGTAGGCATCGTTGTCAGGTTCTGTTTGGGAAAATGGGGAGGGAGAAGGGCATTGGTAAAAATCCCAGTTAGGAAAGGCAACCCTACTGCAGTCACGTGTCAGCCCAGCCCTGCATTCCAGCACAGAATCTTTCCCAATATGCATAATTCAGTGTCTATTAACTGTCCTTCTTGCACAGGTTGGCAGATACAGCTCCCTCAGTGCATGGATAAGAGTGCATACAGAGCTGTACTGAACAGCTAATAATCACATATAAAAAAACCCCAACAACTCAACATTTTTTCACACTTATGACTAATTAGGTTTTACAGCTTGCTCCTGTATCCCTAATCCACATAAACAGCATTGCTGTCTCCAGTGCCAGTTGGCAGAGTAAGACTCTTACGTAAAGAAGTGTTGAAAGATTGGATATGTTCAATTTGAGGTGACTCCACACCTACATCTTAACTGCTGCTCTTTTCTTTTCTCTAAGACACAGAAATGCACAAACTGTGCATCTCCCTTTTCTCTCCACAAAGCCCACAGTCCAACATTAACAAATATAATCTTCCACATCTGTTTCCCCAGGTCAGCCTATCAAATAAAGCAATGTACACATATAAAAACATTTTCTTGAATTAGGAAAAGGCATAAATACAGCATTTGCAGGTTTGGCAGAGGCAGCTATCACTGCCTTCAGGACATAGTCTTTACTCAGTTCCGTAGTACTTTAGCCTGGGTAAGCACCTCTCTGGCTTAGGTATTATGTTGTCTTCCCGAAGCAATTGTGCACAAAGGCAGAACTACTGCCAGGGACACTGAAGAAAGTCTTGGATGCAAAAATCTTTTGAAACCCATAGAAGGAACAGTCACGTTATTTGTTGTTTGCCACTGCACTACAACACTGTCCCTGTGTAGGATGATACCATGTCTTCTCACAAATAACATGACTGGAAGAGGTTTATACCTGGTGTCCTACACGGGCTGGCAGGACGGGGAGCTGGCAGCATCTCAGGTGAGGCTCTACCGTCAACTGGCATCATAGTAGTATCTACATCTGCATCCTCATCCACCTGCTCCGAGTTGCTGCGCCGATGGCCACAGGAGAACTTTCTGTCCTTCATCCTCTCTTTCTCGGAGATCCCCCTCCCTGCTTCGTCCTGGATCAACAGCTCTGTCTCTGCCAGGGAGCTGCTGCCTATGCTGCTTGTGGTGCGGCTTTGACCATCTTCACCTCTGTCGCTGCTTGAGTCACAGGAAAGGAACTCATCCTCCGAAGGACTTCGGTCTCCCTCTCGCTTGTCGTCCTGGTCACTGGTATCCAAATCCCTCGTCTCTGCAACAATTGGTTCCTTCAGTTCTTCATGAAGCTGATCCATCAGGCACCGCAGGAACTCCTGAGTGTCCTGAAAACCAGGTGTAGTTCCATGTTAGCATCCACCCAGACATGGGGGAAATGAGAGGGGCAAAAGAGGAGGTGGCTCCATTCACAGCCTCTTTCAGTGCTGCCCACAAAGGTTACCCACCTCGGCAACACAAGGAGACCCTACTAAAGCAGAGAGGGCACCATGGCAATGTACCAAGAATCCTGTCCGCTACATAAATGTTTTTAACTCCTAAATGATAAAAGACCCAGTTTTTATCTGAACATCTTCAGCTGAAAGAGACTGAAAAGCCGGAGAGCAGCTGTAGCATGCAAACCATGAGCTTATTTATCAGGGGTTTGCCACTGATAAGAGGCGAGACACAAGCAGAAGCCTAATGAAGACAGCAGGCCGTAGAGAACAAACTCTTATCCACAAAACAAATTTCATGGACACTGACTTCTGCTCATGGCAATCCCTCTCTTAGAGAGGGCAGATTAAAATCTTTAATAAATAGGGAATGGAACCAGAAACCAAAGACTACAGAGTCTAGGCACAAGCTCCCACATTCATAATACATGGTAAAAGAGCTGATACATCAGCTTCAAAGGACCTGCTGGAAAGTGACTTGGTATTTTGACAACTCCAGAAAGTTAATTATGTTTCTGTTCTTTTATGGAAGTTTGGCTTTTAGCCTGTCCTATCTTCCTTTCAACGTTATCTCTTTACAGCGGAGAGTTTTCCAATCCAACGTACTTCACATCAAAGATAAATACAGAAGTTCTTTCATTAATCATTATTTTTATCCTCTGTTTTGATTTCCTGTCAGTATCACAGTTTAGATGTACTGTCACTTCTCTTGTAAATTTTATAATCACAGTTTGGTGTTTACATTTTACTCTAAAGAATAAACACAAGAGATCTACTGATAAAAACTTCAAAGAAAAAAAAAGGGATACTATCTTTACATTAGATTTAATTTGCTGTAATTCCCCAGAAAAACAATATAGAACATCCCTATCTTTAACTTTTTAGTACAGATTTATCCAACTTTCTCAGCTTTGGTGTGAATAAATAATTTAACTCTCATATAGCACGTACCAATAGATCTCAAAGTCCTTTGTAAAGGAGGCGACCATCATAACTTCAGAGGCGAGAAAGCTGACATAGGAAAATGCACTGATTTGGTACCAGCAAGCCAGAGACAGAGCCTGGAAGAGAACCCAGGTCTCCTAAATCCCACCCAAGTGCTCTATCAGATACGACATAGGCATGACCCTGGAGCTTGTGCTCTTCCTTCTGAACGCAAGGACCAGCGCCGCAGGAAGAAAAAAATCCCACCATCTTTGGAATAATGGCATGTTTTTGTTGAGGCCCCACCTGCTGTGCATAGCCTCGGAACATGGGGTTGACGAGCTTAATTCCGTGAGACAGACTGCTTGGAACAACATAACTTGGGCTGTTTAGATATGAAAAAAAAAAAAACCAAAACCAGTTAGTTTGCTTATCTGGCCTGGAGACAGTTTGTCTAATATGCCATAGAACAGGGTGTGGTAACTAGTTAAAGAGGACAAAAGATCATTATGCACCTGCAAAGCCTGGTCATATATTTCTCTCTTAGCTGGACAACATACAATTTAAGAGACAGAAAACCTCTCGCAGTCATTTCAATCTCTCCTTCCAGAGAGACTCTTCCCTAGAGCACATTTAACTTAAAGCTCTGGCCACACTTTAAACTGTCTCAAGTGATTCTTTCCAGAGCAGGGTCTTGCAATTAGTTATTTGGTTTGATTTTGCAGCACCATGTCTGTCTCAAAATCTGGGTGGGCTGGCCACCCAGTAAATGAGGTAAATCAAAGTCAGTATTAAAATGACATTATATTGCTTTGACGTCTACAGCATTCTATTCCAGAAAGAGAGAGTTCACTTTTGCTCTATATCTTACTTATCTCTTGTTAACAACTAACATGAAACAAACGTGCAATGACATTTAAATTCCTAGTCTTTTTCCAGCTGATTGCACAGAGCAGATATCTCCAGATTTAAGCATAGCTGCATTATTTTATACTTTCCTTTGAACTGATCTAGAATTTGAACCAATCGCAAACATTTCCCAAAACATCACCTGCATTTTCTACTCTCTTCGGTAAAAATCTCTATTGCTTTTTCCATCCAAATCATCAATCCCTCTGCTAATCAAGAGCAGTGCAATTAAGTGCTGGTCAGTCCATGCAAAATACTCAGAAATGGCCAAGAGTATTCCCTTACTCCATCATTTTTCCTTCATTGCCAATAGAGAAGCTACACATATAAAAGAAAATCTCTTCCTTTTTAAAGTTATAACATTAAGAATGTATTCTTTTTGCTGACATCAATATGCCCATTTTATCATGAGTAGCAGGATATGGGATCTCCTGGATATGGGGGAATCCTCACATACCCATCTACATAGGGTTTGAACTGACTGCCTTAGACAACGCATTTAGCCCTGAAGATCAGATTTCCTCTTTGCTGATGCCAGACTTCAGAACTAACTTAAGTATGACACCTGTCCAGATAAGATTAGGGAGTGACCACTCACCGTTTCTTATGCCAAACCTCAGACACCAACTTCTGGTAACTTTTGCACAGTGCTGGTTTCTTATCTGTACGGACCAGTCCGCCACATTCCAGAAAAAACTGTGTGAGAGGTGGGCTACAAGAAAAAAAGAGAGGAACTCAGTGCACAGAATTTTCTTCTCTGCTTTTATTTAAGGGTTTATCAAAACTTAAATGCATGCTTTTCAAAAGCATGCCTAAGATACTGTTTTAAATTGTGGGAAGAAGTGAAGTGATTCCAGATGCAGACTTGTCTCCTAACTTGAAACAAATGAAAAAGGCTGATCTGAAGTTGCTCCCAGTATAGAGAAGAGATCCTGGAATTAGTTCTCAGCAGGATGGCTAGAGAATATTTCACGATACAGGTTGTTTAGTACCACTGGGGAGAATAAAGAGATGTGACATGCCTTCCCAAGCAATAAATACATTTCTGTCACAATAGAAAGGATGAAGTCTTACTTCCAGCACTCATCTAAACATGAGTCTTGTATGTAGCCAAGAGTTGGCTATTCACTCACTGTCCTACTGTCAAACTTCTTCTGTTGCCCTAAATAAACAGTAAGTTTCTCTGCACCCAGCCTGGCTGATTTCTCTTTCAAAGATTCCGGAAGGTCTCAGATCACAGGCGCCACTTTTGGTATTTAGTGAAGACTAGTAAAGGCCCTAATGCCTACCAGTTAGAGAGAGCCTGAAGTGCTGCATTCATGTAGCAGGAGTTCCCAAGATTTTTCATTCCAGTAAGGCCTAAAGCACAAACAAGAGAGGCATGAAACACTTCCCAGACGAGCTGCTTTTTACATTCCTCCCCAAAGGAGAGGGAATTCAGCCCTTTCTAGGGAGTCTCCGCACTCTGCTCCTAGGAACCTCTCAGGGCAGGTCCTCCAGATCGCAGAGTTACCCTTACAGCCCTTTCATCAGCTCGATGCAGACTTACCTCTTGGTTTCAAATCATCATCCTCAGACTCAGATTCACCTTCATCAGCCACTGCAATCGGAACAGCTTTCAAAGGATGAGCAGGCAGTGGAGAATCCTAGATTAAAGACAGAGAAATAAGCATCAGGGAGAGGCCTGCTTTAAAGGATGAGTTGTAAAAGGTATTATCTTACACATAAACCAAGCCAGCCTTTAATAAAACCACACTGAAGAGAGAAGAACCAGTCGCACTGTCTGTCCTTTTCACTAATGCAAGGAGGGAGTGGAAACAGAACCATTACCGCTTCCAGGACACATGGTAGGAGAGGCACTAGGAATATGCAGCAGTGTCACAAGTACACATGCTTCTGGTCTGACAGCTAAAATTTCCATGGGCCATGCATTGAAAATGAAGATATGACAGCTTCTGTGGTTCCTCCTAGAAACAGAGACCCCATCGAAGAGGTTAGGTAAGTCCAAATGGATATTCAAGTTGTCTGGAAGTCTTCTTCCTGAGAGATCCTATAAGGCAAGGCTAGTGGTTCTCTGACTACAGGTAGGCACTTCCAGTGAAAGAGTTCCTATCACAACAAAAGCCTGGACAATAGCGGAAACCTCTTGTCTAACTTTGCAACAGGTAAACAAAAACCCCGCCCCATGTTGTGACACAGACCCACCGGTTCAGAGAACTTTACTGGCGGTGACTGCGTGTGCGCTGCCAGCCGCTGGTCCAAGAACACCTCCTTTTCACAAGCGTAACACCAGACGCGGAAAGTGGTCAGATTCACTGTCAGGTTGTGCTTTTTGGCCTAAAAATGAAAAGCAGAAATAATGGATCTGATTTGACAGCTGGCTCAGGCTGAAGCACTGGACTACCAGAACAGGGTAGAGGAGGATTAGGTAATGGGAAGGATCCAACTCTGTCTTAAGATGGACAACAGAGAAAAGCTCACCTGTGCATGAAGTGTGCTGTGGTCAGCAAAGGACTCCCCACAACCAACATAAGGACAACCAATCTAGTGAGAGAAAAGAGCAAAGGTACAATGGGCACAACAAATTAGACCCTTCATGAAAGAGTCTGCAACTCCAGTCCCACCAGCAGCTGCAACTTCAGAACTGATCTTGCCAGTTTTCTAACCTGCTTTTTGTTCAAGGCCCAAAATAAGATGGAAAATTGGAATTGTTTGATTTAACAAAGAAAACCTGGAACCAGGTTTGCACCCACGTAAAGGCTCTATTCCAAGGCAATTGCTCCAATGGGTAATTTGGAGCTCATTTGAGCAGTCGCAAAACCTCTGGGCATTCCAGTGTAAAAATAAACTGCCTCTGCCCTCCCGGGTGCCCCTTCTCATTCTTTTCTGCCTCGCCGCCCTGAGCAACGTTTTCTGAGGTCTCACACTGGCAGCCTCCCTTCCCAGTTGCCAGCGGAGGCAGGGCCCAGCCAACAGTAAATGCTGGGCATTTTATTCATTCCTTTTAGGACTACCAGGGGGCAATCACCTATGAAGAGTGAACTGTTACATCTTGGAATACTCTAACAGTGTTAGCCTTTAATGTAGGGACTCTTTTCCTTGGAATCCATCAAAAAATGGTGGATAGTTCCACTGTTAACCCCCTCTTTGCTTCCCGCTTTTTTTTTTTTTGGTACAATACTTTCTTTTCTTAAAAAAAAAAATCTATATTAAAGAGAAGCCCCACCATATCATGCGCACAAATAGCAAGCCATCGTTACCTGAAGACAAGCCCAGAGATTTGGTCCCACAGCTCCACAAGACTGGCAAGTTCCCTGCATATTCATGATAAAAGAAGGTTTGTTTGCATGTTTGGTTTTTAAGCAACCTGTTTTTTCAAGAGTGGGAAACTCCTCTGTTAAGACAGGCCTCGCCAACCTGCAGCTCACAGTTATTTCATTTCTTAATATCACACTTCCAATTAAATATACGCTTTGCAGCGTTTTAGCTAAGTGACACATTTAAGCAGGATAAAATGACAGCAAGAAATAGATCAGATGGGGTGGGCAAAGGCTTACTTTATGGACCTGTGCAGAGTACATCAGCATTGGAAGAAGAGTTTCTGACCCTCCGCTATGGAGACAGGCAGCATTTTCTTCGAAAAACAAACATGCAAACCCATGCACAGTAGCTCAAGGGGGAAGGACTGACAACCAGGACACCCTGTACCTTGGATTTGAGCAGCAGATCATCCCTCGTCACCTCTCCTATGGAATCCAGATGAGGACAGATGTCTCTTGTATCCCCCATTTTCACCAATGCTCACCCGCAGAGGGGGTGTTTTCCTTGGACAAGAAAGAAGAGTTCCTTTCAGTTACACGCCAGATTTGCTCTCACAGACTGTAAGAAGATAAAGTAGCGTGTTTTGTGTATTAGAGATTAAGACATCCATCTTCAAGGTTCAAAGAGATGAACACAAATCTAAATCAGGAGCCAGTCATGTTAGCCAGCACAGCTCTGACCCATTGTTAACCCATAGGTAAGCGAGCCAGGCAATGGGGAGGAGAAGGAAACACACGAATAAAGGTAATAATCGGTACAATGAGGGATGTGTCTGGATCATGTAGCATCTCTGAATGATGCAGAGTCCAATAGCAATACATAAAAACTCCCATGAACTCCTACATGCTTTACATACATAACTGCTCTTGTGTACCACGAATACTCTATACTCCCTGAACCTGAGCAGACTGGTAAACCACGCGTTCCCCCCTAGAAATGCGGTTCTGCACGAACTCAGCAGGCAGGGTGGGAAAACAAACGTGGTGATGTGAACTGAGTTCCTCTTGCCAAACACAAACACGCAGCATGAAAACATACAAATCTAATTAGCTTGTTTACATGAAACAGATTAAAAGTGAAAGGGCACTGCAGCCCAAGACACATTTAGCAAATGGTGTCAAAGAGCTTCAAGCTACCCATACTCGGCTGATCCGAATCTAACATTTAGTTCCTATACTACTTTACCAAATGTTAAAAATAGGATTATTGTTGTAAGTGAAGCTGGGCAAGAGGGAATTAGACTTAAATCATCTGTAACACAGATAACCAGTCTTCAGTCTCTGAGGAATTTACCATTTGATGGGTAGATTTTTAGTTATGTGAGCCACATAATTCTCAAAGACTGTACAAAATGTAACAACACACTGTTCCCCCAGTTCCATACAAGCACCGCAAGTACAGAGGATTTCATAGCTGCATGCTTATGAGCACAATAATCACTTTCATGGTGGTCTATGGCTATGTAAAAGACGCGAAACATCTCAGTACCACGCAGCTATAAAACAGGAGATTAAAAAGAGTCTGTGTTTCTTGAGCATAGTTTAAGTAACCTCATTTGTGGCTGTTAAAGAAAAAAGAAGACAAGTGATATTAACAACACAGATCAGGATCCAAAATATTACTATTGGCTGGAAATGAAGCAGAGATGAAAAGCCCACATCATTACAAAAAAGAAGTGGAAAAATCTGATGAAGTTAACAACTCCAGCAGCATGGTTGCTGCACTCTGTTGTTTACACATTTTGAGGACATTAGAAAGAATTCCCAGTGTTATCTGGTCTGAATCACTGACAGTGGGGAGAAAAGAAGAAAATATAATTAAAAAAAAAAAAAAAGGATAAACGAATAAGCCATACCAGGAACACTTATCGTGGGAGCTGCAGAGCTTGCCTAGCACCTTGTCTTGGCAGGAAACAAACCTCAAGGATAATTTTATAACAATGTTTTTCCAGCACTCTTTGGAACTCAATAAACTGAACTGGAGGAGCAAAGCAAAACTGGAGGGGAAATTTGCATGCCAGAAAACACAACAGGGGTTGTAACCAGGATCCCAATAACCTGCGGAGAGATGCTGAACAAACAACTGAGCCATCTCATGCACCTTCACTGAGAAGCAAAGTAGTGTCATGTAACAGCTGTCAGTTTAAAAGACAAGTGGCAAGAGTGCAGTACTTTTGACTAACATATAAAAACTGGGACACTTTCAGGCTTTGAGTTCCTTCCTCAAAACTGACCCCTTTTCCCATGTGTATTGGATGGTCCAATTTAAAATAAAAAAAAAATTAAAAGTATCTATGCCATGTTTGCTGGTTCATCTTCCTTGGTTTCTTATCCCTTTCCCAGAAGAGGCTTCACAGAAAAACTAATGTTGTTTTAAAATTAACTGCAGATCCCTTCATCTTCACCAGCTTCAGCTAACCAGGAACTGGTTTTGGAGCACACTATTTTAAATAGAGTCTTGTGCATGTGGATGGTTTTAGCACATTCCGTGGAACCACCCCTCTACTCCACACTAAAACCATGCCTTTAAACTTGCCGGCACTGGGATGATGCTGATCTTCCCATCCAGGGCTTCCCTTTTGGAACAAAACAGGGACAATCTCATTTTCGCCTCTCAGCCCTGACTGAACGCATCAGAAAAGGTTTGAGTCGTGCCCGTTGAGAAGGCAGTATTCAATCCCTGCCTGCCCACCACTCTGCCCTAAGAGCTTGAGATGGCGCACACAGCCCTCAAATGCTGCTCAGGAAACCAGGAACTGAATAAAAGCGCTGCCAGAAAGCTCAGCTGTGCTTGTCAAAACACAACGTGTATGATGGGAAAAGAAGGTACCTTAAAACATCCTGCAGCCTGTCTCTCCCAAGCACCGCCATGGAGGAACAGTACACAAACACGTCAGAATAATTCCACAGTAACTGCAACCTACTTTCAGTTGCTTAAATTGCTGCCAAACCCAGTGTCTCTACCTTCTACAGAACACATTTCTCGGGGTTTTCCTGCTTAAAACAACTGCGTGGTTTTGTACCAGAGCTAGAGCCAGCTGTCAAGAATTTCAGATACCTGCAGATTCATGGTCTGCAGAGTGACTGTTCTTACAAATAAAAGAAATCTTAGCACTGTTCATCCGCAAAACAACCACCAGGTCTGCTAACTCATCTTGCGTAACCTACCGAGATAAAGGACTATCCGCAGCTGTTACTAGCGACATTTTATACTTAAGATACTGAAGAAAGAGATATTTACTGAACTGCTCTGCTGACAAGAACAAACCAGAAACCAAGCGCTTCTGACTCTTAGCTCAAGGTTTGCATCGCAGCACGAACTGGAAATCCAGGTGTTTTATGCAGAACAGGCCAAGGAGATCAGGTTTTGACACAGATTTATTACAGGAGGCCACAACATGACGGCGCATCTAGAGGTTTAGCTTTTAAGAAAAAAACACGTTCAAGAAATACCCCCTCGCCCTGCTACATCCCTCCTCAAGCGCCGCAGAACCCCCAAACCCAAGTCCTCTCCTAAGGACTAGGTGTGAGGGAAGCTGATATCGATATTGATATCCATGTCCCCATCTGCCGCCGGACTGGGGCAGGACGAGCCACCGGCGGAGCCACCAGCCGCCCCGCAGGGTCCCGCTCCGGTGTCGAGGAGGCGCCGCCGCCCCGGGGAAGGCACCAGGCCCCGGGGGCTGCAGGGCCGCCCCGCCGGGCACCGCCTAACCCCGGAGGGGGGCGGCCCGGAGCCCCCCGGCCGCCGCCGCCGCCGCCTCACCCCCGGCCGAGGCCGCCCTCTCACACAGCGCCCGGAGCGCAGCGGCAGTGCCGGGCCCCGGCCCCCGGCCCAACCACCCCCCGGCCCCACCGCCCGCCCTCACCTGCGGGATGCTCGGGGCGCCGGCGCCGCCGCCCCCGCCCCGCCGCGGGGCTGCGCCTCAGGCCGGGCCGCCGGGTAGGCCGCGCCCTGCGGCCCGGTACGGGGAACGGCGGCGATGTCCCGAGCAGCGCGGGGAGGCGGTTGCAGAGCGGCGGGCAGGCCGGGGGAGGGGCGGGGTCCGGGCCGCGGCGGGGCGGGGAGGAGGCGGGCGCCGGCGGCGCCGCTGCCACCGTGGGGGCCGGTCCCGAGGGTGCCCGAGCAGAGCGCCCGGACGGAGCCCTCGGCGGGGCGAACCCCGGCTCTCCTCACCGGGACACCACCCCGGCGGGGACGCGGCGCCGGGCGGGGGTTCGGCACCGGCTCGACTGCCCGCGTCCTGCCCGAAGGGACGGGATGAACTGCGGGGTGCGGCCAGCGCTGCCCCGGGCGCCTCCTCCCTGTGGCGGTCCTGACAGACACCCTGCGGTCAGTCCCTCCGCCGGGACTGCGACAGACACAGCGACCCGCGGCACTGAACGGGAAAGGACAGCTTTCAGCCCGGGAGGGCGCGAGGGGTGCTCGGGGCGGCGGGAGGCACCGCCGCTGCCCCGGGGAGGCGGGCGCGGGGCGGGCGGCCCCTGCCCAGCCGCGGTGTTGGCGGAAGAGCAGCGTCGCGCCGCTTCGTCGCGGAGCTGGGGCGTCATCGCCGTGCGACGCGCCAGACGCGGAAGTGTAGAGGGGCTATAGGATGGCGGCGGTAGCGGAGCGCCAGGCCGGGCAAGGAGCCGTTACCCCGGCGGAGGGAGGACTCGGAGGACGACGACGACGACGAGCAGGTGGCGGAGGAGGTCAGGTGTGTGAGGGCCGGCGGAGAGCCCGGTCGGGCGGCCCTGCGGAGGGAGTAGGGCGGGAAGGGACCCCGGGTCCCGGTTAGTCCGGACGTGCAGTGTCCGGTAGCGTCACGTCACCGTGTCATATCGCCACGTTACGCTGTCGTGTTACAGCGTTTCGTCACATCACGTTATCGCGTTGCACTGCTCTAACGTGGTGTGGTCGCGTAACGTTCTCTCCCACTGTAACGTCGCACCGTTACCACCAGCAACGCCGCGTCCGGCCGCCGCCGCAGGCAGCCCCGTGGCACAGCCGCCCGAGCAGAGCCCTCTCCTGGGCCATGAGGAGATCCACATCCGGGTACGGGCTGGGCCGCGGGCGGGAGGGGCGACGGCTCGTCCCGGGGGAGTCCGAACCTGCCGGGAGCCCTGGCCGCTCTGGGAGATGGGGGGTCTATTCCCTGAACACTGATGTGCAGAAGGTTAAGGCAAGGCCTGCCTAGGAGATTCCGTCTGAACTGCAGAAACTCAAAATGAGTTCGTTAATTAAAACCAAAGCATCAAGTCCAAGTCGGATGCTTCTTCTCCAGGTTATCTGCTGAGGAAGGCACAGTAATGCAGAGCCCTGCAAAGCAGCCCAATGGGGGAAGGTAAGGGATGCAGCACTGAGGATGGGAAGTTGTCTTGTCTGGTGGTGTAATGTAACAGTAAATTCCTCTCTTGTCACCCGCCTCCTTTCAGTAGAAACCGTTAGGTGTTGGAGGGTGCCAAAACCATGTTCTTGATAGAGGAGTTTCTCCATGAAAGCCTGAGGGTGGAAAAGAGGGGGAGTTGGGTGCAAGCACACAGTGTCAGTTTACAGGGAGCCAAGTCTGTTCTCTCTCCCAACCATGAAGAAAAAGGTAGAGATTGGGATTTACCATGACATGGATTTTCAACAAATTACTTTTGGGCTGCACATGGGTTTTCAACTGGACACTGTCACACCTCGTCCATCCCCATTGCCCTCTCCCGTCTCATCTGGTGCTGTTGATTACCTGATGAGCTAGTGGAGATGTGCCCCAGCAATGAACTGTCTTCCTTATTTTGGGGACTCGCTGGAGGCCACTGTTAGTGTAAGCCGGCAATTAAGGACTCTCTAAGACTCAATTTCGGAGTGTTAGAAAGCAGGCATTCTTTATTGCAGTGCTGGGTCCGCAGGGGATCGCTCCACCTAGTGTGCGCACCGAGTTGCTCAACTACAAAGGTTATAAGCAATCAGAATATACATATTCATTACCTTTCCCAGAAATTATTAACATATTAATATTATCACCTAGAACTCATTAATATATGTAAATGTCCTTGATTCATGCGTGTCCATGTTCATTGGTGGTCTTCCAGGGTCCTCTGGTGGTCGTCAATAGTCTTCCTCACTATGTCCGCTGATTGAACTCAGTCTTCGCGCATACTCAACAGAGGTTTTGGAATCCAACCCAGCCACTTTAATTAAGCCTTTCCTAGCCTGACGAGCCTGGATGCCCTTGAATTCTAGGGAAGAGCCAGATGCCTAAACCAGCAGACTTCTGTCTACCGGACCCTGGTACACTCTTGGCATGTGCTGATGAGCTTGCAGCTCGACAGGAATTGCTGCTGCGGCCAGCTCCGGTCCAGTATTTCCCATTCTACCTGCATGAGTTCCCCCAGCAGCACAAGCCACAGCTGCCTGTGTTAAACTGAGTTCCGAAAGGTAGCAGGACATCAAACACAACCCTGTCCGTCAGCTCGATGGATGAGACGACGCTGCCTTGGGCACCTCGCTCCCAGGGCCGGGAAACGCAGCACTGCTTTAATCTGCTTCCAAACCCCCCTCTGCTCACAGCACCACCGTACAGTTACACCCGGGAGCTGCTTCCACAGCCCCCATCCCTGTGAGCGGGACCTGACACCTCCTCACCCCCCACCCAGAGCACCGAAACCTCCCGGGGCACACGTGGGCATCTGCGGGAGCAACACTACCTCAGAGAAAGAGAAGAGATCTGTACCCCTTTCTGGCCAAAACTAAAGCTGGGAGGAGCAAAAGCACCAAAGCGAAGCTCCTACCCAGGCCCAGACCACAACCAGCAAGGAGAGCGGCTTTCTCTGAAGGGCTCCGAGTTGCTTTTCAGCTTTTCATGGCATTGGGCTGACCCTTACCTCTACGAACATCACGGAGGAACACACATAAACACACAGCCATCTGCTCAGAGACAAGGTATTACACTGGTGCCCACAACCACCTCCCCGGGGCGACCCCAGCTCCCATCTCCTCCACTGCTGGCACGCTCCCCACACCGGAGTGTGTTTCTGAGCAAGGATTTGCCACTAGAAACCACAGCGGCTCCGGCCACAAGAAGTTCCCCCCAGCAGCTCTGGCCATTATGAGATGCTGCAAACACCGTCAGTGGCAAAAAACTAATGGAATCCAGCTCACAACTGTGTCTGAGCCAATTCACCTGCTCATTTTACCCAGGAAGGCATATCATGGCATTAGGAGATACTTACTAACACCTGCCCACTCACAACAGCACCGGCCCTACCAAAAGCCAACTTTTTTAAGCTTGCCGTGCCAAAAATCCACCAAAGAGCCACCCTGGGAGGACACTGGCATCGTCCTTCTCTAACAACCATGTCTATGGCCAACCAGAGCCACACCGACATCCCGAGCCACGCCAGACACACAGCTACCAGTAACACCAAGCTGCCCGAGCCTGATTTTCACCTCCTAGAGCCAGCAATGGATGGTGAGGGCTCGGCTATCCCCTCTGCAAGGGTCACGGCACCGCAAACTGAATGGCTGCGAGTGTCTGTCTGGGCCCCAAGCATCCTGAGGCACATGGCCGAGGCTTGCTTTGTCTCTTCTTACCTTGCCAGCTTCTTCAGGCTGCTTCTCCTGGTGTTGCCGTGAGCGGGGTCTTGTGCCAGGAGGTGGCTGGCTGCCTGCGCCCCTGAGGAACTGGTTCAAAGAGCGTCAGCGCACAAGTCCTGGTGGTCCCTGGGCACCCCATGTGGGTTGGGATGGAGAAATCCCCTCTCTCCTCAGAGTGGGCTGTCACCACAGCTCTTAACATCGCTAACAATCATTAAAAGACCCGCCAGACTCAGGGCAGGAGTGTGCCTGACACCCAGAGCTGCTCCGAAAGCTCCCACCAGTACCAGACACGAATCCAGCAGGTCACAGTGGGGCTGCCCCTCCTGCTGGACAATGGCTTTCGGCTTTGGCCCGCGTCTGCCCCCCACATTTCTGTGGGACCTTTGTGGGACCCCCCCCACCCCCTGAGAGCCCCCGAGGATCTCCTGGGACCCCTCATGTTCCCCCCCAGGGCTCCCTGGAGTCTTCTGGGACCCCTCCAAGCCCTCCAGGATACCCTGGAGCCCTCTGGGTCGCTCTGACACCTGCTCTAGGATCCCCTAGAGCCCCCCAGAGCCCTCTGGGACCCACTGGAGCCTGCCCCCGGTATCCCCCACATCCCCCTGGGGCCCTTCTGTGATGTCCCCCCAACCCCATGAGAGCCCCTCAGAGTCCTCCAGGACCCCCTGGGACCCTTTGTCTTCCCCCAGGACTCTCTGGGACCCTCATGGGACCACCCACATTCCCCCAGGACTCCCTGTAACCCCCTGGGACCCTCCCACACCCTCTCCAGCACCCCACAGATCACCCCCAGGATGCTCCAGAGACCTCTGGGACCCCCTGGAGCACCCGCCACATCCCCCTGGGACCCCACCCCCGGAGAGCCCCCCCAGGGCCCTCCAGGATCCCCCCCAGGACCTGTCGTGTTCCCCCAGGACTCCCTGGAGCCTTCTGGGACCCCCCACATTCCCCCTGGGACTCTCCCACACACCCCCCAGAACACCCCAGAGTCCCTTGCCCCCCCCCCAGGACACTCCAGAACCCTCTGCAACCCCCTGGAGTCCGCCCCACATCCCACTGGGACCCCCATTACACCTGCTTCCCCCTCCCAGGGGACACCAGCTCCTGCCAAATGCTCTGGGAGCACTGGAGCCCAACAGAGCATCTCGGCAAAGGAGAGATGAGCGAGTGAGAGATGAATCGAGCAGGGACCCCCTGGATGCGGAGAGGAGGATAAAAGAGCTGCGGAGCAGAGACCGACGGGGGCTCTGATGGGACGAGAGAGGGGGAAAGGGAGATGAAGTGCCACAAGGTGCCTCGGAGATGGAGGAAGGTATTTGCGGTAAACCTTTAAAAAGAGGCAACTGAATGTAACAGTTTTTTTTTTCCCCTGATATTTAGACAGTGTGCTCTGAAGTACTTTATTTCTGTCTGGCTTTCAGTGGCGTGTTTCCCCAGCAGCATCTCTCTTGGGCAGTGCCGCTGGCCAGATGCCCCTCCTCTTTGCGTAGCACACAAAAAACCTTGTAGTCCAATTATAACTATGTTATTTTGGAGAGAGATAATGTTATGGTATCAATTTGCAGCTGTGCAAGTGAAATTAGAGCCAGAGGAAAGTCAAATGCTTTTATAGCATAAGTATTTTTATTTGGTGTATATAAACCTGATGCACACCTTTTCACCAAAAGGAAAGGGACAAGGCATTTCCCAACACCAGTGAGCAGGTTTGCTGTTATGCTAAGAACGTGCTCAAAATGGTAGCAATTAGCCTTAACCCTGACATTAAGAGTTGAGCTAACACTGGCTTTTGCAGGCTATGCTGTATTTGGAGCTGAGCTGTTTCCCCAGAATCCTCCTGCAGCTCAGCTCCCGTCCCGTCCTTTGGTCTGATGGAATTCCTCTGCTCCCTTCCGGGTTATTTTTTAAGATGCTGAGCTATAATTGGGGATTTTTGTTTTCCGGGTGCCTCATTGTAGGTGTCTCGTGCTGCTCGAGAGATGGCCCAGCCCAGGTTTGCAGCCGGTGGCGGAGCCCCCCTGAGGGGAAGGGGCCAGCCCTGGGTCTGAACATTTTGGGCCTTTTTTGGGGGTGAATAGAAGGGTGTCTGTGTGTGTCTCAGGGGTTGATGATGTCATTTGGGGTACCCCGATGTCATTGGGGCAGCGATGATGCAGCAGAGGAGCAGGTGAGTGGGGGATGGGGGGATTACATGAGGGTCTTCCAAAAGAGGTTGTTCACAGCCCCAAAAACATCTGAAAATTCTTGGGATGCATTAAAAAATGTGAAAACCTGCAACTAAGGGCGTGAGGCATTGAAATAGAGAACAATCTCTCATTTATATATGAAAAATACATATATTGAGAAATAATATTAATTTATGTATGTAAAATAAGTTCAAAATAAAAACCTCTATCTCTAAGGATTCTGATTCCGTGCTTCTGTTATATAAGATCCTAGAATATAAAAATACTTAAAAAAATGTATTTATAAAAAGATATTAGTGTCAAAATAGATATGTAAGCAGAAAGTCTAAATAGATATTCGGTATCCTAAGTGTTAATGTATAAGTCTAAGTGTAAATAGATAATACAGATTCCCTAAAGAGATATGTATGTGTAAATAATTAAGGGCGTGCTGCCGCCCAGTGGCTGAAGACGGGTCCTGCAGGTGGGGAGCCGCGCATGCGCTGTCGCCCCGCCTCCCGCCCTCCCTAGCCACGCCCCCGGCCCGCCTTGGACCCCGGCGGCGCTGTGCGTTGGCTCCGCATCTCGTGCGCATGCGCAGCTTCGCGGAGGCCGGTCCGGCGACGGTCTCGAGAGCGGCAGCCGGAGGGCGAACCAGGATCGCCGGGACTCCGGCGAGCTCCGCGCCACCTGGAGCGGGATCATTGCCGCCCGCCCGGCCTCGGCAGCGGCCGTCGGCCCTCCAATATCGGCTTTTATGCATTACCGCGCCCCCGTCAGTGCCCGGCAGTTTTCCGGGCGTCCATCTCTGTGGCCCCGCGGTCCTCCGACGCGCGTCTCTATGGCACTTTAGTCCTCCAGAAGCCCCCTCAGTCTTCCGACGTGCGTCTCTATGGCACTTTGGTCCTCCGGGAGCCCCCTCAGTCCTCCGACGCGCGTCTCTATGGCACTTTGGTCCTCCGGGAGCCCCCTCAGTCCTCCGACGCGCGTCTCTATGGCACTTTGGTCCTCCGGGAGCCCCCTCAGTCCGCCGACGCGCGTCTCTATGGCACTTTGGTCCTCCACGACCCCGGAAGTTCCCCCTCAGTCCGCCGACGCGCCTCTCTATGGCACTTTGGTCCTCCACGACCCCGGAAGTTCCCCCTCAGTCCGCCGACGCGCGTCTCTATGGCACTTTGGTCCTCCACGACCCCGGAAGTTCCCCCTCAGTCCGCCGACGCGCCTCTCTATGGCACTTTGGTCCTCCACGACCCCGGAAGTTCCCCCTCAGTCCGCCGACGCGCCTCTCTATGGCACTTTGGTCCTCCACGACCCCGGAAGTTCCCCCTCAGTCCGCCGACGCGCCTCTCTATGGCACTTTGGTCCTCCACGACCCCGGAAGTTCCCCCTCAGTCCGCCGACGCGCCTCTCTATGGCACTTTGGTCCTCCACGACCCCGGAAGTTCCCCCTCAGTCCGCCGACGCGCCTCTCTATGGCACTTTGGTCCTCCACGACCCCGGAAGTTCCCCCTCAGTCCGCCGACGCGCCTCTCTATGGCACTTTGGTCCTCCACGACCCCGGAAGTTCCCCCTCAGTCCGCCGACGCGCCTCTCTATGGCACTTTGGTCCTCCACGACCCCGGAAGTTCCCCCTCAGTCCGCCGACGCGCGTCTCTATGGCACTTTAGTCCTCCAAGATCCTGGAAATGCTCATCAGTCTACTGGAAAACCATAAAACACAATTAACAGTTAACCACGAAAATATGTGAAGACTGCAAAAATAAAGAGACCCCTGCAGAGCTCTCTTCTACACAGCAACAAGTAGGCAGAGCTCAAACGCAGTAAGAGAACCACCAGAGGCAAGTGCCCAATAGAAATAAAAAGGTGTGCTGCTTTGCCTGCTCCGAACTTAAGGCAGAAGAAAGAGAGCTGGTGCTACTGTGGCCACCTTTATGTCTTCTGGGGAGGTTGGCTCCGCCCCTTTCTCCAGGGGATTGTGGGAAGGACGGTGGGCGGGGCCCGAGGGTAGTGGGTGGGGCCTGGGGTATATGAGCCACAGCCTCTACACAGGAGCTTGCTCTGTGGCTGGGCTGCTCTTGGGTCAGTGCTCTGCTGGTCCTTCAGTTGGCTGCAGCTTTGGGGCAGGTGTGGTGGTGTTTTGGCATTTAGAGAGGCAGAGGTAAGAAGGTTGAGCTAAGACCTTCAGGACCACTAAACATCTGGCCACCTGTATAGTAGAAAGTTGACTTGTATGCTGCTCTTTTGTTTCCTTTTTTTCAGGTCTGTAACTTCATAATGAGTGTTTAGAGGGTGCCCAGATACTTTAATAGTGTGCTTTTCTTTATTCTAGGAGTGTTGCATTTTCCTAGAATTCCTGACTTTATTGAAGATTAAACTGTGGCTTTTTTCCCCTACTTCAGCAGTATGTTGTGTGAGTTGCTGATATTGTTTCTCTTAATTGAGTTGATTATGAGATTATCTTGTAGGGGTTAGAGAGAGCATTCTGTATGCATCTGCATATGGCATTTCAGCATTTCTCAAGAAAGCAGCAGGGATGTAAGGCATAGTGTCATTCAGGGTATGGCATGGCTCATCACCTTTCCCCATTGCCCAAAAAGTGCCATGGTGTCTCTAGAGTTTTTGCAGCTTGCAGCAGGCTCCTTGTAGATTGTGTCAGGGCATTACTTATTTTGTGGGTCTGTATCAGAGCCCAGAGTCTGTGGGAAGACAGAAGATAGGAGGTGCCTGCTGAATGCAGGGCATGGCTCAGAAGAGCAGCTCCTGAGGAGTGGCTGATGCAGGGAGTTCAGGGTTGCAAATACAGAATGGGAGCTGTCAGGAAGAAGTGGGGGTCCTTCCCTGACAGTTGAGGAGAAGAGAAGGGGTTTCTAAAGTTTTGGTGCTGGGCATTAGCTAGGAAAGGGAGGCAGGTTCATCAGTCTTTGTGATATCATTTTTGCATTTGGATTTGAGTGTCAACAGGGTCTGTTCTGTTCTAGTCCCTTGCATTTGAGGTGAGCTAGGTAGTATTGAGGAGGAGCATGGGACTGGTGATTTCACAGAAATGCAATGGTAATTTTGTGTTTGTTGGTATCGTGTCATAAATAATTGTTGCTGCAGCCTCTGACTCTGGAATTGGCGTGAAGCAGGTGAGCAGATTGCCATGGCATCTCTAAGGATGAGGGTGTTGTGGAAGAAGTTGGCATCTGCTGTCATGGTGGTCACTGCTGGAGCTGTGGTTTCTTTTTGTTTTGCAGATGAAGAGGAACCTGGTGACTGCAGGAACACATCAGTTAGCTATTTGTTTTGGTTTTTTGTCAAGGATGAATTCAGACCCCTGACTGTCTGAAAGCTAAGTAGAGGGACAGGTGCTGGGGGGCGACCAAGGTTGACAGTTTCAGGGAGGAGTTTTAAAGTCAGGGTAGAGCAGAGGGCTATCCAGGAGCAGTGTCCTCTGAGTAGGTAGAGGGAGTGGGTTACTCTTCAGCACAAAGCTAGTGTGTGCTGGGCAGGGCAGTTCTGGCCTGTGTCTGTTGTTGGGTAGTTTTCGTGCTCTGTCTGTGTCTTGGACTTTCCTTAAGTTTTGATGTCCTCATTTCTCTTTGCATTCAAGGGGCACAGCATGGGCCTTGGGCACCACCTGTAGGGTCTCAAATGCCTGTGCTAATTGGCAGAGTGCCCAATGGCACTTCTTTTCTTGCATAACAATTTTAAAGTGCAGATCAGACTTGCCTCTCAGAAGTTTCTGGATGGTCCTCTTCTGCAGCGTCGTTCCTGGCTACGTGAGCAGCTCTGTTCTCTGAGCTCTAGCAGCTCTAGCCATCTACTTTTTATGAACTGGGATTTCTTCCCTGCATCCTTCTGTTCTCAGGTCTTGAAGCCAGGCTTCCTGCACATATGTCATCTCAGTTTTGACAGGAACTTCTTGTAATGGGCCATTACATTTGACTCTTTTATGGCTTTGCCATAGAGTCTCCTCACGTCAGTGCTGTGGCCCTGTAGGTCTTCTTGCCAGATAGTGTCTCTTGTCTGAAAGTCATTCTTCTTGTGGAGAGTTTTCTCTCATCTTGGAGTCACATTGTGTATAGTGCTGTGTGGTGTTGGGCTGCACGTGGGTGTGTTTGGCGTGGACCTGCCCTGCCTGGGGGTGTAGAGTCAGGGGTAGGTGGAACAGCAATAAGAGTCTATTGGTAATATGTTGATCTGCCAAGAATGTTTAGCCAAAGGTTGTACAGTCATCTGGGATCAAGCAGCCATTGGCAGGGACAGTCATTTCCATAGTGTTTTATGGAGATGATTGGAGCCTTCTGGGAGGGCCTGTTTGGCAGTAGTGAAACAGATTGAAGGTGTTAAGGTTTGTATGTGTGGGGATTAATGTTGGGTCCAATTTTTATTAATGGTAGGCTGTAGTTGGAGCCTAGATGGTATTCCTAAATGGAAACAAGACCCTTGGAATTGTTCAGCTACTGATCAGCATCTGGGTGAATTGTTTACTAATTTTTTCAGATGCAGAGGGACAAGATGTGCACCAAAGAGTGATGGAGATGGCAAGCGAGACCCCATAAGAAGGTGGGTCAGTGCATGGTGCTGAAGGGAAGACGTGACTGGTAGCTATGTGATTATATTATGGCTTGGTGGTGGGGTGTCTTTTTTTTTTTTAATTTTGAAGGTGTGAAGTGATGAGTAAAGCAGGATATTGGCACTGGACATGACTTGGGCAAGGTGGGCACTGACTAGTGGGCTGAAGCATTTTCTCAGATGTTATACTGTGGGTGAAGTTATTAGTGTACTTTGGGTCTGTTTTACAGGTAGTCTGTAAGCCTCAACATGGCAGCCCAAAACCATGGAGGGCAGGTGGGCAAGAGGCTAGGGTAAAGTAGGAGACAGGAATGGCTGTGAGCAGGCTGAGGTTTCGGGCAGTGTCTTAGCATATGCCTTTTGGTTGGCTTTTTTTTTTTTTCAGGTGCAGTGTAGGACGCAGGCTCAGAGGCATTAAGCTGCACGCTGATGAGCGGGCTGAGAAGGTGAGGTGGTTGTGGGATGTATTGGTGTCTTAATAGTGAAGTATTATATGGCAACTTGGTTAAGTATTTACCTTCTGGTTTTGCAGGTGCCCTGTGAGCCATCTTTGGAAGTGGATGAGCGTTAGAGGTGAGCTGAGGCAGTAGTGAGGAGGAGCCTGGGGCTGGTGACTTCTTACACACGCAACAGTAACTTCGTTTCTTGGTATCTCAAGCAATGATGGCTGCAGTGTCTGACTCTGGAATGAGCAGATGAGTGGAATCCTACTGTGCTTTTGAGGAAGGGGAAATTGTGGAAGAGGTTGGTGCTGACCTCTCTGAAACTTCTTGCTGTCATTGTTTGGTTTTCTTTAATTGCAGATGATGAAGAGGAGCCTAGTGACTACAGGAATGTCCCAGATAGTTGATGTGCTGTTTTTTGGGGGGGTTTTTGGTTTTTTTTTTTTTTTTTTTTTTTTTTGTCCACAGGGGATTTAAGACCTCCAGCCCTCTGAAAGCTAAGTTGAGTGTCCAGGGCTGGGGAGGGTTTGGGAGGAGGGGGGAAGTTTGGGAGTTGCAGGGAGGCATCTTAAAGAAGGGCAGGGGGCTGTCCTAGAGCAGTCACCTTTGGGCAGGTAAAGGGAGTGTGTTAGTATTCAGCACAACGCTAGCATGAACCAGGCAGGGTGGTTCTAGCCTGTGTCTATTGTGTTGTTCGTGTGGTCTGTGTTCTGTGTCTTAAACCTTCCTTGGGTCTCGATGTCCTCTTTACACTTGAGGAGCACAGCCTATACTTCAGGCACCATCCATAGAGTCTTGAATGCCTGTACTCATTGGCATTGCCTCAGTTGGGTGCTGCTTTTCTTGCATTATAAGCTTAAAGCATGGATTGGTCTTGCATCTTGGAAGTTTCTGGATGGTCCTCATTTGCTGGTCCCACAGGTCTTCCTGCCTGACAATCACTTATGTCTGGGTGTCATCCTTCTTGCTGAGAGTTTTCCCTCATCTTTGAGGTGCATTGTTTCTACTGTTCTGTGTAGAGTTGGTCTGTGCTTGTGTGTGTTTGGCTCGGAGCTGCTCTGCCCAGTCATGTAGAGTCAGGGGTAGGTGGAACAGCAAAAGAGTCTATGGTTAAGATGTTGATCTAACGAGACTGTTGAGGCAAAGGTGGTACAGTCAACTCCCATCAAGTAGCTATCAGCAGGTGGTGTGGGCAGCTCTTTAATTAGTGGGGGTTTTTTTTGGCATGAGCAGAGCTATGTGGAAGTGGCTGTTCAGCACTAGTGAAGCAGACTGCATCTTGAAGATGTTAAGGCTGCTTTGTGTGGGGTGTAATGTTTGTGGTTTTTTTTTTTTTAATGGCAGGTTGTAGTTGTACTCTGGATGGTATTTCTAAGTCAAAACAAGACCTTTTTATGGGGGGGTGGTGTGTGTCACATGGGGTCCCCGCTAAAAGAGGCAATTCACAGCCCAAAAATTCCTGAAAACTCATGGAGGGAATGTGTGTTTAAAACAATAATAAAAGCTCTATATATGGGCATGAGGCATTGAAATAAAGAACAATTTCTCATTTTTATACATATTGAAAAATATGAGGTTATGTATATAAAAAGGAGTTCAAAGCAAAAACCTGTATCTACTATATTATATAAAAGATGTTATCATATTAAAACATCTGTCCCATAGCCAATTTTTGCCTTCATCATTCTCTCTATGTCTGGCTCCCTGCCCCTATTGTTTAATTCCTCTGTCTTTCTCCTTCAGCTTATTGAGGTTTTTTGGCATTTCTCAGTCCATCTCTGTCCACCTCACTGTCACCTTTTTTTAATTCCTCCCTCTCTGCCCTGTAGCTCATCACTGTTCTTTGTTTCTTTCTGTCTCTCTCAGTCTGGTTCCCTGGTGCTTCCTCCTCTCTGGTCTGTAGCCCATTGCTGTTTTCTTTCCCCTGTGGCTCCCCTTCCCTATTTTTCACCCTCCCTTCTCTGCCCTGTAGCCAATCGCTGTTGCATTGGATTTACGTGACAAGGTTTTGTTAGCTGAGTTGTGGGGGGCAGGGCCTGCAGGGGTGGGTTCTGTAAGAAGACACCAGGAGCTGCCCCCATATTGGGCACAGCCAGTTCCAGCTCTGAGATGGACCTGCCACTGGTCAAAGCTGAGCCCATCAGCAATGCTGGCTGGGAGCACAGAGTCCCCTGCAACCCGTGGAGGGACCCCCATGTTGGAGCAGAAAAAGAGCAGGAGGAGGAAGGAGTGGCAGAGAAAACATGAGATGAACGGACCACAACCCCCACTCCCTGTCCTACATTGCGCAGGAACAGGATCTAGAGAAGTCATGAGTGAAGATGATCCCAGGAAAAAAGAGAGGGGCGGTGGGAAGGTGTTTTTTAGATTTGTTCTTCTTTTACGTTGATTGACAAGAAATTAAATGAATTTCCCCAAGTTGAATCTGTTATGCCTGTGACAATAATTGAGTGATCTCTTTGTCCTTGTCTCAACCTACAAACTTTTTCATTTTAATTTTTCCCCCTGTCTCGATAGAGTGGCTTGGTGGGCACCTAGGGGCCAGCCAAGGTCAATCCATCCCAGATTACTTCTGTTACGCTCCCTCTCCCTCTGTGGGTTTTATTAAATGCTTGACTATGTTTCTTGTACCCTATCTCTTTTGAAACTTTCTTTTTTCCTCTACATCCCTTTCTTTTTAATTCTTGCTTATGTTTCTTGAACCCAGTTAGTTTTAAACCTTTCTTGCTACCTTTCCCTCTCTCTGTCTATCCAACTTAATTTTAATTTCTTTCCCTTCTTTCCCATGTTTCTTGTACCCTGTTGCTTTTCATAATTCTTAGTCACTCTCTCTACAGTTCTGCATACTTATCTTTAATTCTTGGATATGCTACTTGTATCCTGTGTCTTTCAATTTTGTGTCTGTCTCCTAGCCATCTCTATAATTCCCAGTTCTTCCCTCTCTGTTCTGCCCTGTCACTTTTTATTTTTTTTCTACATCTCCCTGTTATTTTTGGCTTATGTTTCTTGTACCCTGTCGCTTTTCGAAATTTTCTTTCGATGTGTACTTCTGTCTAGGTCCCTGTTTCTATTTTTTTATTTCTTGATCATGTTTTCTCCTGTTCCTTGTCTTGTCTCTGTCTTCTTGTCCTGCTGGTCCCTTCCACCTCTCTGTCCTAGTCCCCATGTCTCTTACTTATTCCTCCATTTCTCTGTCTCTTTTTTTTTTTTTTTTTTGCACAGTCTTGCCTCTCTCCACATGGCTGTCCTGCTCCCCACCCCTCTCTTGTTCATGGCGTCCCATTTCCTGGCTTCCTGTCCCACATCTCTTCTCTATGTTCCTCTGTCCTTCCTCCTGCGTTTCTCTTCCCTTTTGTCCCTCTGTCCTGCTGCCTTTGGGCACTGAGCCTTGTAGCCAACTCATTGCTGGGATTCCTTATGCACATTAAGGAATAAACACTTCCTGCCTCCTCTGTGCCCCTGGATGCATTTGCAGCCCCCACAGTGCAGAGCTCATTGTTGGGGACAGGCTCAAGGGAGGTGGTGATGTGCTGTGGGGCTTTGGCAATGGTCCCTGTTCCCAGTGGGCTCCAGCTGGGGCTGAGGCAGCCCATGTGGGCCCCATGAGGTGAGCATGGGCTGGGCCAGGCTCAGGTGCAGCCGGTGAGGCTGAGGATGGGGCTGGCCCTGCTGTGCCAAGGGGGCTGCCTGGACAAGCCTGCCTGCTGGAGCTGGCTGAGGAGTGAAATAAAAGGGGGTTCCACAGGCAGCTGCCTCTAGCAAAGAAAGGAGGGTCCCTGTGGCGAGGAAGGATCCCTCCTGGCAATCTGTGACAGAGCACCAGGAGTGCACTGCCTCTGTCAGCTGCATGTATGAGCCACTGTGCCTCTGGGAAGCATCATGGGGGAGGAGTTTAATAGTATGCTTTTTTTTTTATTCTGGGTATACTACACATTGATGAATTTCCAACTTTACTGAAGATGGAACTTTGTTTTTTTTCAACAGTTTTGCTATATACTGTGTAAGTTGCTGATATAATTTTTCTTTATATGGGTGATGGTGAGATTATTTATCAGGGGGTAGGGTGAGCATCTTGAGTCCCCCCTTTCCCCCTTACTTTCCCCCCGTCTCGCTTTTCCCCATTTCTAACCCCCCTGCTTGCTGTTACCTCTTTCCCCATTTCCCCTTTTCTTCTCCCCTGCCTCCCCTTTCCTCCCTGTCCTCTGTCCCCCTTTCCATTCTTTCTCCATTTTCACCCGTTTCCTGTCCCCCCTTTCCCCTTCTTTGTTTCTCCTCCTCCCATATCCCACCTTTCCACTTCTTTTACCTTTTCTTCCCCCTGTTCTAAGTTTCTCCTTTCCGCTTTCAGCCTTCTTTGTTCCCTTCCCCCCCATTTCTCTCCGTCCCATCCCCCCTTTCCCTATGCTTCACCCACTGCCCCGCTTTCCCATTCTCTGTCCCCCTTTCCCTTCTTTTTCTATTCACCCCTCAAGTTCCCTGTCAGCCCTTTCCCCATCTTTGTTCCTCCTCCTGTGTCCCCTCCTTCTACTTCCTTTACCCTTTCTTTCCTCTGTTCTGTCTCCCTTTCCTCCCTTTTTTCTTGCAGCCTCCCCTGTCCCCCTTTCACATTTCTTCTCCCCTCTCCCCCATTTCCCTTTTCTTCCCCATCCCCTAATTTTCCCTTTCTTCCCCCCATTCCTCCATTCCCATTTTCCTTTTCTTCCCCCATCCCCTTTCCCTTTCTCCCCCCCGCCCCGTCCTTTGTCCCCTCTTTCCTTCTTTCCCTATTCCTCCCCCATCCCCTTTTCCACTTTTGTTTCTGCTCCTCTCCCCCCACCATTGTCCTCTGTTCCACCCTTCATTCTCTGTCCTCCCTTTTCTTCTTTCTGCTTTCTCCCCCCTCCCCCCCATACTGGTCCCCCATTTCCCTTTTCTTTCTCCCCTGTCCCTCTTTCTGCTTTCTTTCCCTCTGGGCTGTCCCCTTTTTCTCCCTTTTCCTTTTCTTCCCCTCCCATGTCCCCACTTTGCCCTTTATTCCCCGCCTTGTCCCGCCTTTCCCCTTTCTCCCCAAGGTCCCCATTCCATCTTTTCTGCCTCTCTGCAGAGGTATTTCCCACCCTGCATTCTCTGTTCCCCCCTCCCTTGTCCCCACTTTCCCTTTTGTCCCCCACGTCCCCAATCCATCCTTTCTGTTTCTTCCCCCCCCCCTTTCCCCTTTTCTTCCCCCCCATACCCCTTTCCCCCGTTCTTCCTGTCCCAGCTTTCAGTTGTTTCCCCTGTCCCGTTTCCCATTTCTTACCCCTGCCCCCTCTTTCTTCCTGCCCCTCTTTCTTCCTGTCTTTCTTCTCTTTTGTCCATCCTTTTGTCCTTCCTGTCTTTTCCCTTCAGACTCCTCCTGTGTCTACCCTTTCCCCCTTATTCCCCCCGGTTCCCCCTTTCCCCTTTCTTGAACCTGTCCCCATCCACCTTTTTCTTTTCCATCCTGTTCCCTGTCCCACCTTTCTTTCCTCCCCATTCCCAATTTTCCCCCTTTCTTCCCCTCTACCCCCTTTTCCCCCCATCCCCCTTTCCACTTTCTTTGCCGCCGTCCCCTTTCCCAATTCTATCTCCCTGTTCCCTGTCCTTCCTTCCCCCCCTTTCTTCACCCACTGTCCCCCCTTTCCCCTTCCTTGACCCCTTGTCCCCCCTTCTTTCTTTGACCCCTTTCTTCCCCCTTTCTTTTCCTCCTGTACCCCTTATTCCTTTTCCCTGTCTGCCCTTTCCCTTTTCTTCTCTGCCTGTCCTCTGTTCCTCCTGTCCCTCTTCCCCCATTCTTCCCCTGTTGAGACCTGTTCCTCCTTTCCTTCTATTCCCCATTCTTTCCCCCTCGTGCCCTGTTCCTCCTTTCCTTCTTTCCCTGTTATTTACCCCTCGTCCCCATTCCTTTTTTAATTTCTTTCCCCATTCCTTTCCCTCCATCACCTGTTCCCCTTTCCTTCTTTTCCTATTCTTCCCCCCGTACCCTGTTCCCCCTTTCTTCCTTTACCTGTTCTTACCACCCTGTCCTCTGTTCCTCCTTTCCTTCTTTCTTTTCCCATGTCCCCTTCTTCCCCCCTTCCCATTTCCTGCTATTCCATTCCTTCTTTCCCCATTCTTTCTCCTCTATCCCCTGTTTCTCCTTTCCTTCTTTCCCCATTCTTTGCCCCTTCTCCCTTGTTTCTTTTCCCCCTTCTTTCCCCATACTTCCCAGCTGGTTCTCTGTTGCATCTTTATATCTTTCACCATTCATTTTTCCTCGTTGTGCCTGTTCTTTCTTTCCTTCTTCCCCGTTCTTTTTCCTCTGTCCCCCATTCCTCCTTTCTTTCTTTCTTTCTTTCATTCCCCATTCTCTTCGTCCCCTCTTCCTCCTTTCCCTTTCACCATTCTTTCCCCCATTCCCTGTTCTTCCTTTCCTTCTTTGCCCATTTTTCCACCCTGTCACCTCTTCCTTCTTTCCCTCTATCTCCATTCTTCTAGCCCTCTCCTTTTCCTCTTCTCTTTCCTCCCTGTCCCTTGTCCCTTCTTTCTTCATACTTCCCTCACTGTTCCCTGTTCCTACTTTATTCTTCCCCCATCCACTGTTCTTTCTGTTCATTCTGTCTCCCCATTCCCTGTGCCTTATTTCCTTCTCTCCTTCCCCTCCCAACCACCTGTCTCCTGTTACTCATTTTTTTCTCCATTTTTCCCTGTCACCTGTTCCCCCTTTCCTTCTTTCCCCTGTCCCATTTCTTCTACCCTAGTCTCTTGTTTCTCCTTTCCTTCTTCCCCATTCTTCTCCCCTCGGGCCTTGTTTCTGCTTTCCTTCTTTACACATTTCTCCCACTCCATCCCACACTTCCCTCATATTCCCTCTTTCTTCTTTCTCATCTTTCATCATTCTTCCCCTATCCCTTGTTCTTCCTTTCCTTCTTAACCCATTTTTCCCTCCAGTCTCCTATTCCCCATTTCCGTCTTTCTTCATCCTGTTGTCTATTTCCCCTTTCCTCCTTTCCAGATTCTTTCCCCCGTTCCTCCTTTCCTACTTTCCCCTTCCTTCCCCTTCATTCTCTGTTCCTCCTTTTCTTCCTTCCCCATTCTTCCTCTGCCCTGTCCAACATATCCCATTTCTTCCTCTCTGTCCCCTTTCTTCCCCCACCATCCCCTGTTCCTACTTTCTTTCTTTCCCCATTCTTTTCTCTCTGTACCCTTTTCCTCCTTTCCCTTCTTTCACCATTCTCCTCCCCCATCCCATGTTCCTTCTTTCCCATTCTTTCTGCCTCCTGTCACATATTCCCCTTTTTAGTCTTTACCCATTCTTACATGTCCTGTCCCCTGTTGTCCCTTTTTTTCTTTTCCTATTTCTTCCCCCTGCATTCCCTGTTCCTTCTTTCCCCATTCTTTGCCCTCTGTCCCCTGTTGCTCCTTTCCTTCTTTCGCCATTCTTTGCCCCCTCTCCCTTGTTTCCTTTTTCTCTTCTTTCCCCATAGTTCCCAGCCGGTTCTCTGTTGCATCTTTGCCTGTTCTTTCTTTCCTTCTTTCCCCATTCTTCCTCCACCTTTGCCTGTTTGTTCTTTCTTTCTTTTCCCATTCTTTCCCCTCTGACCCCTGTTCCTCCTTTCTTTCTTTCCCCATTCTCTTCTCTCTGTCCCCTCTTCGTCCTTTCCCTTCTTTCACCATACCTTCCCTTCCGTTCCCTGTTGCTCCTTTCCTTCTTTCCCCACTCTTCACAGAATCGTAGGGTAGGAAGGGACCTCTGGAGATCATCTAGTCCAACCCCCCTGCCAGAGCAGGGTCACCTAGAGCAGGTTGCACAGGAACGCATCCAGGCGGGTTTTGAATATCTCCAGAGATGGAGACTCCACCACCTTTCTGGGCAGCCTGTTCCAGTGCTCTGCCACCCTCAAAGAAGTTCCTTCTCATGTTTAGGTGGAACTCCTATGTTCACCTCCCCCGTTTCCTGTTCCTCCTTTCCCTCTTTCCCCACTTCTCCACCCTGTCACCTCTTCCTTCCTTCTTTCTTCATTCTTCCAGGCCTCTGCTTTTCCTTCTTTTCCTCCTCCCCATCTCCTGTGCCTTCTTTCCCCATACTTCCCCCACTGTTCCCTGTTTCTCCTTTATTCTTGCCCCGTCCACTGCTCGTTCTTTCCTTATTTCCCCATTCTTCTTCCTCTGTCCCCCATTCCTCCTTTTTTCTTTCCCCATTCTCTTCTCTCTGTCCCCTCTTCCTCCTTTCCCTTCTTTCACCATTCTTTCCCCTTATTCCCTGTTCTTCCTTTCCTTCTTTCCCCATTTTTCCACCCTCTCGCCTCTTCCTTCTTTCCCTCTATCCCCATTCTTCTAGCCCTCTCTTTTTTCTCTTTTCTTTCCTCCCCCGTCCCTTGTCCCTTCTTTCCCCGTATTTCCCCCACTGTGCCCTGTTCCTCCAATCCATCTTTCCCTTTTTTCACCCCATCCCCATTCTGTCCCCCCATTCCCTGTGCCTTATTTCCTTCTCTCCTTCCCCTCCCCACCACCCGTCTTCTGTTCCTCATTTCTTTTTTCCTCCATTTCCGCCCGTCGCCTGTTCCCCCTTTCCTTCTTTTCCCGTTCTTTCCCCGTTCCATTTCTTCTACCCCAGTCTCTTGTTTCTCCTTTCCTTTTTTCCACCATTCTTTCACCTCTGTCCTCTGTTCCTGCTTTCCCCATTGTTTCCCGCCCATCCCCTATTCTTCCTTTCCTTCTTTCCCTATTCTTCCCCCCATCCTGTTTCCCCTTTCCTTCTTTCCCCATTCTTCCCCCACATCGCCTGTTTTCCCTTGACTTTTCCCCATTATTTCCCTCTATTCCCGGTTTCTCCTTCCCCTCCTAACCCATTTATCCCTCCTGTCCCCTCTTCGTCCGTTCCTTCTTTCCCTATTCTTTTGCTCCCGTCCTGTGTTCCTCATTTCCTTTTTTCCCCATTCCTTCTGCCTGTTGCCTCTTCCTTCTTTCTGCATTCTTTCCCCATCCCCTGTTCATACTTTCCTCCTTTCCCCATATTTTCCCTCTGTCCCCTGTTCTTCTTTTCTTTTCCCCATTCTTAAACCTTGTCCCCTGTTCTTTCATTCTTCTTTCCCATTCTCTTCCTTCTTCTCATCTTTCTTTCCCCATTTCTTTCTGCTTGTTGCCTGTTCCTCCTTTCCTTCTTTCTGCATTCTTTCCGCTCTGTCCCCTGTTCCACCTTTCCTTCTTCCTCCATTCTTCCCACCCTATTCCCATATTTAGCATTTCTTCCTCCTGTCTCTTTTTTTACCCCCATCCCCTTTTTTCCTTTTCCGCTTTCCCCATATTTCCCCCCACCCCATTCCTCCTTTCCTTCTTTCCCCGTTCATCTCCCCATCCCCTCTTTCTCATTTTCTTTCTTCCTCCTCATCCCCTTTCCTTATTTCCCCATTCTTCTCCTCCGTCCCCTGCTCCTCTTTTCCTTCTTACTTCTTTCTTCCCCAGTCTCCTTTCTTCCTCCTCATCCCCTGTTCCTTTTTTCCTTCTTTCCTCATTTCCCCTCCTGTTGCCTGTTTCCCCCTTTCCTTCTTTCTGCATTCTTCCTCCCCCGTCCCCTATTCCTTCCTTCTTTCACTATTCTCCCCCTGTGGTCCCACACTTCCCCTTTATTCCTTGCGTGGCCTCTTTCTTCCCATGCGTCCCCTGTTCTTCCTTTCCTTCTTTCCCCATACTTTCGCCACCGTCCCCTGTTCCTCCTCTCCTTCTTACCCCATTTATGCTGTTCCTCTTTTCTTTTTTACCCTCTCCTCCTTCTTTCTTTATTCTTCCCCCATTGCCTCTTCCTCCTTTCTTTCTTTCCCCATTGTTTCTTCCCATCGCCTGTTCCCCATTTACTTCTTTCCCTAGCCTTTCCCCACTGTCACACATTTCCCCATTTCTCCCTTCCTGTCCCCTTTTTTCTCCCCGTCCCCTTTCTTCCATCCCTATTCTTCCCTCCCGTCCCCTGTTCCTCCTCCCCATTCTTGCAACCTGTCCCTTTTACTTTTTTCCCTTCTTTCATCATTCTTCCCCCACCTGTTGCCTGTTCCTCTTTTCTTTCCTCATTCTTCCACATCCCATCCCCTGTCCCCGCTTTCCTCCTTTCTTTCTGTCCCTGTCTCCCCTTTTCTCCTTTTCTTTCCACCCCTGTCCCCGCTTTCCCCTTCTTCCCTCCATTCTCTGTTCCCCCTTTCCTTCTCCCTGCTTTTCCCACTTCGTACCTGGTCCCCCATTTCCCTTCTCTTCTTCACCTGACCTCCTTTTCTTTCTTTCTTTCTTTCCCTTTGCCTTGTCCCCTGTCCCCTCTTTCTCCCTTTCCCCTTTCTTCCCCTCCCATGCCCCTGCTTTGCCCCTTCTTTCCCCCTTGTCCTCCCTTTCTCCCACAGGTCTTCTATCCATCCTTTCTGCCTCTTCCCCCCCACCCGTGTCCTCTGTCTCCCTTTCCAATCTTTTCATTTCCCCCCCAACATACCCCCTTTCCCCATCCTTCCTGTTACCCCATTCTCCCTTTTTGTCATTTTCCCCTGTCCCCTTTCCCATTTCTTCCCCCTGTCCTCTGTCCCCCCTTCCCCCTTTATTCACCCCCTGTGGCCCCTTCCTCTCTTTCTTGACCCCCTGTCACCTTTTCCCCATCTTTCTTACCCCTCCTTTTCCTCCCTGCTTTTCCCCCTCTTTCTCCCCTGTACCCCTTGTTGCGTTAAGAGGCAAAGTAGTTTTGGCCAAAAATAAACCCCCTTGCATTCTAACACTCCTCACCAAGGTGGGAGGCTAGGTGCATCTAGGTTTAAATTCTAAGTGATGCTCAATTCACACTATCAGTCCGGTCGTGTTTAATATATTAAACTGTTACGATATGGGAAGGGGAGATAACTGGGCCTGTCAGGACTAAACCCAAGGGAAGCATGCTAGGGCTTGAAGGATGGTGGACTAGTGAGGACTCTCGCTCTGCCATTTCATTTGAGAGAAGGGATAGATGTTTAGAAATCATGGAAGCACCTGAGAAGGGTCGGGTAGGAAATGGGGTCCACACTCACAAAAAGGTGTTGGAATCATTAGATCATCTGAAGTGTATCTCTACCAATGCGTGCAACATGAGCAAGAAACAGGGGGAGCTTAAGCCATGATGCACCAGGAAAACCGACATAGTGGCTATCACAGAAACGTGGTGGGATGCCTCACACGACTGGAGCACCACAATCGATGGCTACAAGCTCTTCAGGAGGGATAGATAGGAAAAGAGGGGCAGTGGAGTGGCCCTGTATGTTAGAGAATGCTATGAGAGCTCGGAAATCAAGTATAATGATGATGGGGTTGAGAGTATTTGGATTAGGTTAAGGGCCAATAAAGCTGATATCGCTGTGGGAGTCTGCTATAGACCTCGCAACCACAGCAATGAGGTGGATGAAGCTTTCTATAAGCAGCTGGGAGAGATCTCGCAGTCACTTGCCATTGTTCTTGTGGGGGACTTTAACCTCCTGGGTATCTGCTGGGAATACAACACAGCAGAGAGGGAACAATCCAGGAGGTGCCTGGAATGTGTGGAGGATAACTTCCTCACACAGCTGGTAAGTGAGCCGACCAGGGAAGGTGCCCTCCTGGACCTGCTTCTCACAGGTAATTAGTGACAGAACAGGAGGGAATGGCTTCAAGCTGCAAGAGGGTAGGTTTAGACTGGACATTAGGAAAAAATTCTTCCCAGAAAGAGTGGTCAGACACTGGAATAGGCTGCCCAGGGAGGTGGTGGAGTCACCATCCCTGAATGTGTTTAAGAGTCGTTTAGATGTGGTGTTGGGGGATATGGTGTAGGGGAGAACTTTGTAGAGTGCGGTTGATGGTTGGACTCGATGATCCCAAGGGTTTTTTCCAACCTAAATGACGCTATGATTCTGGATACACTAA